>BPLQ01001713.1:0-34512 GCA_021605075.1 Caerostris darwini | reverse complement strand
GGTAATCTGTAAATTTCCTGTTATTACGGCCAAAAGTTCGACTGACGCGAACTTATGTATTACGGTTAACTTTTTGGGTTAACACTTAGCATTATTGATGCCCGACTACTTTCCTTATTTGACTTTACTAATCAAAAATAATTGTCAAATATAATTACACTAACCCTTCATACCCATACTAATATATACTTATACTTGCACTCTTAGAAGTTTACAAATTTATATTTATCATTCTAATATGCACTAAGATTATATCCTCTTTGTTACAATATACACTCCTTATACTACATTAGAACGTATACCAGATACAATCTGCTTTGCCAACTCTAGCTACACATCTATTCACAGTAGTGATTCTGATATCATTGCATTTTTCATTTAAAAATAAAAGAAAATCAATGTGTGGAAGATTAGAAAACTCTCTCTCTCTGTAGCCCCTCTGTAAATGAATCTGAGGCTGTGGCTGAAAAACGAGCAACAGCATATAGTAACTTCAACGAATGAATGCTGATTGGCCTCACAACCTCCCTTTATCCGAAACTGGGTTAGTTTTAAAAAAATATTAAAAATATTTACAGCACGATATTCCACCATCATAAGTTCTGCGAACTCATAACTTCGCAAACTCATAAATAAAAATCATAATATTCCAGGTATTCGTAAGAATATTATTTTAAAATCGCTATTCCACTCGACAATTAATTTTGAATATATGGATGCACAATATACCAGTTTTTTAATATATTGGTTTCACTACTTTGGCTCCTTTATAAATTAAATATTTTTGCAAAAGGTGGCCGCAAATATATATTCAAGGCCGTGGTGGGCCGAACCCTGCTTTTTTCTTTATTATACGTGTCATTTTATGAATTTGACCGCGATTTTAGTTCGGAAAATTTATAAATTTGTCCAGAAAGAAAGAAAGAGAGAAGAAAAAAAAACGGTTTGTAATTGGTCTGAAAACTATTCGCTTCGTCCCTGGTTCTCCGTTCCGACGCAGCTATCGGATTAGTACAGTCGTTATTATCACTGGAAGAAGATATTTGAACATTTTCTTTTAAACTGTCATTTTAGCATCACAAAGATTTATATCCAGTGTTTATACTACCAGAACTATCAATGTTGATTTCTTGATATTAGTGGACCTCTTTGTTGTTTTTATTATAAATAAAATCACAGAAAATATTGTATTCTGAAGGATTTTCTAGGCAGTTATTCGTGAGTCCGAAAAAATAAATAAATTATACCAAGAAGCCTTTATTTTATGAGAGATTCTTATTTATGTCACAGATTCTATCCAACGACCATTTTACAAAATCATTTATGGTATATTATTGTATATCTTTTATCTGTATATTGTTTACAAAAATACATATAGAATGCTATTATTTTTGCACTTTTTTTATTATTATATGTTTGGTTTAGGTTTAAGTTATGTTAATTTATTAGAAATTTATTAAATTAAACAAAAATAAAAAAACAAATGATTTTATTGAATAAAAAAAATAAAACAGCCAATATTTATTGAAATTGTCAATTTTTATGTATTGGGAAAAAATGGCCGGTTGCATACAGATTTTGAATAGGTCTGTAAGTTATTATTTTATAGCGCCAATCGTTTTTTAATCGTAATGTAAATTTGTTTAGGTTTTGTTCGAAAATTTGAGCTCCTAAATCCTTAAATATATAAATATAATTTATTTCCTATAAATAACTTTCAACTCACATCTTTTACATTCACAAAAAAAAAAAAGCAAGGTCACAACTAAATTAATTAAGGTTTAACTAAATGAATTAATTAAATCAATTATAAAAATATAAATCTTTTAAAATTAAAAATAAAATGAAATGGTAAAACACTCTGATTATAAAAATTGAGTTTAAAAATAGTATAAATTTAATTAATTTAAAATACTTAAACTTTTAAAAAAACATATAAAAAGATATTTATTAAAAGACTTAACTGGTTTACAGAACCATGAATTGCTGTATTCTGCTCCTTGAAGAGGAACTGTTGCCATTAGTCAAATTAACCAAATTGCGTGAATGAATTTAAGAGAATATAAAATACGATACGTTTTGAATTACTTTTCTTCGTCACAAAATTTAACGTTAAAATTTACTTAAAACTCTCAGTAAAAATGAAAAGCAATGAAAGACACAAGCTTAGATAAGACATCTTATCTATATTTCCAGAAAAATCAGCAGAAAGTCTTTTATATTTAACTTTTATACAAGAATAGAAAGACATGGTGATAAAAATAGTAGGGATGTTTAAAAAAGCACTCAAAATCGAATAAAATACTTCTTCACCCTTTTATTTTTTTAATATCCTCACAGAGTGTCACAACAGATTAATATTTAAAGAAAAGTAGTAAGAAAAAATTTAATTTTAATAAAAAGCATCTTTTCCTTCCTTTTTTCAAATTATTTTTCCACGGAATTGAGAAAGAATTTCTTTTTCTTTCTTTTTTTTTTCCATCTGGTTGAATTAGAGGTAATGTTCACATATATGATATATAATACATTATTTACTTCACATATTTTTTAAAGTGTTTGTTTAGATTTTTGGATATTTGAAGTTAATCAATAAATATTCCTTTTCATTATTCACAAAAATTATTGCCTTATAAATTTAATTGGCAGATTTAATTAAAAGGTTTTAAATAAATGAATGAAAATAAGTCAAGTATAAAATATGAAACTTTAAAAATAAAAATAAAAATTTAAGTAATAAATTATGATACATTTCAAATTTTCAGTTTCAACAATTAGTGTGGTAAAGATAAATTAATTAATTTTAAATTTTTAAAAACAGTTCTCAATCTTTTTAATGAAATAACTTTTAATAAACTCATTTGCCATATACTTTTGTGTATTTGCTTCTTTTGTTTAAAAAATTTTGAGAAAGAAAATTTTATTTTTTGGTTCTGTAAAAATACTTTAATCTGATTCATTTTTAAAAGAAATATAAATGCAAGCTTAAATTTTGTAATGTATTTTGTGTGGTTGCTACTGGTTCATAAAACTAATTATTTTTAATAATGCAAATGTTTACTTTTTAGAATAAATGTAACATTAAAAATAACGTTCAGTAGAAAAATGAAAAAGTTAAATAAAAAACAAACAAGATTAAAAATTACTTGATCCCAGTAATCAAGACAATTTTTATTCATCTTATATACTCCCCCAGAAAATAAGGCAGAAATGTGTCTCTTATATTTAACTTTTTATATAAGAATTGTGGTATATGAGTGATGTTTCTTCTTGCCAGCATACTTTAATTTGAATGTCTTTATTTTTTAATATTCACTCAGCGTCATAGTTGGGCAAAGATTAATATTTAAAGCAAAGTATGGTGCAGTTTACTGTCGTCTTTATGTTAAACCTTGTAAAGCATCTTTTTCCCTTCCTTTTTTGCTCTGAATTTATTGCTCAGACATATTTTCCTCGGAACGAATTTTTTTTTATTTTCCATATGGACAAACCCGATTTTATTATTTAAGGAATTGCATAATTAAATTTTTAAAGAAAGACAATTACGGAACTATACTAGTATGCCGTGTGTTCTGCGATGTTTAAGGACATCCGGAGGGAATTTCAAAAAAAAAGGTTGTTAATTTTTATCGAATATACTTAGGTTTTTGTCCATCCCGAGTGGGTTTCACTAAATTTATTATTAGGTGTTTTATTTTAAATGCTTATTAGATTGAATATTACTAAACTTTTGTTTGTTTCTAACATCCAACATTTAAAAAGGATTTGAATATGATTTAATTCATCAAAATCTAGAATGTTTTTTTAAAAAGAAAATCATATTGAAAGCGCGTGTGTTCGAAAGTTTTTACGTTTTACATAAGCAAATATTTTAATAAATAAATTTAAAATTGTGATTTTAAAAGTGTTCCTGGATATATTTTCCACACAATTATTTTCCACGACCACAGAGTTGTTCAGCAAATATAAATATTCTCAATTTTTAACGTGTTTTCGTTTAAATACATTTGAATTGATTGCTTCCAACATTTTCCTTAAAACGATTTTTGTAAAAAAAAAAAAAAAAAATTTTAATTTTATTTTTACATAATTTTTAAAAGTAAATTCGTTTGTCTCGATTGATGTTTATATTTTGGATGTTTAAAAACTACTACCTTAACTGTACAACTAAATTTCATTAAGGATTTAACTAAAATTGGTAAGTAAATAATATGTAAAATTTTAAAAATATGAAAATTATAATAATTTAAATAATAAATAATTTGTACATTTTTGAGATTCAAAAAGCTTGTAAGAAAGTAAATTAATTTTTAAAATATCTAAACTTTAAAAACATAATTATTTAATAAATAACATTTACTAAATGAAACTATAAACGTGAATTTCTGTATTTAAAATATTTTTGCTCAAATTTTGAGACAGAAAATTTTTATTTTTGTCAAAAATAATTTTAATCTGAAATTTAATCTGATTTGAATTATTTTTAAAGAAATATAAATACAAGCTTAAATTTTTGTAATGCATTTTGTATTAAATTCCTTACTGTCTGCACAAAAAACTAATTATTTTTTAATAATGCAAATTAATAACTTTTTAGAATAAATGTAACATTACAAATGTACAAAAACTCAACGTTCAGTAGAAAATGAAAAAGTTAAATAAAAACAAAACAAGATTAAAAATTACTTGATCCCTGTATTCAAGATTAATTTTTATTCATCTTACATTTCCCAGAAAAATAAGTGAAGTCTGTCTTCATATTTAACTTTTATACAAGAATTAGAAAAGACATGGTGATAAAAAAAAAGTGATGTTTTTCTTTTGCCAAAGCATACTTAATTGAATAAAATGATTTTGCCTTTTTTTTTTTAATATCTTACCAGCGTAATATTAAGTAAATTAATATTTAAAAGCAAAGTATAAGAAAAATGGCAGTTTTTAACTTTCGGCTTTATGTTTTTTAACCTTTTAAATCATCTTTTCCTTCTTTTTTTTGTTCGAATTCTTGCTCTTCAGACGGTTATTTTTCATCAGAATTCAGAAAGAATTTTCTTTTCTTTTTTTTTTTTATTTTCCACTCAAGGACAAAACTGGATTTTTGTTACTATTTAAGAAATAGCATTTACTTTGTAATTAGATTTTTTAAGAAAAGACAATTACGGAACTGTTATACTAAAGTATGCTGTGTTTTTCAATGAGTAAAAAAGGACATCCGGAGGGAATTTCTAACAATCGTTGTTAATTTTTATCGAATATACTTAGAATTTTGTCATGCCCGAGTGGATTCTAAGTAGGTGTTTTTTATTTTTAAATGCTTATTAGATTGAATATTACTTTGAACTTTTTCTTTGTTTTAACAGTAGCATTAAAAAAGATTTGAACATGATTTAATTCCTGTTTGGTATAAAAATTTAGAATGTATAAAAAAATAACTAGCACCTGTATTCAACGGGTGTTTTGAAACATCTTTTTTACTTTTTTTATAGATATTTTAATAAAGAAATATAAAATTGAGATATTTTTTTTTAAAAAACGTGCCCCCTTTATAAATTTTTCATACAATAATTTTCCACACCATAGTTGCTACTTTCCAAAAGTAAATTTTCTCGATTTTCAAAGTGCTTTCTTTTTGGATACAATTTGAACTTAAACGAATTTAACGCTGTTAAAAGATTTCACTGTTAACAAATTTCATAGAGTTCTCTCCTTTTTCAAAACACTGTGACCGTAATGAGACCAATAATCGATTCGAGTCAAAATTCGCTTTTTTGCTAGCGGTGTACGTTACCTCTATTCGATCCAAATCTATAAACTATGATATTTGGCATGTGAACGTAAAAAGCAGGTGTTACTTTTAAAGGATCGCATGCTCATATATGGGCCTGATGGCCAACTGACTGCTCGGTGCCACAGGTTACGGTTCGAGTTCCGGCAGTGCCGTGGATGTTTGTAGTGGTTCGAAATTTACTTAAACAGTAGGTCCTGGCCTACCACTCTGTTGTTGGAGTAAGGCTGACAACTCTACCCCTTAAATGAAAACATCTCCTGTCTCGAAATCTCCCAACAGGCAGATGGCATAGGGCCACCATGGGACTGCCGTGCCACTGATGAAGAAGATTGATTTGTTTGTCGCTCAACGGTCATCTTATAGAGACCTTGAGGGCATAACACATCGGAACCAAACAAGCCAAATTGATTATTCACCAAACATCCAGGCCACTGCCAGGAAAGAAGAAGAATGCTCAGAAATACAAAAAAACCAGGAAAAGAATTTGGGTTAGAATTTAGGTTTAATAAAAATAAAGGTGCTTTTAATTTTTTATTTTTATTTTACAAAATCTTTAGGAAACAGTGTTGAATCCGAATAATTCAAATTCATTTAAATTATTTCATTATATCTAAACGAAAGCTCGTTGAAAGTTGAGAAGAATCTGCAGGAATCTTAAAAAAAAAATATCAATTTTATATTTCTTTGTTAAAATATATACTTATAATAAATATCAACTTATAAAATATCCATTTATAACAAAGTAAAAAGATGTTTTCAAAACACGCTTTGAATACAGATGCCAATTTTTTTTTTTAAAGCATTCTAAATTTTTATTCAAAACATGAATTAAATCATGTCCAAATCCTTTTTAAATGTCGCAGTCAAAACAAAGAAAAATTTCAAAGTAATATTCAATCTAATAGGCAGTTAAAATTAAAAAAACACCCACTGAAGAATTTAGTGAAACTTGGGGATGACAAAATTCTAAGTATATTCGATAAAAATTAACAACCTTTCTTAGAAATTCCCTTGGGATGTCCTTTCTTAATCATTGCAGAACACACAGCATACTTTAGTATAACCTTTCCGTAATTGCCTTTCCTTAAAATTTTAATTACAAGACATAATGCTATTTCTTAAATAGTAACAAAATCCAGTTATTTTTGTCCTTAGTGGAAAATAAAAATAATAAAAAATAAAATTCTTTCTGAATTCCGTCGAAAAAAATCGTTTGAAGAAAAATAATTCGAGAAAAAAAAAGGGAAAAAGATGCCTTAAAAAGGTTAAAAAGACATGTAGCTGAAAGTTAAAAAACTGTTATTTTTCTTATATTTTTCTTTGAAATATTAATCCATTTGACACGACGCACGTGAGATATTAAAAAAATAAAAGGATAAAAGCATCTTATTCGATTAAGTAGGCGTTCATAATAAACGTATTTTTATTACCATGTCTTTTTACACTTGTGCGAAAGTTAAATATAAAAGACAGATTTCTACTTATTTTCTGGGAAATATAAGATGAATAAAAACTAATATTGATTACAGGGATCAAGTAATTTTAATCTTGTTTTTTTTTTCATTTAGCTTTTCAATTTCTACTCAACGAGTTTTTTTAAGTATATTTTTAATGCTACATTTATTCTAAAAAGTTTTTTAATTTGCATTATTAAAAAATAATTAATTTTTGTGTAGACGTCAAGAATTTAAATCAAAACGTATTACCAAATTTAAGCTTGTATTTATATTTTTTTTAAAACTCAGTAATTCAAATTAGTTAATTTTAAATTAAAATAATTTTAATTCCAATAAAAATTTTCTTTCTCAAGCATTTAAATAGAATATTTTAAATTTATATATTATATTAGAAATTAAATTTATATTAGAAATTCATTTATATTTACCTACTTAGTAACATACTAAAAGTTATATATGAAAAAATATTGAACTATGTTTTTTTCTAAATGTTTAGGCATTGAAAATTAATAAATTTAATTTTCTATTAGCTTTTGAATATGAAAGTTTTAAAATGTATCAAATTATTTGTTATTTCGATTTTTATTTTTTAAAGTTTTATATTTTATAACTGACTTAATTAATTCATTTATTTAAAACTTAATTAATTCAGTTTTATGGCAGTAACTTTTTGTGAGTAATGAAAATGAATATTTATTGATCAACTTCAGAAATATCCAGAAATCTAAACAAATTTACTTAAAAAAATATGTAAATTTTTTTTTTTCTTTTAACAAAATCATTTTTAGGAAAGCACTGTTGAGTTCGAATAAATTCAAACTGCATTTAAACGAAAACACATTGAAAATTGAGAAAATTTCTCTTTGCAAAAGTTGCAACTCTACCGTGGAAAATAATTCTTTAGAAAATTTATCCACGGCATTTTAAATTTATCCACGGTAATTATTTTCCATGGTAAATAATTCTTTAGAAAATTTATCCACGTACACTTTGGTTTAAAATAAAATCTCAATTTTATATTTATTAGTTAAAAATATTTACTTATGTAAAAAAGCAAAAAGATGTTTTCAACATACTCTCTGAATACATATGCCATTTTAAAAAAAATAACATTCTAAATTTTTATTCCAAACATGAATTACATCATGTTCAAATCCTTTTTTAAATGTTGCTGTTAGAACAAAGAAAAAGTTCAATACAAGCTAATAATATACAATCTAATAAGCATTTAAAATTAAAAAAAAATCTACTTTAGAATTTAGTGAAACCCACGCAGGGATGAGAAAAGTTTAAATATATTCGATAAAAATTAACAACGATTGTTACAAATTCCCTTAGGATGTCCTTTTATAATCATTGTAGAAACACAGCATACTTTAGTATAACCGTTCCGTAATTGTCTTTCCGTAAAAATTTAATTACTAGACGTAATGCTATTTCTTAAATAGTAACAAAATCCAGTTATTTTTGTCCTTAGTGGAAAATCAAAAAAAGAAAAAGGAAATTCTTTCTGAATTCCGAGGAAAAATAATCGTCTGAAGAACAAAAGAATTCGAACAAAAAAAAAAGGCAAGGAAAAAGATGCTTTAAAAAGGTTAAAAAAACATAAAGCCGAAAGTTAAAAACTGACATTTTTCTTATACTTTGCTTTTAAATGTTAATCTATTTAATACGACGCTCGTGAGATATTAAAAAAACAAAAAGGGTAAAAGTATTTTATTCGATTAAGTATGCTTTCGTAAGAAACATCACTTTATACTTTAATCATCATGTCTTTCTATTCTAGTACAAAAAGTTAAATATAGAAGACAGATTTCAGCTTATTTTTCTGAAAAATATAAGATGAATAAAAATTAATCTTGATTACAGGGCCAAGTAATTTTAATCTAGTTTATTTTTTAATTTAGCTTTTCATTTTCTACTAGACGAGCATTTTAAGTACCTTTTTAATGGTACACTTATTCTAAAAAATTATTAATTTACATTTTTAAAAAATAATTAATTTTTGTGTAGGCGTTAAGAAATGTAATTCAAAATGTTTTGTGAAAGTTAAGCATGTATTTATATTTCTTTTAAAATAGTTAATTTCAGATTAAAAGAATTTTAATACCAAATAAAAATTTTCTTCTTCAAAAATTTAAGCAAAATATTTTCAATTCAGAAATTCATTTATAGTTTAGTAAGATAGTAAAAGTTATTTCTTAAAAAAATTGAACTTTTTTTTAAGCTTAGGCATTTAAAATTAATTTAATTTTAAAATACTTTCTGAATCTATAAATTTAAAATATATCAAATTATTTATTAAAGAAATTTTTATTTTTAAAATTTCATATTATGTACTTGACTTAATTAACTCATTTAATTAAACTTTAATTTAATTTAATTCTATATAGCAATAGTTTTTTTTTTGTGAATATCTAAAATAAAAAGTTATTGATTATCCAGAAATCTAAAAATCTACTTTTAAAAAGATATGTAACAAAAAATATTAATTTTTTTTTTACAAAATTGTTTTAAGGAAAACACAGTTGAATTCGCGTAAATTCAAATTATATCTAATTCACATTCGAAGTTGAGAAGATTTAAGTTTGGTAAGTAGCAACTCTGCAAAGGAAAATAATTCCTTAGAAAATTTATTCAGGGACACTAAAAAAAAAATCTCAATTTTATATTTCTCTGTTAAAATATTTACTTATTTGTAAAAAAAAGTAAAAAGATGTTTTTCAAACATGTTTTGTATACATATGCCATTTTTTAAAAAAACATTCTAAATTTTTATTCCAGACATGAATTAAATCGTGTTCAAATCCTTTTTAATGTTACTGTTAGAACAAAGAAAAATTTCAAAGTAATATTTAATCTAATAAGCATTTAAAATTATAAAATCTACTGAAGAATTTAGTGAAACCCACTAAGGGATGACAAAATTCTAAGTACGTTCAATAAAAATTAACAACGATTGTTAGAAATTCCCTTAGGATGTCCTTTATTAATCATTGCAGAACACACAGCCTACTTTAGTATAACCGTTCCTTAATTGTCTTTTCTTAAAAATTTAATTACAAGACGTAAGGCTATTTCTTAAACAGTAACAAAATCCAGTCTTTGCCCTTAGCGGAAAAGAAAAAAAAGAAAAAGAAAATTCTTTCTGAATTCCGGGGAAAATAATCGTCGGAAGAACAAAAGAATTCGAACAAAAAAAGGGAAGGAAAAAGATGCTTTAAAAAGGTTTAAAAAAAACATAAAGCTTAAAGTTAAAAACTGTCATTTTTCTTATACTTTGCTTTTAAATATTAATCTATTTAATACGACACTCGTGAGATATTAAAAAAATAAAAGCATTTTATTCGATTAAATATGCTTTCCCAAGAAACATCACTTTATATTTTTATCACCATGTCTTCCTAATTCTTGTATAAAAAGTTAAACATAAGAGACAGATTTCTAATTATTTTTCTGGAAATATAAGATGAATAAAAATTAATCTTGATTACTGGGATCAAGTAATTTTAATAGTGTTTTATTTTTATTTAAGGTTTTCATTATCTTCTGATGGAATTTTTTTAAGTGCATGTTACATTTATTCTAAAAAATTATTAATTTGCATTATTAAAAAATAATAAATTTTTTGTATACGGTAAGAAATTTTATTCAAAGCTTATACCCAAACTTAAACATGTATTTATACTTCTTTAAGAGTTTAGTAATTCAAATTATTTAATTACAGATTAATAGAATTTTAACAGCAATAAACATTTTCTTTCTCAAATAATTTCAGCAGAATATTTTCAATTTTACAATTCATTTATAGTTATATACTTAGTAAGTTATTAAAAGTTATTCAAAAAAATTGAATTGAACTGTTTTTAAAAGTTTTGGCATTTAAAATTAATTAATTTATTTTCTACAAATTGTTAAAACTGAAAATTTAAAATGTATCACATAATTTATTATTTCAATTTTTATTTTTTAAAGTTTTATATTTTATACTTGACTTATTTCATTCATTTATTTAAACCTTAATTAAATTCAGTAATTTATATGACAGTAATTTTTTGTGAATAATGAAAAGGAATATTTATTGATTAACTTCAGAAATATCCAAAAATCTAAACAAATTTACTTTTAAAAAATATGTAAGAAAAAGTTAACACTGGTTTTTTACTAAATAGTTTTAGGGAAGACACTGTTGAATTCGAACAAATTCAAATTGTATCTAAACGAAAGCACGTTGAAAGTTGGGAAGATTTATATTTGCAAAAGTAGCAACTCTGTCGGTTAAAATGATTGTTTGGAAAATTTATTTAGGGGATACTTTAAAAAAAATTCTCAATTTCATATTTCTTTCTTAAAATATTTACTAATTTGAAAAAAGTTAAAAGATGTTTTCAAAACATGATTTAAATACAGATGTCATTTTTAAAAAAAAACTCTAAATTTTTATTCCAAACAGGAATTAAATCATATTCAAATACTTTTTTAAATGTTGTTGTTAAAACAAAGAAATAGTTCAAAGTAATATTCACTCTAATAAGCATTTAAAATTAAAAAAACACCTACTGGAGAATTTAGTGAAACCCACTCAGGGATGACAAAATTCTAAGTATATTATATTAAAATTAACAACCATTGTTAAGAAATTCCCTTAGGATGTCCTTTTTTAATCATTGCAGAACACAGCTTACTATAGTATAACCGTCCCTCAATTGTCTTTCCTTAAAAACTTAATTACGAGCCGTAATGCTATTTCTTAAATAGTAACAAAATCCACTTTTTGCCCTTAGTGGAAAATAAAAAAAAAGAAAAAGGATATTCTTTCTGAATTCCGAGGAAAAATAATCGTCTGAAGAACAAAAGAATTCGAACAAAAAAAAAAAGGAAGGGAAAAAGATGCTTTAAAAAGGTTAAAAAAACATAAAGCTTAAAGTTAAAAACTGCCATTTTTCTTATACATTGCTTTTAAATATTAATCTATTTAATACGACACTCGTGAGATATTAAAAATAATAAAAGGGTAAAAGTATTTTATTCGATTATGTATGCTTTCGTAAGAAACATCACTTTATATTTTTATCACCATGTCTTTCTATTCTTGTATAAAAAGTTAAATATAAAAGATTTCTACTTATTTTCAGGGAAATATAAGACGAATAAAAATTAATTTTAATTACAGAGATCAAGTAATTTTAATCTAGTTTGTTTTTTTATTTAGCTTTCCATTTTCTATTGTTTGTTTTTTTAAGTATATTTTTAATGTTACGTTTATTCTAAAAAAATATTAATTTGCTTTATTAAAAAGTAATTAATTTTGTATAGACGTTAAGAAATTTAATTCAAAATATATTAACAACTATAATTGTATTTATATTTCTCTTAAAATTTAGTAATTCAAATTAGTTAATTTTAGTTAAAAAAGTTTTTAACATTAATAAAAATTTTCGTCCTCAAAAATATTTTAAATTCAGTAATTCTTTTATAGTTTCTGCTTAGAAAGAGATCAAAAGTTATTTATTAAAAAATTGAACTATGTTTTTTTAAAAGTTTAGGTATTTAAAATTAATTTATTTCATTTTCTACTAGTTTTTTAATTTCAAAAGTTAAAATGTATCTAATTATTTATTATTTAAATTATTATTATTATTAATAATAAAGTTGTATATTTTGTACTCGACTTAATTAACTCATTTAATTGTACCTTAATTAAATTTAGTTATACATGGTAGTAGTTTTTTTTATGAATATCGACAATAAATATTTATTAATTAACTTCCGAACTATCCAGAAATTTAGACACATTTACTTTCATAAAAATAATTTCATGTAAAAAATACATTTAAATGCTGTAAAGACATTTTAAATATTTATGGAAATGTTTAAATTCGTATTTCTAAGAAAAAACTGTGAGTTTTATAAGACTTTAATCATTAAAATTGTATAAAGCGATAAAAAATATATTTAAAGGAATGAAAAAAATATTTTTTTCTAACGGAACTTAAATTAATTTGTAAAAAATTACAATTAAAAAAAATTGCAACGAAAAAAAAATTACAGTTGACTGTATAAAATAATAACTTATAAATTTATTTAAAATATTAAACAACATAAATTTTCCCAATACATAAAAATTGCACAATTAATTTCAAAAAATTTTGACTGTTTATTTTATTTTTTTAATAAATAAATCAATTGTTTATTTATTATGTTTAATGTTTTATTTTGTAAATTTTTAATAAATCAACAAATCGTAAACCTAAACCAAACATATAATATTAAAAGGGCAATAAATAATAACATTCTATATGTAATTTTATGTAAAGAATATACAGATAAAAGATGTACAATGTTGTACAATAAAGAGATTTCATAGAGGCTTCTCCCTTTTCAAAAAACTGTGATTGTAACGAACGCCACTAACCGATTCGAACCAAAATAGTCCTTCTCGCTTGCCTTTATATTACTACTATTGGACCTCGGAGCTGCAAACTGTGTTTTTTTACATGTGGAAGTAAAACAGGTAATTTTTTTTTAAACTATAGCATGTTCAGTTATGAGCCTGATGGCTGAGTATATAGTGTTCGGAGCCACAGGTTTCTCGTTCAAATCGCGGTGGTGTCATGGATGTTTGTAGTAGTTCGGAATACATTTTAAAGCTTTGGTCCCGGTCTAGTATGCCTGTAGAGCGTTGGGTCGTATGGCTGAAAACCGCATCCCGTAAAAAGAAAACATCTCCTGTCTCGAAATCTGCCAGTAGGCAAGCGGCCTTGGTCCACAATGGGATTGTTGCGTCAATGAAGAAGTAGAATGCACAGATATATTACAAAAAATATATACACACATATATTACAAAAACGTGCACAAGAAGTTGAGTGGAAATCTAGCTTGAACAAAAATGAACATAAGGTGTAAAAAAACATTTTTTTAACAAAATCGTTTAAGAAAAGAGTGTCGAAATCGAATAAATTCAAATTGTATCACATTTGAAAAAGGAAACTTTATCAAAGGGAAACTTGAAAAAAAAATTTGAATTTTATATTTGTTAAAAGTATTTACTTTTTTCTATAAAAAAGCGAAAAGATGTTTTCAACACACGCTTTGAATACAGATGCCTTTTTTTAAAAAAAAAACATTCTAAATTTTTATTCCAACATGAATTAAATCATGATCAAACCCTTTTTAACGTTGCTGTTAGAACAAAGAAAAATTTCAAAGTAATATTCAATTTAATAAGCATTTAAAATTAAAATAAAATCTACTGAAGAATTTAGTGAAACCTTCAAGGGGATGACAAAATTCTAATTATATTCGATAAAAATTAACAACGATTTTTAGAAATTCCCTTGGGATGTCCTTCTTTAATCATAGCAGAACATGTATCAAATTATTTACTAATTACATTTTTAGTTATTAATTTTTTAAAGTTTTATATTTTATACTTGACTTAATTAACTCATTTAATTAAACTTTAATTAAATTTAATTATCTATAGGAATAGTGCTTTTGAGAATATCGAAAATAAATATTTATTGATTAACTTCAGAAATATACATAATTCTAACTAAAATTTACTTTTAAAAAATATGTAAAAAAAATTTTAATTCTTTTTTACAAAACCGTTTTAATGAAAACACTTTTCAATTAGAATAAACTCAAATTTTAACCAAACGAAAGCACGCTGAAAGTTAAGAAGATTTACGATTGCAAAGTAGCAACTCTGCCGTGGAAAATAATTCTTTGGAGAATTTATCCAGGAGACATTTTTTTTTAAAAATTTTATTTTATATTTCATTGATAAAATATTTAATATTCGTAATTAAGTAAAAAGATGTTTTCAAAACATGCTTTGCATACCGATGCCATTTGTTTTTAAAAAATTTCTAAGTTTTTATTCCAATTTTTTTTTCCCCATTTAAAAATAAAAAAATTACTATATTATTATCTACTTTAGAATTTAGTGAAACCCACACGGGGATGACAAAATTCTACGTATATTCGATAAAAATTAACAATTGATTGTTAGACATTCCTTCAGGATGACCTTTTTAACCTACCAATTCCGAGGAAAAATAATCGTCTGAAGAACAAAAGAATTCGAACAAAAAAAGAAGGGAAGGGAAAAGATGCTTTAAAAAGGTTAAAAAAAGATAAAGCTGAAAGTTAAAAACTGCCATTTTTTCTGATACTTTGCTTTTAAATATTAATCTATTTAATACGACGTTCGTGAGATATTAAAAAAAAAAAAAAAGGTAAAAGTATTTAATACGATTAAGTATGCTTTCGTAAGAAACATCACTATATTTTTATCACCATGTCTTTCTATTCTTGACTAAAAAGTTAAATGTAAAAGACAGATTTATAATTGTATTTCTGGGAACTGTAAGATGCATAAAAATTTATCTTGATTACAGGGATCAAGTAATTTTAATCTAATTTGGTTTTTTTTTAAAGTTTTTCATGTTCTATTGAATCTTTTTTAAGTGAATTTTTAATGTTGCATTCATTCTAAAAATTATTAATTTGCATCATTAAAATAATTAATATTTGTGTAGGCAATAAAAAATTTAATTTAAAACAAAATTACGTAATTTAAGCATGTATTTATTTAAATTTTTTAAAATTAACTAATTTCTGATTAAAGAATTTTACCAGCAATAAAAATTTTATTTCTCAAACATTTAAACAAAATATATTAAATTGTCAAAATTCAAGTATATTCGATAAAAGTTAACAAATATTGTTAGAAATTCCCCTTAGGATGTCCCTTTTTAATCATCGCAGAATACACAGTGTACTTTAGTATAACCGTTCCGTAATTATTTTTCCTTAAAAATTTAGTTACGAGATGTAATGTTATTTTTAGATAGTAACAAAATCCAGTTTTTGTTATATTTTTAGTTATAAGATAGTATAGTAATATGACAGTATATATTATAGTATTAAGATAATATAGTTAGTAAAATAGTATCAATTATTTATTAAAAAATTTAACTATTTTTTTTAAAGTTTAGGCTTTTAAAATTAATTAATTTAATTTTCTACTACTTTTGGAATCTCAAAATTTAATATTTGACTCAAAATTTTGTACTTGACTTAATTTACTCAATTAATTAAATATAATAATATATGGCAATAGTTTTTTTGTGGATTTCGAAAATAAATAGTTATTAATTAACTTCAGAAATATCCAGAAATCTAAACAAATTTACTTAAAAAAATATGTAAAAAAAGAAAAACAAATTAAATTTATTCTTAATAAATCTTTTAAGGAAAAACACTGTTGAATTCGAATATTCAAATTGTATCTAACGAAAGCACGTCTTAAATTGAGAAGATTTATATTTGCAAAAGTAGCAACTCTCCCATAGAAAATAATTGTGTGGAAAATATATCCAGGAGCACTTCAAAAAAAATCACAATTTTATATTTATTTATTAAAATATTTGCTTATTTGTGAAAAAGTATAAAGATGTTTTCAACACAAGACTTGAATACAGGTGCGATTTTTTTAGAAACATTCTAAATTTTTATTCCAAACATGAATTAAATCATATTTAAATCCTTTTTAAATGTTGCCGTTAGAATAAAGAAAGAGTTCAAAGTAATATTTAATCTAATAAGCATTTAAAATTGAAAAAAAAATCTACTGAAAATTTAGTAAAATCCCACTAGGGGATGACAAAATTCTAAGTATATTCGATAAAAATTAACAACTATTGTTAGAAATTCCCCTTAGGATGTCCTTTTTTAAACATTGCAGAACACACAGCATACTTGAGTATAACCGTTGCGTAATTGTCTTTCCTTAAAAATTTAATTACACGATGTAATGCTATTTCTTAAATAGTAACAAAATCCAGTTTTTGTCCTTAGTAGAAAATAAAAAGTAAATAAAATTATTTCTCAATTCCGAGGAAAAATAATCGTCTGAAGAACAAAAGAATTCGAACAAAAAAAGAAGGGAAGGGAAAAGATGCTTTAAAAAGGTTAAAAAAAACATAAAGCTGAAGTTAAAAACTGCCATTTTTCTCATACCTTGCTTTTAAATATTAATCTATTTAATACGACACTCGTGAGATATTAAAAAAAAAATAAAAAGGGTAAAAGTATTTTATTCGATTAAGTATGCTTTCGTAAGAAACATCACTTTATATTTTTATCACCATGTCATTGTATTTTTGTATAAAAAGTTAAATATAAAAGACAGATTTCTAATTGTATTTCTGGGAAATATAAGAGGAATACAAATTAATCTTGATTACAGAGATCAAGTAATTTTAATCTAATTTGTTTTCCATGTAGCTTTTGCTTTTCTACTGAAAGTTGAGTTTTATTAAAAATAATGTAACATTAAACACATTTTTAATGTTACATTTATTCTAAAAAGTTATTAATTTGCGTTATTAAAAAATGTGTATACGTTAAGAAATTTAATTCAAAACGTACTAACTAACTTAACTATTAACCTTATGTATTAATAACATTGTTAAAGTTTATTAAAAAATTGAACTATATTTTTCTAAACGTTTAGGCATTTAAATTTAATTAAATTAATTTCCTACTAGATTTTAAATCTCAAAATTTAACATGTATCAAATTATTTACTAATTACATTTTTATTTATTATTTTTTTAAGGTTTTATATTTTATACTTGACTTAACTAATTCAGTTCGTTAAACACTAATTAAATTTAGTTATTTATGACAGTAGTTTTTTGTGAATACAGAAAGTAAATATTTCTTGATTAACTTCAGAAATATCCACAAATCTACGAAAATCGATTTTTAAAATATATGTAAACAATATCTTTAAAATTTTTTTAAAAAAATCTTTTTAGGGTAGACACTGTGAACACAAATAAATTCAAATGAAATTCAAACGTAAACACGTTGAAAATTGAGAAGATTTATGTTTGCAAAATAGCATCTCTGTCGTGGAAAATAGTTCTTTGAAGAAATTTATACAGGAGACACTTTTAAAAAAAATCGCAATTTTATATTTCTTTGTTAAAATATTTACCAAAAACATGTTTTCGAAACATGCTTTGAATACAGATGTCATTTAAAAAAAAACATTCTAAATTTTTATTCCAAACAAGAATTAAATCATGTTCAAATCCTTTTTAATGTTGTTGTTCGGACAAAGAAAAGGTTCAATGTAACACTCAATCTAATAAACATTTAAAATTAAAAAAAAATCTTTAGAAAATTTATCCAGGGACAGTTCTGTTTAATATAAAATCTCAATTTTATATTTATTTGTTTAAATATTTACCTATACGTAAAATTAAAAATAAGTTTTCAAAACGCGCTTTGAATACTGATGCCATTTTTTGTAGTAAAATTCTAAGTTTTTATTTCAAAATTGAGTTAAATTATGTTCAAATCCTTTTTAAATGTCGCTGTTAGAACAAAAAAAAAGTTCAAAGTAATATTCAGTCTAATAAGCATTTAAAATTAAAAAACAAAACCTACTTTAGAATTTAGTGAAATCCACTCGGGGATGACAAAATTCTAAGTATATTCGATAAAAATTAACAACACTCCTTCCGGATGTCCTTTTTTTAATCATTGCAGAACACAGCATACTTTAGTATAAACGTTCCGTAATTGTCTTTTCTTAAAAATTTAATTACTAGAAGTAATGCTATTTCTTAAATAGTAACAAAATCTAGTTTTTGTCCTTAGTGGAAACTAAAAAAAAAAAAAAGAAAATTCTTTCTGAATTCCGAGGAAAAAGAATCGTCTGAAGAACAAAAAAATTCGAACAAAAAAAGAAGGGAAGGAAAAAGATGGTTTAAAAAGGTTAAAAAAACATAAAGCTGAAAGTTAAAAACTGCCATTTTTTTATACTTTGCTTTTACATATTAATCTATTTAATACGACGTCCGTGAGATATTAAAAAATAAAAGGGTAAAAGCATTTTATTCGATTAAGTATGCTTTCGTAAGAAACATCACTTTATATTTTTATCACCATGTCTTTCTATTCTTGTATAAAAAGTTAAATATAAAAGGCAGATTTCTACTATTTTTTTTGGCAAATATAAGATGAATAAACATTAATCTTGATTATCGGGATCAAGTAATTACAATCTTGTTTGTGTTTTAATTTAACTTTTCATTTTCTACTGAATGAGTTTAGATACATTCTTAATGTTGCATTTATTCTAAAATGTTATTAATTCGCTTCAGTAAAAAATAATTAATTTTTGTGTAGACTACAAGGAATTTAATTAAAAATATATTACAAAAATTTAAGCTTGTATTTATATTTCTTTTAAAATTAAGTAATTCAAATTAGTTAATTTCAGATTAAAACGATTTTAACAATAATAAAAATTTTCTTTCACAAAAATTTAACAAGAATAATTTTAATTCAGCAATTCATTAATTGTTATATACTTAGTAAGTTAGTAAAGGTTATTTAGTAAAAAAAATAATTGCTTTTTTTTAAAGTTTAGACATTTAAAAATAATTAATTTAATTTTCGACTAGTTTTTGAATCTAAAAATTTAAAATGTATCATATTAATTTATTAGTTCAGTTTTTATGTATTATTTTTACTTAACAAAATTTTTTAATTTCAGCAATACTTTTATAATCTAAATTGGTAAAAAATTGAACTATCATTTAATTATTTTTTTAAATTATTTAAAACTTAAAATTATCATTTTTATTTTTAAATTATTATTATTATTTTTATTTTTTAAAGCTTTATATTTTATACTTGACTTAATTAACTCATCTAGTTAAACCTTAATGAAATTTATTTATACATGGCAGTAGATTTTTGTGAATATCGAAAATAAGTATTTATTAATTAACTTCAGAAATATCCAGAAATTTAGGCACAATTACTTTAAAAAATATGTAAAAAAAATTTATTCAAAGATCGGAAATATATTTAAATATTTATGGGTACATTTAAAACTTTTTTTTGTAAATAAATAGCTTTATTTTTAAGAAAAAAATGGTGGTGTTTGTAAGAGTTCAATCATTAAAAATACTTATAAAGTTATAAAAAAATATTTTTAAAGAATGAAAAAAAAAATGTATTTTCTAACAAAACATAAACGAATTCACGAAAAATTACAATTAAAAAAATTGCAAAGAAAAAAAATTACCGCTGACTGTATAAAATAATAATTTATAAATTTATTTAAAATCTTATTTATAGATAAATTTTTCACAATGTATAAAAATACACATTTAATTTTCTCAATATTGACTGTTTGTTTTCATTATTGTTAAATAAACCAATTGTATATTTATTATGTTTAATTCAATATTTTATTTCTTACATTTTTAATAAATCGAGACATCTTAAACTTAAACCAAATATATATATTAAAAATGCAATAAATAATAACATTCCATATGTAATTTTATGTATACGATATATATAAAACATCAGCTTTTTCTTAAAAAAAAAATAATAAATAATATCAAAAATATTTTTAATCTGTAAAATGGGCACTTGTGTTATAATTGTTAGTGCAATTGTTAATTTATTATGTTTAATTCTATGTTTCACTTTGTACATCTTTAATAAATCAACAAATCTTAAATCTAAACGAAACTTATAACATTAAAAATGTAATAAATAATAACATTCTATATGTAATTTTATGTAATCAATATATGTATAAAATATCAGCTCTTTCTTTAAAAATTAAAAAATATCAAAAAAAATTAAAAAATATTTTTAATCTGTAAATTGAGCATTTGTGTTATAGTTGTTAAAGCAACTGTTTAATTCAGTGCTTTATTTTGTACATTTTTAATAAATCAACAAATCTTAAGCATAAACCAAACATGTAATATTAAAAATGCAATAAATAATAACATTTCGTATATAATTTTATGTAGACAGCATACATAAAATATGAGCCTTTTCTTAAAAAATATTAAAAAATAATATCAAAAATATTTAAAAATATTTTTTATCTATAAAATGCACATTTGTCTAAAATTAATAAAAAAATAAAAAATACTTATTATTATAATAAAACAATATGTAAGAACAAATACAAATTGCAGGAATAAATTGTTCTTACAATTTATACGAATACAAGCTGTAAGAACAGATAAATATTTACATAAAAGATAATAAATATTTAAAGTAACCTAACACAGCTGAAATAACAAACATCAAAATATAACGAATACGTATACAAATATATTCTTTTTCCATCTCATAAAATATAACATATTTTATGTTTCGCTTCATACTTTACATATTATTTACTAGTTAAAATAATGTTCAAGTAGCCAGACGGACCAAATTGGTCGATTATGCTCTAAAGCTTTTCTATTAATAATCTTCGTTGCAGGGTTGCCCTAATTTTTTAGACTAGGTAGGGTTACCAGAATATGTTATCTATCGCTTGCAGATAAATTTATTCATTGGTTTCAAATGCATATTTATAATCCAAATGCAAGTTTTATAACCGGCGTTATTTCAAATGCAAATTTATAACATTATCAGTTTAGTTGGCTTGCTCATGAATTATGAATAACACTGAAGTGAAATATATTTTTTTTAATTTTGTTGATGAACATTTAATTGCCGAATCAAAATTTGAATTTGAATTCATTATTTAAAAATATTGGAATTGATGTTTCGATATATACTTATTTTATATTCAATTTGTAAAAGATTTATTAAATATATGTAAGGGGTGTATTGTAAATCTCCTAATAATATAAAGTCAAAATAAAATTATTTCCAATACATAAAATGTGTATACATTTTCCTTTTGATAAATTTAAAAGATGAAAAAAAAAATAATAATAATAAATTGAAATTTTAGTCTTAAATCATGTATTTCAGGTTAGATTGTGTTTTATTACAAATAATTAATCTACTATAATCTTATTTATTTCTAATTATCTTGTATTAAAGATTAGTAATAGCATAGTGGTTTCTATCAAAACTTTATGATTGTGCTATTTGAAGACATTATTCTCAACCACAGTGAACCCGAGAAATACCATTGAGCCTGAATATCGATACGATATCGATTCCCTAACAAGTCTTCTCGTTTCTAAAATCAGTGACTGCAACTAACACTTCCAGCGGCAATCATACATAAATATTCCTGCATGCTAGTTGCACAGTTTGCCATGACCCCACAAGATGAGTTAGATAGCACATTGAGCTTCCAAATTAATGGATCTTTGTTCGAAACCTGACAAATATTATATTCCATAGCAATGCCAGAGATGGTCATAATAGATACATAAGCAAGGAAGTCTGTCCTGATGAATTCGGGAAGAAATAAAAGAGAACGCTACCTTCCTAAAGGCATTGTTTGGGCATTTCATACAAGATTGTGCTGGCGGAATGTGAGGGCTATCTTCCTGGAAAACGCTAAAACTGCTATTTATCCGCGTTTAGGTGTCTAATGGTCTAATGTTCAGCTGACAAATATTTGAAAATAACAGTTTTAATACTGGTGTTCAATAATAAAATAATGCAGCACGTATAGTACAATTACAATGCACCATGATCAAATGCAAAATGCTCATGCGTATGAAGAAAAAACTAAAATGTAAAATATGTTAGCTATAAAAAAATGATTAAATAAAATATAGCGAATTAGCTTATGTATTTATCTTATTTCTTCATACTTAGAAGAAATAATTTTTTTTCTACTTAAAGTGAAAGAAGATGGTTAATAATATTTCAAATATACTTACAAAAACTTCTCCTTAAATAAGAAATTTATATTGTTGTTTTTCTTTACCTAAAGATTCAAGGCATTATAGTAGTAGTAGGTAGTAGTAAGGTAGTGTAGGGTATTGTTCTGAGGAGCAGGGATCTTTCGTGTCTCGGATGACTTTTAACGTTTCCTTTTGGTTAATATTTTTTAAATTTTTTTTTTTCAAAAGCTACTGTTTTTTTTAAAGTTTTTTCATAAAATTTCCTTATTGGTTTATTTATATTTCTTTCACGAGCTTTTTTATATGCAATATTTTTAATTACTTTCACGAGTGTTTTTATACAAAATATTCATTCAAATTCCTTCACAAGCTAATTATTATACATGTAAACTATTCAAAATTGTTCTAAAAGATCGTCTGATGAAAGCAAAGACAATTTTATTTCAAAGTGAAAAGGAGATTTTTAAAGAAAAGAAATTACTTGAAATTTCTAGTTTTTAATCTTTTAAAATTGCTGTTATGCGTTTTGTTCTTACATTAAATTCTACATTTTACGGGTAACCTGCATAGCGGCCCAACCGAGTACATTGTTTTATTTTATAATGTGTTTGAAAATATGTTTTATTTATTAAATATTATATCCCATTAAGTTGCATCTTTATTCTCCTTTAGCAAGTTGCTGAATTCGTAAAATGTCCAGAATCTGATAAGTTTTACAAAAATCATATTCGTAATATCTTCCACTTTGCTCATTTTTACATTCAGCGTGCAAAGCTAGTGGAGAAAATGTGCGATACAGCACGTACAATATCAACTGGCGAATGGCACGATAAATCTGTAGGTCAGCGAATCCTACCACTAGATTCAAAGAGCCAACGGCCGTACCATGAATATACCGGTTCTCGTTAGATCACCGAAGTTAAGCATCATTAGGCGCGGTCAGTACTTCACCTGGGAACACTCCGTTGGCAAATTTGGGACCTGAATGGCCGAGTTACCTCTGGCGCTAAGGGAATGGATGTTTGTTGGTTCGAATCCATTTTTAAGCCGTAGGTCCCGGTCTCCTATGACTGTAAGAGCGTCACGGAGCAAAAGTCAGGCTTCTACCTACGGGTGCTCCATCACAACAGAAGTGCTGCTTCCTTCCCTTCAATCATGAATATGGGCATTCCAGCTAAGTGGGATAAGAAACAACAACAACAACAGATTCAAAGATGAGGGTAGGACTGTTTCAACTCGCAAATGTTACCGTAAGGGAATTGGTTTTGTTTGTATCTAAGAATTTGCCATCCTAATGACGAATACATTCAGGTAGAACAACAACTCTCACCAAAGATGTATTTCCATCGGATATTAAAATCTCATAGCTTAGAATGCCAGCCAGGCAAACGTAGGCTTCTCATCGGCTGGGTGTGAAAATTTATTATCTGGCAGAAACGAAAAACTGGCGAAAAAAACCACGAACATGTTTCGATCTGTGGCATGTAGTATGTCTTGTCATCGTACATTTTCTCTAAAAGTAGTTCTTGAGAATTATAATATTTGCTTAATCTTTAGAGCTTTAATATTTTAACTAATCCATAGAATCTTCTTGATTTAATCTGGGAATCTACAATACCAATCTTAGGAATAGGATGATACATTTAATAGCTTAGAATGTCTTACTGTCTGCTGAACCAGAAGATAAACATATCGCAGGCGAGTTGTAAATACCAGAAACACTTTAGGAATTTTCGCCGAAAACTATTCCGATACGCGATTTTGTTATATATACAATTTCTGAAGGAAATAGCAAATATGAAGCAGATCTGAGAAACAGATAAATTTTCGAAAATATTTTCTAATATAAGATTTTTGTATATAGTTTATTTCTTCCAAAAAAGATTTAAATATAAAACACATGTGATATTTGATATAGAACAAGATATTTAATATAGCTAGGGAATAAAATTATGTTATAAATTTGGTTCAATTTTGATAGTGTAGAGCTTGAAAAGAAGTTTTAGAATTGCATCATTTCGAAAAATATTACTTCCTTCTATCCCATAATAGTAGCAATAGATGAATTTAATTTGTTCCATGATAAAAGTAGCAGTGGATGAATTTAATTTGTCCCATAATTATAGTAGCGATTGATGAATTTACACCAATTTAATTTACCCCATAATAGTAGCAGCTGATGAATTTAGTTTATTCCTTAATAATAGTAGCGGTCAATGAATTAAATTTGTCTCATAATAATAGTAGCAGTTGATGAATTTAATTCGTTCAATAATAATATAACAGTTGATGAATTTAATTCATCCCATAATAATAGCAGTTGATGAATTTAATTCACCCCATAATAATAGCAGCAGTTGATGAATTAATTGTCCCATAATAACAGTAGCACTTGGTGAATTTAATTGGTCCGATAATAACAGTAAAGTACTTGATGAATTTAATTGGTCCCATAATGAAGTGTGTAGCAATAATATACAATATAACATTTATTATAAAAATATTTAAATTAAACAATAAAATAAAACATATTATGCCTAAATTATTATTTCTTTAATGTTCATCAGGTAGTTTTCATCAGTATGAATATATTTCTTAAAGTCCATAAATTTTCCTTAGGAAGTACTTTTGACAGACAAAAATTCTTATTCTCTTTCTTCTTATTCTTTTCTTTTTGAGAAAAAAAGTTTGATGGCGCTTGAAACTCGTTTTATGGATTTTCCTTCTTTCAAAAATTCTGAATAATGTAGATTTGGGATACTTCAATGTCGTGAGCCGCTGATCTCATGGTGCCTCTTCTGCTAAGAGGAATATGTCTAAATGTTTCTCCATAATCTTAGCATTTATGTCCACAGTTTTATTTTTTCAAAGAATCAACATTAGCATATGAATCAAATGGATAATTATTTTCGGAAGCAAGTTCCCAAATTATTGATAGGGTCATTCTATTGTGCTTAGATCGTTTTGCAGCTAACGTAATTGCACCTTTCTGCAACTTTTCGTTTTCCTTTTAATGCATCAATTACAACTTGATCTTTGCTTGAAAACTATTTTTTTTTCATTTCACTTTTTACAATGGATTTATATTCGACTGAAATAAAACAGCTGATTACGATCAGCGGATGAAAACAGAAAATAGTTATAATTCGAAATAATTAGATTAACCTAAAAACTGAAACATTGATTCAGTATATTCGGAAACATTAATTAATAATATATAACTGCATTCGTGAATAAATTTTAATTGAAATATACACTTACTACTATTATAATGGACATAAGGACAACCAAACATTTTAAAACTTTACTCTTAAAAGTATGTATATATATACTTTATCAAAACACACATGCACTGTAATATATTATATATATATATGCAGTGCATCTGTGTTTTGATTTGATTTTGAAATTATGTGTCTAGAGCGATAGAAATCAAATACGTAAGGAGATTTATAGAGAGACTGATATCTAAACAAACATATATATATATATATATCCCAGGCCTCAGGTTACATGTGTAATGGAAGCGTGGTTGTCTCTATGCACTTTCAAACACACACGCCCACACACATATATATGTTAACATAAAATATTTGACTTGTCTGAAGCAAGCCAGATAACTATTAATCAATAGTGCCTTGCTATTGGCCAATACACGGCCAGCTGACATTTAAAAATAGTATTACCTCAGCCTTTCCCAAAATTGCTAAAATATTTTTAAAATTATCATGTTTGAGGAGATTGGTTTGGTTAGTCGTTCTACGGTCATCTTATGCACACGAGGGATAAACAGACTGGGACCTACAGTTTAAAGTGTATTCTGAACCACTACAAACATCCTTGGCAACGCTGGGAATCGAACCCGAAACCTGTGCCACCGAGCGCATATGTGCATATTTATTGTATTGTATTGAGATTAATTTATTGATTTTAAATAATTTGATTGAGTGGCTACTAAGAAAAATTATTTTGATTTTGAGATTGTTTGAAAAAAAAATTGCATGGACTTCACATTAATAATTTTTATATTTTCATGTGTTTTAATCGTAATTCAGAAAGAAGTAGGTTAACAGGCTATAATTTATCACGACTAACTTTAATTTATTACAGTTTTGTTATTTCAGTAACAAAAACATGTACAGGTCATCAAATAGGTGGTATAAAATTAACGTTTGATCCTTTTATTACTGAAACTTTGCATCAAAGCCTCTTGACCAAATAAATTTACTCACCTAACAAACTTCTCTGTCAGCTATGACGCAATCCTTGCTCAAATTGATGAAAGGAGTCATTTCCCCCCCCGTACCCAATGGAGTGCTTACATCTGTCATGTTCTCTGTACCCAATAGGACACGACCATCTATCACTGCAAGAATCATTTAGAAAAAGGATTATCGGAGATGGATCAGATACCATCCCTTCTAGAGTTTATGTGAGATGATCTATTTAAAATTTAATTTTTTCCTTTTTAAACATGCAAATAAAATCTATCTGAAATTAGCTTAATACCGTAATCGTTTTATCACTGTAATCGACTAGTCTTCTTCTTCTTCTCTTATTAATGGGCGGCCTGATAGCCAATTGACTAGTGCTCTGGCCTTTTATACCACAAGCTTCAGGTTCTAATCCCGGCTGTGGCATGGATGTTTGTTAATGGTTCCGAATCCACGTTACACTGTAGGTCCCGGTCTAATTAGACTAAAGTGTGCACAAAATGAACGTAGAGCGGCAAACCAAATCAAAACTCTTCTTCAATGGCGTAACGCCCCATAGTGGGTCAAGGCCAGTCTGTCTACTGGCAGGTTCCGGAACAAGAGATGTTTTCTTTTTACGAGATAGGGATGTCAGCGCTACACCCGACGCTATACAGTCATATTAGACAGGGACCTAAGATTTAAAGTGGATTCCGAACCACTACAAACATCCATGGCACTACTGGGTCTCGAATTCGAAATCTGTGGCACCGAGCGCCAAAATTGCAATCGAATATTACACTCAGTAAATAATCAGTTCGGGATATGACATATTCAAAATTTTACCTCAAATATTTCAGAGCAGAATTATATTTTTTATATGTTTAAAGTATGATATTTTCATTGAATGGTAATTAATTGACAGTATATTTTTTCAAAGAATTTTGTGGTATTTTTCACTAATAATTAGTCAAAATGTAAAAAAATCCTTTGCGTTAGTTAATATTCCTTCAAAATATTCTTTTTATCACAATAATTTTTTTTTACATGCCCGAATTGTAGCTCAGGGGTAACGTGAACTGGTGAGTATTAGGGTGGAGGTTCAATCCGCTGGCGGCTTTGTTGTAGATACTGTTTCAAAAAACGAGGAGATTCGATGGCGTTTGGGATGTTCAGCATCTTGGCTCGGGAGTCGGATTACCTAGTGGGAGTTTTCTGGGATTTTCTCCGATTCGATAAACAAATTCTCGAGGTAATCTTCCTAAAAGTTCTTCCGGAAGGCACTGCCCTCCTTCTTCAATGTCACTGAACCAAGTCAGACTTCTACCTACAGCAGCTCCATCACAACAAAAGCCTCCCCCCCATCTTCCATGAGACCACACATAGGCCCTTGGACTTGATCTAGATGCTTTTGTCTACCAAGTGGGAAAAGAGAAAAAAAATTTATATTAAATACATCCTAATACAATAATTTTCATAATAAAAACGTAAGACATTTTGGTTTCTTAAAAAGATAGAATATGTGAGATCCCTTGGGCATTTAAAGTAATAAATTTAATATTTATTGACCAAAAAGCAAATGATAACTGTAAGAAATAAAATATAAACGTCAGTAAAACACATATTAATAACCTTTATCCTCTTTTGTTAAAAATAATAAGACGATTTTACAAAATTTATAAATTGAAATTTCCGCCTGTATTTGATACTTATTCAAATATTATACATTCTAAAATAATAAAAATACATACACAAATCTTTTGTTAAAAATAATAAGACGACTTTACAAAATTTATAAATTGAAATTGAAATTTCCGCCTGTATTTTAATAGTTATTCAAATATTATACATTCTAAATTAATGAAAATGCATAAAAGCAGCTTAACTTTGACATTTAATTTCAAATTTTCCATGTTGGATAAAAAGTCAAAACCCCGAAGTTAAATTTAATCGGCTTTGAACAACAATAAAAGTGGATTAAATGTTCAAATATAATGAAAGATATATATTCATATATACTTTTAAAAAATTGATGGTTGTTTAAAATTTATTTCTTATTGATGTAAATTTAATTTAAATACTGAATTATTTAAGTTGAAATAAATCTATAGTTGACTGCACTGCCTATTTGTAATTTTCTACTTATTTATTTGGAATAAAAACAATATATCAAAAACATTTATAGAGTTAAATATTTTTGTGTTTGTTGAAGATTTTAAATACTAAATTATTTTTATTCTAAGGGATTCCCACTAATGTAAGGTTTGGTTTGTCGCTCTACAGTCATCTTGTGCACACTTTGAGCTACAGTTTAACGTGGATTTCTCACCACTAACGACATCCATGCCACAGCCAGGATTCGAATCTGAAGACTGGGATACCAAAGGCCAGAGCGCTAGCCACTTGGCCACTAATTTAAGGGTTGGAATGTCGATAAAATTTAGAATTTTTGTTTTTCAAAGAAAAACGTTCCGAGCTTAATTTTGATTACAGCCACTTAACATAGCAAGCAGTTAATTATTAGCCCTTTGCATTCGAGGGCTCCGGAGCGGAGCCATTTAAAATTTGCCTTCAAGCTCGATTGCTCCGCTACGGAGACAATGCAAATAACAATATAAATAATGCGTTTCGTTTAATGCGCATATCAAACTTACATGTGAATATGATCTCAGGAAAATAATAAATAATTTAATAATAATGAAATAATTTAAATGGATCCGCTCCGGAGCCCTCGAGTGCAAAGGGTTAATCAACAAAGTTGTTAAACTACTGTAGTTAACCGGAAAGGTAGACATTCGGTTTAAAGGAGGAAACGGTAGAATCGATTACTTGTTAGGAGTACTAGTCAGACATACGCGGCGCAGTTTGATTTGTTACTCTACGGCCATTTTTTGCACACTTTAAGCTAATTATTAGACCCTGACCTACAATTTAACGTGGATTCTGAACTACATCCCACCACATCACTGTGCCTAGAGCTTAGTAGCCCCTTTACATTTTGGGAATGATGTGTGTGAGAAGTCTGACTGAGCTCTGTGACGCTCTACAGTCATATGAGACCCGGACCTACGACTTAAAGTAGATTCTGAACCACTACAAACATCCAGGGCACCACCGGGATTCGAACCTGAAGCTTGTGGTACCAAGGGCTAGAGCATTAGCCAATTGGCCTTTTAAGCAAAGTAATTTTGAAATAAAAAAAGGTTAGAAGTTATTGCAGAATTTTAAAACCATTTTTTTTTTTTTATTATCATATAATTTAACATTTCTATGATTAAATATTTAAATGATTTTTATTGTAATTAAAATTGCTCTCTATGTACTTTTCTCTCCTATGTGTTCAAGACTCTAGTTTCTATTGCATGATGCTTAAAATTTCTGAACTTGTCAGAATGGTATATATATTTTAGATTTATTTATTTATTTATTGTAAAGCTGAAAGAAATTAAAAAATAAAATTAGATTAAATTTATTACAAAATCCCTCAACCATGAAACTAAAAGGTTTACCTTTTTTTAACATTGTTCATATTGCCTTGAAAATAGCGAAACATTAGATTATACAAATTTCAAGCATTGCTCTTCAATAGCGTAACATTAGGTTATACTATGAGATGTAAGCATTGCTTTGTAAATAGCGTAATATTAGGTTATACAGGTTGTAAGCTTTATTTTGTAAATAGCATAACGTTGGATTATAAAAGTTTCAAGCATTGCTTTGTAAATAACATAGCATTAGATTATACAAGTTGCAAGCATTGCTTTAAATAGCGCAACATTAGGTTATAGAAGTTAAATAGCTTAACATTAGGTTAAGTATTAAGCATTGCTTTATAAATAGTTGAACATAAGATTTTACAAGATGTTAGCATTGCTTTGTAATAGCACAACATTAGATTATACAAGTATCTGCCCTAAGAAAATAAAATTCAAAACTCCTTTAATCATCATATAGAAACTGCATAACTCTTAAGGTCTCTCTAAAGTATCAAATTGAGGTTTGTCTTTAATTTATGAATCATTTCAATTTTTATTTTTTGACTCCCTATGTTAAATAAATACCACTAACTCAATAAAAAAAAAAAAATTTTTTTTTTTTTTAACCCTTAAAAAAATTTTTGATCTAGTTCTATCTAGTTCAGATGTTAACAGAAACTTCTTCATACTTTTCATTCTTAAATGTTAAATGGTACATATTTAATACAATATTAATAATTAGTTATATATACAGCTGAATATCTACACTGAATTATAATACTAAAATTATTTTTTCGATTTATGCTGTTGAAAATATTGATCAAAAATACCAATCTTTAAACCAAATTCTTCAGATTCTAAAGAACACATGAACATTATATTTATGAATACTGGTTAAGATATTCAAAAATAAACAATGAATACAACATTTAATATGTACATCAATAAGAATAAACTTCACAAGACTAAAAGATTAAAGTATTACTGTCGCTGATTAAACTCCTATCTGGGTCTTAAAAAATAACTGCTTATTTCTACATTAAATTAACAGCTGAAGACAGAAAGGGGATAAAAAGTTATTATTTTGCCAACAGCTCTAGTTTTTTTTTTATCCCATTGATTCACTTTTTATAATGACGTAAAAAAGAATACCATAATAATAAAAAACGACAGTGAAAAAAAAAAAGGTATTAACAGTGAAAAAAAAAAACATCTTTAATGAACACATCAGAAGTTTTTTTCTTTTTATTCTAAAACAAGTTCTGAATTAAATAAAAAAAAAAGAAAGGAACCTCAATTCTCTTTAAATCAACTTCGAATTATTTTATTCGACTAACATAGAACAGATAACGATCTTTAACCACTATTTAAACTTCCAATTACGCTAATATCAAAGAACAAAGAAATTCTATCCAGAGCCAAATCGCAATTTGGCGGTAAAAATATGGAACTTTTTTTTTTGGCTATATATTACATTATCTACTAACAGCGCAGCTTTTCGGACTTAACGGAAATTGGATGCTTTTTTTTTTAAAAAAAAAAGAAAAAACACTATAATGTTCCAGAATATTAGGCATTTTAGGAGAAATTTTTGATCTTCTACCATTTTTTTCTGTCATAAGATCCCATTGCGGCAGCCATTTCTGAATTTGGCGCAGATTGTTTTTGGCGATGTTTCTCGCTTATGGAATTCCATAATGGATTCAACAATCATTATTACTAATACACTTTGGCGATTTTCTTAACTGCACGTTTGTTTCGCTTTTTTGGAATTTTTATAGCAAAATAAAGAGGATTAAATTTCCTATTTGGATATTGTGGAACAAAATGGATGCATTAGAGAACTAAATTGCAAATCAATGAGGCAGTATATTTTTAAATACGTTTTAGAGATAAGCTATTTTATTTTTGTTGCATTTTATTCGATATGTGATGTATATTAGGCAATAAATATTTGCAAAATGGGTAAATTATGTATTATGGGACATGTTATGCTAATAAAAATAACAAAAAAAAGGTAATAATACATGCAATGTCAAAGGATTTATATTATTTATATAGATAAGTTAAATAATAAATAATATAAATCCTTTGATGTAAATAAATAATATAATTATTATAATATTGTTATATATTATTTATGGTATTTATCAATATTTATTAAAGAACAAAATATTTTTTTCAAATTTAACTTACGATTCTTTTCATTTTTATAACTTAAAAAAAATATAATTTTAAGAAAGTGATCAACATTTCTGTCAATTTTAATTATAACTGTAATAAACTAACTTAACTAGTAACTAATTTTAAATGAATTCAATTTTTATGAAATCAATATTTTAGAACTATATAAAGCATCAATAATAATGTTGAAACTTATTTGAAACTGAAATTTTTTCAAAAATAAAAAAAAATTAAAAAAAAATTTTAAAAAAAGCAATGAATTATTTATTAGAAACATAGACAGATAATAAAATCCATTGTATTTAAAACAATTCAATTCCTATGAAATCAATATATTTGAATTATACAAAGCACCAATAATAATGCAGAAACATATTTGAAACTGAAAAATTTATAGTATTATTATAGATTATTTATTATTTATATTATTTATCACTATTTATTAAAGGACAAAATATATTTTTTTCAAATTAAACTTATCAATTTTCCATTTTTATGACTTGAAAAAATGTAATTTTTAGAAAGTGAGCAACATTTTTTTTTAAATTTTAATTATAACGTTAAAAAATTTACTTTTAAATGAATTTTTTTTTTTTTTTATGAAATCAGTACTTTTGACCTATATAAAGCATAAATAATACAGTTGAAACTTATTTGAAACTGAAATTTTTTTTCGAAATTAATAAAACATCATCACTTTTGTTAGAATCATAGACAGATAAAAAAAAAAAAAAAAAAACATTTTTAAGCAATTTAATTTCAATGAAATGAATATATTTGAAATATACAAATCAAGAATATTCTAGACACATACTAGAAAGTTAAAAATTTTCAAAGATTATAAAAGCATTTTCATTTTATTTATAACTCTTTAATTAAATTTTCATACGACATTTATTTGAATTTTGAAAATTTCACTAATGAGGAAAAAAAAAAGGAGGTAATAATAATTCGATTGGTTTTAAGGTAATTATTATGTCCTTAGATTATTTCTACATTTATTTGAATGGAGTTAAAATGTTAACTCGATACTTTAAAAAAATTCATTATATATACTTCATTAAATAATTAGATATCAGAATCTTGTGTTTTTCAATGTTTAATAGTAATGTAAGTGTTTTAACAGCGTATAAGAAGAAAAAATTTCCCTTGTTTCTAACCTTAAAAATTGAGTTTACTTTAAAAATCACTATATATATATAGTAATTATATAAATTATACTTTTAAATTAAATTTATCTCTAAAAGTTTGCAAAAGTGATTTTTAAGGTTAGAAACAAGGGAAATTTTTTCTTCTTATACGCTGTTAAAACACTTACATTACTATTAAACATTGAAAAACACAAGATTCTGATATCTAATTATTTAATGAATATATATAATGAATTTTTTTAAAGTATCGAGTTAACATTTTAACTCCATTCAAATAAATGTAGAAATAATCTAGAAGCATAATAATTACCTTAAAACCAATTGAATTATTATTACCTCCTTTTTTTCTCATTATTGAAATTTTCAAATAAAATTCAAATAAATGTCATATCAAAATTTAATTAAACAGTTATAAATAAAAGGAAAATCTCTCTCTCTCTCTCTCTCTATATATATATATATATATATATATATATATATATAATTATATATATTTAAGAAAAGCTCCTTAATCTAATTGAAATGGTTCTTTTTAATTTTTAAATTACTGAAATAAACAGATACATATTAAACTGATACAGCACATTTTATAACTATATTAATT
>BPLQ01001712.1:0-364306 GCA_021605075.1 Caerostris darwini | reverse complement strand
CTAACCTTCTTAACCTAATATGGATTTAATACTAGTAGTGCCATCTATGTGTCAGCCTACGAACCTTTCAGCCCACCTGTTATTTATTGTTGGCAAGGAAAAAAATTTGTGGCTCTTTAAAAACTGAAATTTTGTAAATTGCCATTTTTGGCTCTTCCGACTCAAAAGGTTGCCGACCCCTGCTCTCGACAATTGGCAGCACAGTGGTCAATGGCTACAGGTGTTTCATTGTGTGCTTCATCAATTCGTAGACGTCTACTGCAGCGTGGACTGCGCGCAAGGACTCCTTTATACAGCATCCCTCTCACGCTAAACCATCGCCGCCTGCGGCTACAATGGGCCGCTCAGCATAGAGACTGGCGTGCTGATTGGCAGCATGTCGTGTTTTCTGACGAATCCCGCTTTAATTTGTGGTACCATGATGGCCGCATTCGTGTCAGACGCTATGCCGGTGAACACCACCTTCCGGAGTGCATTATCGAACGCCACAGTGGACGAACACCCGGAGTTATGGTGTGGGGTGCCATAGCATATCATGGACGATCTCAATTGCTAAGAATTGTGGGCAATCTGAACAGCAAGAGGTACATCAGTAAAGTTCTACAGCCCCAAGCTGTTCCCTTCCTTCAAAGCTTGCCAGGCGCTGTATTTCAACAGGACAATGCCCGCCCTCATACCGCTAGGACTGTTCAATCCTTCTTTTCAACGCGGCAGGTACAGCTTCTTCCTTGGCGTGCGTATTCTCCGGATATGTCGCCGATTGAACATGTGTAGGATTTCGTTGGTCGGCGTCTCGCTCGTGATCCTCGTCCTGTTGCTTCTGCAGACGAACTTTGGGTGCGCATACAAACAATATGGAATGCTTTTCCTCAGGCAGACATTCAAAATTTGTTTGACTCCATGCCACGTCGTGTAGCAGTACTTATTGCGGCGCGTGGTGGCTACACAAAATACTGATTCCGATCTCTTGTTATTGTTTGTTTGCTTTGAACATTTAATCATTTATTTGTACCACTACCTCTCAACTGTGTATTAAATTTCATTCAATTATGACGATTCCTTCATGGTGTTGCAATTTTCACAAACATGAGTTTATTAAAATTATAATCTACCTCTCATGTGTTACTTAATATTTTTTATCAAAATGTACAAGTGACTGATGTATTAAATGGGAATTATTCACTTCTTCATTGATTGCTATCTTAATTTATAGATATTAGTTTTTCTTTTTTTTTCGGGGGGGGTGTACGTGTAAGTTAGTACAGAAAAAAAATCACATAGTAACTTTCAATGTACAGGATTATTAAATGTACAATGTGATGATGATGTACAATGCAATCTTTCGTCAAAATGTACAATTGATGGATGCATCAAAAACTGAATGATAGGCTTCTACCCTGGTGCTTTTCAGTAGCTGGTACCAAAGTTTTATGACCTGCGAGTCAATCAGTTGCTTTCAAGGACATAAAAGCATTTCGGAAATACTGTTGCCAAATTGAAACGTGTAATTTCCCAGTAGCCCAGCTAGGGGCGTGGACGACATTACCACTCTCCAAGTTATAGTTTCGATCACGCTTTTGACATTACTTATTCACCTGTACTGAATGTCAACAAGACCATTCAGAGTTTCACGACAAAGAAATTGTTCAAAGTCATCAGTTGGGGTCCAGCATTGTTTCAATGCACTTTTATTACCCCGATACAGCATATAAAAAAAAGTAACCAAACAAAAAAAAAAGAACTCAGCGGCAAATATCACCTGCTTCAATGCCATTTGTTGCATTCTTAATCATCGGTGCTTGCAAAATAGAAGCTTTTATTTATTTATTTTATTTTATTTTTTATTCCACAGCCGCTATAAAATGATTTTTTTTCTTTCTGTTGTCTCTCTCATTCTCTCTCTAAGCCCAAAATCTGTTTTGATTTGGTTCGAGAACGTTTTAAAATATCTTTCAGCACGAACATCCTGTGTGAAATAATGTTCTGCACCCTCAAACGAAATGGGATTTGACACGACAAAAAAATTACCACAAGAACTAACAAAAAAAAAGAATAAAAATAAAAATGGTTGCTTTTTATATGTTCTTTAAATGACCTGTTTACACTGAATTTGGCAAGAAAGTCCTCGTCAGTACAGTAAAAATGGTGGACGGAATAGGATAATGTACTTCTGTTTTAGATTTGATGTTAGAGCTTTCTTATTTATTTATTTTTATGCGTAATATTTGCGTATAGAAGAGCCATTGTGGACCGTCTTTACGACATTGAAAATCCATATTTGCGGTCGACAAGTTAAATAACTGTATGGATTGTGAGTTACGAGTTGTTATTTTTAAGCAAGACATTCTATTTTTCTAACTGCTTGCTTAGGTAGAAATTTGCAATATGTTTCGATCTAAAAGTGCTTCTTTCAGAAATAGAGCAAATTAAGAGTTTATTGTAATATGACTATTTGGTAAACATGATGTGTAAACATCAGCGAAGTAAAACTAAATGTAAAGTATTATATGGCAGATATTTTACCCTTTTTAATTTATCATATATCACCTAACCTACCTACATAAATTTACCACATACCACATATACCTACATAAATTTATCATATATCACCTAACCTACCTTCATGATTTTAGCCATTTGAATTTATCGTACACCTACTTGCAAAAATGTAGCCATTTTAATTTACCATATACCACCTACCTTATATGAAATTACGCCACCTAACCTACCTACATAAATTTACTGTATTTCATCAAATTCAGCCATATGAATTTTTCATATACCACCGAATTTATCCATATGTGTTTATCATATACCACTGAATTTACATATATCACCAAATTTACGATATTTTTATATCATATTACTGATAAGTCCATCATAAAAATCTTAGTGCAATAACTAAAACAATATTCAAACGAAATGGGATATGACACGACAAAAAATAACCACAAGAACTAACAAAAAAACAACAAAAATGGTTGCTTTTTGTATGTTCTTTAAATGACTTGTTTACACTGAATTTAGCAAGTAGGTTCTCGTCAGTAGAGTAAAAATTGTGAACCGAATAGGATAATGTACTTCTGTTTTAGATTTGCTGTTAGAGCTCTCTTATTTATTCATTTTTATGCGTAAGATTTGCGTATAGAAGAGTCATTAAGGACCGTCTTTACGTTATTGAAATCCATATTTGTGGGTGGATTAGTTAAATAACTGTATGGATTGTGAATTACGAACTGCTGTTATGTTTAGCAAGACATTCTATTTTTTTTTAAACTACTTGCTTAGATTGAAATTTGCAATACTACTTTGCCCAAAAAGTAAGAAAAATTTTTTTTTTTTCAAAAACTCTTTATTTATTCTTCCAAATTTATTTCATCGCCTTCGAAGTAATCCCATCCGGAAACAATGCACTTATGCCAACTTTTTTTCCAATCCTCAATGCACGTTAAAAAGTCATCGACAGGGATGGCCTTCAAAGACCGCAATGATTCACGTTCAATGTCTTCAATCGACTCGAAAAGGTCTCCCCGGAGTGGTATTTTGAGTTTAGGGAATAGCCAGAAATCACACGGTGTGAATATGGTGGTTGCGGAACGATATGGGTTTCAATTTTAGTGCAAATGTCACGAAGAATCAATGCAGTGTGAGCTGGCGCATTCAGTGTTTTCGGTACCAATCAAGATTTGACGCATTTGAGGCCCAAAATGGAATGGATCGATCCTTTTGAAATTCCAACATTATCAGCAAGTTCTCTAATTGTAAATCGACGATTTGCAAGCACCAAATTTGACCTGATGGTCGACCAGAGGGCTCTTCGTCCTCAACGCGTTCTCTGCCTTCGTTGAACTGTTTATACCACTTCTAAACATTTCTTTCCGATATAGGAATGCTCACCGAATGCTTTCTGCAACATTCTATACATTTCCGCAAACAAAATTGAATGGAAGTTCTTTGCACAATGAATTCAGACATTCCAAAAATCGCCGAAATCAGATTTAGCGTCTCACAAAGCCAAGCGTAACTCAAACACTAATGAATATTTTGACGTCAAATTTCACACAGATGTCAAGGTCAGTGACAGTAACCTAAAAAAGAAAAGAATTGAAATTCCATAAGCCCCGGGAATTTTAAATTGAAAATTGGACACTGTAGATGGTCTTCTTAGAAAATTGGTCTTACTTTTTTGACAAAGTAGATGTTCCGTTCTAAAAGTTCTGTTTTCAGAAATAGAGCAATTTAAGAGTTTGTTGTAGTATGAAGATTTGGTAATAGCACGACAAAAAACAAGTAATGTAGAGTAATGTAAGCGCCCTCTATTGGTAGATACATTCAACTTAAATCTAAAAAAAATCTAAAATGAATGAATTAAATTTAATGAATGAATTAATATTTGAAAAAACTGTACTGACATCAAGTGTCATCCACTACAAGTTTCAAAAAAATGTATTTGATGTTGAGTGGATGAATAAAAAGTACTTTATGAACGATTGAAAATTTGAACAAGATATATATATAGGGAGAGTGTGAGCTAATGGAAGGAATTGAATAACCACAAGAACTAAAAAAAATATATAAATGGTTGCTTTTTATATGTTCTTTAAATGACCTGTTTACACTGAATTTGGCAAGAAGGTTCTCAGTAGAGTAAAAATGGTGAACGGAATAGGATAATGCTCCTCTGTTTTAGATATACTGTTAGAGCTTTCTTATTTATTTATTTTTCTTTACGACATTGAAAATCCATATTTGCTGATCGAATAGTTAAATAACTGTATGGATTGTGATTTATGAACTGTGTTTTGTTGTTGTTGTTTCTTATCCCACTTGGCTGGCCAAGCCCACGAGCCCATATGGACTCATGATTAAAGGGGAAGGAAGCAGCTTCTGTTGTGATGGAGCACCCGTAGGTAGAAGCCTGACTTTTGCTCCGTGACGCTCTTACAGTCATAGAAGAGCGGGACCTACAGCTTAAAGTGGATTCCGAACCACTACTAACATCCATGGCACCGCCGGGATTCGAACCCGAAACCTGTGGTACCGAGCGCCAGAGCGCTAGACACTCGGCCATTCAGGTCCCAAATTTGCCAACGGCACGCAGTGTTCCCAGGTGGTCACCCACCCAAGTACTGACCGCGCCCAATGATGCTTAACTTCGGTGATCTAACGAAAACCGGTATATTCAGCATGGTACGGCCGTTGGCTTTATGAACTGTAAATCATATAACAGATAACCTACCTATATGAATTTAAGATATACCACCGAATTTAAGCATTTGAATTTGCCATATACCATCTAACCTACATATATCAATTTACCAAATAACACTGAATTTACCATATACCATCTTACCATACGTACCACATGTACATGAATTTACCATATACCATCTTACCATACGTACCACATGTACATGAATTTACCATATACCATCTTACCATACGTACCACATGTACATGAATTTACCATATACCATCATACCATACGTACCATATGTACATGAATTTACCATATACCATCTTACCATACGTACCATATGTACATGAATTTACCATATACCATCTTACCATACGTACCATATGTACATGAATTTACCATATACCATCTTACCATACGTACCATATGTACATGAATTTACCATATACCATCTTACCATACGTACCATATGTACATGAATTTACCATATACCATCTTACCATACGTACCATATGTACATGAATTTACCATATACCATCTTACCATACGTACCATATGTACATGAATTTACCATACACCACCGAAATTGAGCCTATAAGATCTAACCTACCTGCATGAGTTTATCATGTACCACCGAATTTAGCCGTATGATTTTACCAACCACCGAATTTAGCTATATGAATTTACCATCCACCGAATTTAGCCGTATGATTTTACCACCCACTGAATTTAGCTATATGAATTTACCATCCACCGAATTTAGCTATATGAATTTACCTTATATCACCGAATTCAGCTATATGAATTTACCTTATATCACCGAATTCAGCTATATGAATTTACCTTATATCACCGAATTAACCATGTGAATTTACCATATACCACCGAATTTACCCATTTGAATTTATCACAAACCAACGAATTTACCATATACCACCGAATTTAAACATATTCTTATTCTACTTAAATGAGTAACCATGTCATTCTTTCTAAATTCAAAATAAAACGTCTTACGTAATCAAAAACACAATTTTAGTAAATTTAAAATTCCGCTATACAAGAACATGCTTAAAATCTAATGGTGCAACAAAAATATTATTGCAGACAATGTTCTTTTATTCATTTTTGTCATTTGGACACCACTGCTCTAACGTTAAATTTTTTAGTTTGATTGCGTAGTGTAGGATAAATGCAAAACTAAGCGTTAGAGTCGCAGTAGCGGTATTTAAAAATTCTCAACTTACTAAAATAACCGCCATTTATTCTAAATTCATAATAAGAAGGTTTCTTCACCAAGGATACAATTTAAAAAAATTAAAATCCCTTTTATATAAAGACATCATTAAAAACTAATGGAATAATAACAATATTACTACAGACAATGTACTTTCTTTTCTTTTTTTCTATTGTAATCTAGACGCCATTGCTGCACCCCACTTTAAATCTTCTAGTTTGAATGTATCCCAATGGATAAACATAAAAATTACTGTTAGCAGTACTGTAACTGCATCTAAAAATTCTCTACTTACATCTGAAACCGTGTCATTATTTTTCAATTCCTTCTATTAGCTCACACTCTCCCTATATATATCTTGTTCAAATTTTCAATCGTTCATAAAATACTTTTTATTCATTCACTCAAATTCAAATACATTTTTTTTAAACTTGCAATGGATGACACTTGATGTTAATACAGTCTTTTCAAATATTAATTCACTAATTAAATTTAATTAATTCATTTTAGTTTTTTTTTAGATTTAAGTTGCATGTATCTACCAATAGATGGCGCCAGATAAACTTTAAAAAATGAATGAAAATTATTCATAAAAGGACTTTCTGCAATAGAGTGAAAAAAAAGTAGAAATTGACTTAATTTTTTTTTATATTACTTGTTTTAAATTCATATTAAAAAGTTTTACGTCACCAAGAATACAATTTAAAAGCTTTAAAATCCAGTTTATACAAGGACATCCTTAAAACACTAATGCCAATATTTCTAAATTAATAATAAAACGCTTTACGTAATCAGGAATACAATTTTAAGTATATTAAAATCCAGTTATACTGGAACATCCTTAAACTTTAATAGTACAACAAAAATATTGCTGCAGACAGTATATTCTTTTATTTATTTATTCATTTATTTATTTTCATTTGGACAGCACTGTTTTAACATTAAATTTTGTTTGAATATGTAATAAGCGATAAATGTATAACTTAGCGTTAGCGTTGCTGTAGCAGCATTTAAAAATTCTCAACTTATTGAAAGAACCATGTTATTTATTCTAAATAAGTAACAAAAAGATTTACTTCGCGAAGAAAACAGTTTACGAAATTTAAAATCCATTTTATATAAGGAATACTAATGCTTAAATACTAATGCTGCAAGACAATACATACTAAATTACTGCAGACATTACACTTCCTTTTCCTTATTTATTTGTTCATTTATGTATTTTTTGACACTTGAACACAACTGTCCTAACATTAAATTTTCTAGTTTGTAATTTGTAGTGAGATTAAATGTACAGTTTAGAGTTAGCGTTACTGTAGCGGTATTTAAAAATTCTCAACTTACAAAGGGAACCATGTCATTTATTCTAAATTCACAACAAAAAGTTTTACATCAGCGGGGTTAGAATTTAAAGGTTTAAAAATTTTTATATAAGGAAATCCTTAAAAACTAATTGTACAATAAAAATATTACTGCAGACAATGTAAATTCTTTCTTTATTCTTTTGTAATCTAGACGCTATTGCAGCACCCCACGTTAATTCTTCCTATTTGAATGTGTAGCAATGTATAAGCATAAAAATTACTGTAACGTTATCTAAAAATTCTCTACTTATATCTGGAACCATATCATTCTTTTTTTAAATTCATAATAAAACGTTTTACATCGGCATGGATAAACTTTAAAAAAATTTAAATTTTTATATAAGGACATCCTTGAAAACTAATGACACAATAAAAGTATTACTGAAGACAATGTATTTTCTTTTATTTATTTATTTTTCATTTGGATATCACTGTTCTAACATTAAAATGTTTTAGTTTAATTGTGTAGTGTAGGATAAATGTAAAACTTAGCGTTAACGTCACTAGCGGTATTTAAAAATTCTCATCTTACTAAGGAAACCATGTAATTTATTCTATATTCAGAATAAAAACTTTTTCCAAGTATACAAGCATACAATTTAAAATACCGTCAACATATTTTAAATAGGTCACCAAGCATAAAATTTAAAATATTTTATATAAGGACATCTTTAAAAACTAACGGTACAGTAAAAATATTACTACAGACAATGTATTTTCTTTTGTAATCTAGACGGCATTACAGCACCCCACGTTAGATCTTCTTATGTAGCAATAGATAAACATAAAAATTACTATTGGCGTCACTGTAACTGTATATAAAAATTCTTTACTTGCATATGGTACCGTATCATTCTTTTTTTTTAAATTCATAATAAAAAGTTTTACTTCGCCAAGAATACAATTTAAAAGCTTTAAAAATCCAGTTTCTATAAGAACAACCTTAAAATACTGATACCATTCTTTCTAACTATATACTAATAAAACGCTTTACCTAATCAAGAACACAATTTAAAAAATATTAATTCCTGTTATACAAGAAAATATAATGGTACTAGTACAACACAAATATTAGTGCAAACCATTCACTTTTATTTATTTATTTATTTTTTGTCATTTTGACACCACTGTTCTAAAGTTAAATTTTGTTTGAATATGCAGTGTGGGATGAACGTTAAACTTAGCGTTAACGTCGTTGTAGCGGTATTTAAAAATTCTCAATTTACTAAAGGAATCGTTGTCATTTACTCTAAATTCATAATAAAAAGATTTACTTCCCCAAGGATATAATTTAAAATACATTTTAAGGACATCCTCAAGGATACAATTTAAAAATTCAAAATCCTTTTTATATAAGGACATCCTTAAAAACTAATGGCACAGTCATAATATTATTGCAAATAATATAATTTCTTTTCTTTTTTTCTTTTGTAAAGTAGACGCCATTGCAGCACCCCACGTTAAATCTTCTTGTGGTTGAATGTGTAGCAATGTATAAACATAAAAATTACTGTAACGGTATCTAAAAATTCTCTTCTCACATCTAGTACCGTATTGGCGTTACTGTAACTGTATCTAAAAATTCTCTACTTGTATCTGAAACCGTATCATTCTTTTTTTTAAATTCATAATAAAAAGTTTTACGTCACCAAGAATACAATTTAAAAGCTTTAAAAATCCAGTTTATACAAGGACATCATTAAAAACTAATGACACAATAAAAATATTACTACTGCAGACAATGTACCTTCTTTTATTCTTTTTCTGTCTAACGACATTTTAAGTCCCACTAAAGACAAAAAAAAAAAAAAAAAAGACAGCATTCAAACATGTAGTTTGTGAGATAAACCTTCGACCTTTACCAAACCCACATGTGGCCGCGGTCTCATGAATATATTCCTTTTTTTTTTTCTGTGTGTGTGCAAACAAATCCTCTGTATGAAGCTCGTTTGCGATTTAGTTTCATTACCATCAGAGCTAAAACGTATCTCTGTGTAAACGAGCGAGCTGAAGCAATTTTGTCTTTAATGAATGAATCCGTTGAATTTTGCAGGAGTGTCATTTGTATCTAAATTTGCCAAGTGGAGGTAGAAAAGGTTTAAGAAATTGTTAGATGAGTTGCTTCTGCAAGAAATTAACTTGAGTGATGGTTTTCCATGCAGTTAATGATTAAAGGAACGTGGAAAATTAATTATAATTAATGGAAAAAGAAATTGTTTTTTAAATTAATGGAAGGAGGTGGTATTTAATTTGTTTTTGTTTTTTTGGTGGAATGGATTACGTAACCTAAAGTTTGCGTTTACTCAGCTTAAAAAATGGTTCCATAAATACCCGTAAACAAGTATCCAATTTAGAAAACAAAATTAGGTGCAATGTTTGCAAAAAAGTAAGTACAGAAAAAAAGTTAATTTGAGATATTTGAAATATTTATGATTTCAACGTGACACTTTTTTTGAGAAAAAAATGGAAATATATTACACATAACTATGAATACATTATTCATTTAGACAGACATAAAAATTAATGTAAAATAAAATAAAATAAAAATAAAAATTAATTAAAATTAAATTCAATTAAAATTAAAATAAGATAAATTTAAAATTAAATTCAATTAAAATTAAAATAAGATAAATTTAAAATTAAAATAAATTAAAAAATGGTTACATAAACACTAGTAAGCAAGTATCCAATTTAGAAAACAAAATTAGGTGCAATGTTTGCAAAAAAGTAAGTAAACAAAAAATTGTTAATTTGAGATATCTTGTATATTTATGTTTTGAACGTGAAACCTTTTTGAGAAAAAAAATGGAAATATATTACTCATAACTATGAACGTATTATTCATTTAGACAGTGATAAAAATTAATATAAAATAAAATAAAATATCGAAAATAACTGTAATTCAATAAAATAAAATATTGAAAAAAAAATATAATAAAATAAAAAATTTGGAAAAATAATAAATTAAATTAAAAATTAAAAAAATTGAAAAATGAAATATAAAAAAATAAAATATTGAATAATAATAAATAAAATAGTGAAAAATAATAAATAACATAAAATATTGAAAATAATTGTAATTCAAATTTTAGCAAAAATAACATAAACATACGTCATATTTTTTTAATTACGGTTTTGGAAATGTAAAGATAATACCAGTAAACATGTATCAAATTTAGAAAGAAAATTATTTGTAATGTTTACAAAAAATAAGTAAACAAAAAAAGTTAATTTGAGATATTTTATATTTTTATTTTCAACGTGAAACTTTTTGAGAGAAAAAAATTGCAATATATTCTTCGTAATTATGAATACATTATTCATTTACACCAGGGGTATCCAAACTTTTCAGCCTTTGGGCCATACTGTTTACTCCAGTAAGTACCGAGGGCCAAAACCGTTTTAATTTTTCTGCCATTATCTATAATTTCTAGACTAGTCGCCGAGTACGTTCTCTGAGCGAGCATACGCTTGCTAAATTCACTTCATTCTCCAAAATGAAGTACACAAATAATGTTTATAGATCTAAGTTAACCGATGAGCATCTTAAATCTCTTTTAATAATTGGCACAAGTAAAATTGATCCACTATTGTAAGTGAAAAATTACAATTACATAAATCTCATTAGTATTTTTTTACAAGTGGATACCCCGCGGTTTCATTCGCGTTAATTTAGCTTTTCCGTTCCTGAGGGGTTTTCAGGATAAAAAATCATATGTTTGATTCAGGATATATACATTCCAAACATCGACATACATATACGATACTCCTTACCCCAACATAACTACCGAGGGTAACCGCGGGATGTTCACTAGTTTATAATGTTAGTGGGATTCATTTCAATTACTTGTTAGTTGTTATGCTTAAGTTAAATTTTCTGCGTATTATGCTTATGATTAAGCTTTACCTAGCAAGTCAATAAAACCGAGTTATTATCATTCTGTGTTTTTTTATCCAACTTATTATAGCTACAATAAGCTATTTGCTATAACGGGCCGGATTGATGACACTGGTGGGCCGGATTTGGCCCGAGGGGCGTAGTTTGGAGACCCCTGATTTAGACAGTCAAAAATTAATATAAAATAAAATAAAATATCGAAAATAACTGTAATTCAATAAAATAAAATAAAATATTGAAAAATAATAAATAAAATAGAAAATAAAAACATTGAAAAATAATAAATGAAATAAAATAAAGTATTGAAAAATAATAAATAAAATAAAATAAAATATTGAAAATAATTATAATTGAAATTTTAGCAAAAATAACATAAACATGCGTCATATTTTTTTTATTACGTTTTGTGGAAAAGTAAAGGTAATACTGGTAAACATTTAGAAACAATTTAGGAAACAACCAACCAATTTAACAACAAAATTAAGTACAATGCTTGCAAAAAAGTAAATTAAAAAAAGTTAATTTGAGATATCATGTATATTTAAGTTTTGGACAATAGATATTGTGTTTTATAGGTATTGTGTTGCCTTAGATATTGTGTTTTGAAAAGAAACTAATTACCAAAACCAATAATTACCATTTAAAACATAATATAATTAACCTCGTAAGAAAACAATTCAAATAAGATAAAATTAGCAAAATTAAAATTGGTATTTATTAAAAATAGACTACTTACATAGATATTTAAAAAATAGACACTGAAATAAACTTCAACAAGTAAAATTAAAATCCATGTGTTTATTTTTTATTTGAAAGAGACACTGTTGCCAATCCAAATAATCTGTAAACCAAAATAAATTATGCAAACGATTAATAATAAGTTAATGCAAACGATTTCGAATCAGTGTAATCCTTGTAATATATATTTTTATGCTATTTTGCAACTAGGTTATATTTAATGCAAACGAATTTGTATAAACTCAAACTAATATACACTGAAGTGACAAAAGTCATGGGATACCTCTTAATATCGTGTCGGCCCTCCTTTCGCCCGGCGAAGTGCAGCAACTCGACGTGGCATGGACTCAACAAGTCGTTGGAAGTCTTCTGCAGGAATATTGAGCCATCAGCTCTTACCAACTGAAATCGTGACTCATCGGACCAGGCCACGGTTTTCCATTCATCTAGGGACCAACTGCGATATGCTCACGTGTTCGGTCCTACGAGAGTCGCTTACGCAAGCGATGTCGTTCTGGCTTCAACTGAAATCGTGACTCATCGGACCAGGCCACGGTTTTCCAAGGCACTAGAGTCGGCCTTCTGTCTGGAATAGCCTTCTGCTGGAATAGCCCAAGAAAGCCAAATTTCTCCGCACAGTTCTAACAGACAAGTCCCTTGTATGTCCCACATTGATTTCTGCGGTTATTTGACACAGTGTTGCTTATCTGTTAGAATTTACGACTCTTTGCAGACGTCGCCGGTCTCGGTCGTTAAGTGCAGGCGGTCGACCACTGCGATGTCCATGGTGGGATGTTATGCCTGAAATTTCATACTGTCGGCACACTCTTGACACAGTGAATCTGGGAATGTTGAATTCCTTAACGATTTCCGAAATGGCATGACCCATGCGTCTAGCTCCAACTAACATTCGGCGTTCAAAGTCTGTTAATTCCCGTCGTGCGGTCATCATCACGTCAAAACCTCTTCACATGAAGAACTTGAACAGAAATGAAAGCACTGCGCATTTATACCTGTTCTACGCGATGCTACTGCCATCTTAAAATTTGCATATTGCTATCCCATGACTTTTGTCACTTCAGTGTAATTAAAAATGCCGTAAGTATTGTAGTTTGGGAAGAAACTGATTACCAAAGCATATAGAGTTAAAAATTACCATTTAAAATGCAATATAATTAACCTCGTAAGAAAATAATTCAAATATGGTCAAAGTAGTAACATTAAAATTGGTATTTATTAAAAAATAGACTACTTACATAGATATTTAAATAATAGACATTGAAATAAACGAGTAAAATTAAAATCCATGTGTTTATTGTTTATTTAAAAGAGACACTGGTGCCAAACCAAACAATCTGTAAGCCAAAATAAATTATGCAAACGATAAATAACAAGTAATGAAAACGATTTCGAGCCATTGTTAATATGCATTTTCATGCTATTTTGAGGCTAGGTTATATTTAATACAAAGGAATTTGTATATACCCAAATCAATATAATTAAAATTGCCGTAGATATTGCATTTTGGAAAGAAAACGATTACCAATAATTATCATTTAAAACATAATATAATTAACAATGTAAGAAAATAATTCAAATAGGGTCAAATTAGTAAAATTATATTTGATATTTATTAAAAATAGACAATTCACATGGATATTTAAAAACTAGACATTGAAATAAGCGTAAACAAGTAAAATTAAACTTGACTTGGTGATTAGAGATGTATGCTCGCTGGCGCTGCTTTATCTCAATTTATGCAAATGTTTTTTTTAATAGATAGATTTAATAGAACTACAGATTAAATAGATCATAACATTTTAACCGTTAAATGAAGATAATACATGAAGCACAACTGGTACTTGAAACAAAAAGTGAAAAAGAAAGATATAGTATACTGATATCGACATTCAAATAAACTTAAACAAATAAAAATAAAATCCATGTGTTTATCGTTCGTTTAAAAACAAAATGTTGCCAATCTAAATAATCTGTAAGTCAAAATAAATTATGCAAACGATAAATAACAAGTAATGCAAACGATTTCGAATCAGTGAAGCTTGTTAATGTGTATTTTTATGCTATTTTGAAACTAGTTTATTTTGGGGGGAAGGAGGAAATACTCTTTACTTACAAATATGGTTAAAGTAAATTTGTTTTCGTAATAGGAAATCAGTCATAGGAAAATCTCATATAAAAGCAAAATTAATCTTAAAAATTGGAAAAAAAAAAAAAAAAAAATGGAGAAATGTTCTTGAATATTTATGTTTGGAAGCTTTACCAATATTCAAAATAGTTATCATCCGTGCGTGAAAATTGCGTCAGAAACGGAATTTTTTCGTTCGAAAAATTACCTTTCCTGTTTCATATTCAACCAACTCATTAATATTTATTCCAGATTCAAAGTTTGTAAACATCGTATATGTTTTAAATGATGGCGGTTTTGGAAATATGTCCGGTGTCACCAACTTTAACTGCCTTTCCGAAATCAGTGACTTGAATTTTAATACGACAGAAAGTGTCATTATTTTTGCATTATGAATATTAGTGTTATTAATTTACTAACTACCAAAACGAAGCAAACTTAGGGCTTTATTAGCATATTTAGGGAGTTGCAATGTATAATACGTTAATTCTGGGCGTTGTCTTTCTGCGTTATCTGCGTGAAGCTTTGAAACATGAGCAATTCCAGAATGTTTTAAAGAAGAAAAAAAATAGGTAATGGTTTCTAAATTACTAAGTAACAACAAAGTCATTTCACAAGTTTATTATTTCCTAACAGAAGTAATTTCGTATTTCAGAGCGATTTAAACGATTTATGCTAATTGTTTACAAAGCATTAGAGCATTATTATACCAGTTTTGAAATGCAAAACCTGGAACGCTAATATATAATTAACGTTACATCTTGTCGATAGTGGTTTAGGTAGGCTATTAACTCAACTAGTTCTAATTTGAATTATTTCAATTTAGAGTTTAATTTAAATTATTTGAATTTAGTGTTTAATTTTAATTACTTGAATTTGCATTACTTTATAATTAGTATTATTACACTACTTTATAATTTAGTGTTTAATTTTAAGTACTTGAATTTGCATTACTTTATAATTAGTATTATTACACTACTTTATAATTTAGTGTTTAATTACTTGAATTTACATTACTGTATAATTAGTATTATTACACTACTTTATACTTTAGTGTTTAATTTTAATTACTTGAATTTACATTACTTTATAATTAGTATTATTACACTACTTTATAATTTAATGTTTAATTTTAAGTACTTGAATTTACATTACTTTATAATTAGTATTATTACACTACTTTATAATTTAGTGTTTAATTTTAATTACTTGAATTTACATTACTTTATAATTTGTATTATTACACTACTTTGTAATTTAATGTTTAATTTTAAGTACTTGAATTTACATTACTTCATAATTAGTATTATTACACTACTTTATACTTTAGTGTTTAATTTTAATTACTTGAATTTACATTACATTATTACACTACTTTGTAATTTAGTTTAATTTTAATTAATTTAATTTATAGTTTAATGTTAATTATTTGATTTTGTAGATTAAAAATATGTTTTATTTGGAGGATATTGATTTTAATTGCAGATTACTTCAATGTTGCCAACCAAACATGTTAATAAATGTTGTAGAATATGTTTTTGTCAATATAGATTTATTTCAGGTTGAATAATTTAAACTGCTATCAATACGATCAATTAGTGTGTTAGACAAATTTGCAAAATGAGGATATATTTGACTTTTTTTACTTGACTTGTGCTGGTGCTTCGAATATTTATTTGAGTGTTATCGATTTTAATGGAAGATTACTTTAATATTGCCAACCATGAATGTTATAGAATATGTTTTTATCAAAATCAATATATTTAGAGTTGAGGGATTTAAATTGCTAATAATATAATCAATTAGCATTTTAGACAAATTAGCAAAATTAAGATTAGAGATGAAGATTTATTTGGTGTTATTAATTTTATTGGAAGTATATTTTAAAGTCGTCAATCATAAGTGGTTTAGAGTATGCTTTTATCAATATCGATTTATTTCAGATTGAGTGATTTAAACTGCTATTAATACGATCAATTAGTATTTTAGACAAATTAGCAAATTGAGGATTATACAGGATAATGTTATTGATTGTTATTATTTGAATGTTATTGATTTTAATTGAAGATTACTTTAATGTTACAAACCATGTATGTTTTAGAATATGTTTTTTATCAGATTCAGGTAATTTATAGTTTAACCTGATAATTATGTTATTTTTATTTTAATTTGATAATTTTTTATCAAATCAGATTTGATACCTTTTTGTTCAGATTTTATATTAGATTTTAGACTTTTTATCAAATCAGATCAAAAATTTTTTAAATCAAGTTCTTTTTATCAAATTCAGGTGATTCACGGTTTCAGGTTGGGTGATTTAAACTGCTATTAATACGATTCATTAGTATTTTACACAAATTAGCAAAATGAGAATTAGATAAATGTTTTGACGTGTTAGAAAACCATGAATGTCTTAGAATATGTTTTTATCAGTATGTATGATTTATTTCAGGTTGAGTGATCTAAAGTGCTATTAATACGATTCATTAGCATCTTAGACAAATTAGCAAAATGGGGAATATCGATGGGGATTTATTTGAGTGTTTTTTTAATAGAAGATTGCTTTATTTTTGACAACCATGAATGTTTTAGAATATGTTTTTATCAATATCGATTTATTTAGGTAGAGTGAAATTGCTATTAATGTTGCCAAGCATGAATGTTGAGCAGGGGTCTCCAAACTACGGCCCGCGGGCCAAATCCGGCCCGCTAGTGTCATCCATCCGGCCCGCGACAGCGAATAGCTTATTGTTGCTGTAATAAGTTGGATAAAAAAATACAGAATGATAATAACTCGTTTTTATTGACTTGCTAGGTAAAGCTTAATGACAAGCATAATACGCAGAAAATTTAACTTAAGCATAACAACTGACAAATAATTGAAATGAATCCCACTAACATTATCGCATATGTATGTATATTGATGTTTGGAATGTATATATCTTGAATCAAACATACTATTTTTATCTTGAAAATCCCTCAGGAACGGGAAAGCTAAATTAACGCGAATGAAACCGCGGTGTATCCACTTGTAAAAAAATACTAATGAAATTTGTGTAATTGAGATTTTTCACTGACAATAATTTGTAGTTAACAAGCGTATGCTCGCTCAGATCGCGTACTCGGCGGCTGTTGTAGAAATTATAGATAATGGCAAAAAAATGAAAACGGTTTTGGCCCCTGGTACTTACTGGATTAAACAATATGGCCCTAAGGCGGGAAAGTTTGGAGACCCCTGTTTTAGAGTATGCTTTTATCAATATCGAATTATTTAGGTTGAGTGAATTAAACTATTATTAATAATATCCATTAGCATTTCAGACAAATGATCAAAATGGAGATTTATTTGAATGTTATTGATTTTAATGTAAGATTAATTATTAAGTATTATTGATTATAATGGAAAATTAGCAGGCCAACCAAAAATTCTTCTGCTTACGCTGAGAATGAATGTCATAAACTAAAAGTCAAGGAAGCACTTTCGTGGAACTTGAAGTAGCTTTCTATGGTTCGTATCACACTGAGGTTTCTACACTACACCACCATTTTACAATCTCAGTTTTGAACGAACACCCTTAAGAGTTCATACTTACCATTTAGACAGTCCGGATTGTATATGGCACTTATTCTGAGCATAGATATGGAATATGGATAATATAAATAAGCTAAAATCTATTTAGCATTTTTTCTCACGGAAAGGGTTTTACCATTTCATTCCCAGGAGAGAGGAATGTATGTTATTTGACAAGTACAAATTTAACAAGTACCCCCGACTCAAATTTGATAACAGAACAGCACTGAGTACTTATATTACATGCAATTACAGTTTTGTACTAATGAGAACAATCTGTCATTCAAATCTAATAGCAGATATTTGGTATCGCGTATAATGAAACTCGTGAAGTTAACGAATGTATGCGCGACCTTCACAGGTCGAAACAACTACAGTTTGAATATGAACTACACCATGAGTCGTTCCATCGTGATTGATGGTCGACCATGAGCTTAGAAATGTCTACTCCAATAAGAAGTGTGGGAAGCTGACCTGGCGGATTTTCTTAAAGGCAGATTTTTGGGGAAGAAGAGAGAGTTCTGCGACGAATCGACCAGAAATGTTGCTTTTTTCCGCCTCTGATTTGACCGAATAGGCCATAAATATATAGTTTTGGCCTGTTTTTCAAAGTGAACCCCTTGCTATTCCGTTTATCAAGCCGTTTGATAATTAAGGTCTACCGTAGAACAGGCAATTAGATTAGACATAGATCTCCGACCTTGGAGTGAGTGAACTGTACTTGTGATTTTATCGCGCACTTGCGATAAATTTAATTTTTAATTTTTCATTTCTTTGCATAATAACCCAGTGTTCGGTATTTGTATATATATATATATATGTGTGTGTGTGTGTGTGTATGTGTGTGTGTGTTGTAAAGAAATTTAAATTGTTCCCATGAACCTGAAAGTGGCCATGTTCTTGAAGCCGTTATAGGTCTAATATAGGCCGAGACATTACAGTATATTAGCATCTATTTTAAGTTACAGAGATAACATGCTTTTGTGTTTTAATATAAATAAATATTCCAAATGTATTGACACTGAAGTGCGCCTTTCAAATATCGTTGTTCTAGTACACAGTATACTATTGTGCCCAAAAAAATAGGACCAATTAATTTTTTTTCAAAAACTCTTTGTTAATTCTTCCAAATTTATTTCATCGCCTTCAAAGTAATCCCCTCCGGACACAATGCACTTTTGTCAACTTTTTTTCTAATCCTCAATGCATGCCAAAAAGTCATCTTCAAGGATGGCCTTCAAAGCGCTCGGAGATTTACGTTGAATCTCTTCAATCGACTCGAAACGGTGTTCCCGGAGTGGTCTTTTGAGTTTAGGAAATAGCCAGAAGTCGCACGGTGTGAATACGATATACGGTGTGAAGTCGCACGGTGTGACGCGTCTTTTGCCAAGTTCGTGAACAATCCGTTATCTGACTAACCCCGGACACGGTGGTTGCAGAACGATATGGGTTTCATCTTTGGCGAAAGAGTCACCAATAATCAATGCAGTGTCAGCTGCCGCATTCAATGTTTTCGGTACCAATCGAGATTTGACGCCCAAAATGGAATTGACAGCATGGAACGGCACAGAATGGAATTGACCGATCCTTTTGAAACTCCAACATCATGAGCAAGGTCTCTAATTGTAAATCGACGGTTTGCAAGCACCAAATCCTTAATTTTTTGGACATGAGCTTCGTCGGTTGAAGCTAATGGTCGACCAGAGGGCTGTTCGTCTTCAACGCGTTCTCTGCCTTCTTTGAACTGTTTATACCACTTCTAAACATTTCTCACCAAATGCCTTCTGCACCATTCTATGCGTTTCCACAAACAAATTGAATGCAAGTACTTTGCTCAGTTAATTCAGACATTTCAAAAATCGCCGAAATCAGTTTTAGCGTCTCCAAAGCCAAGCGTAACTCAAACACTAATGAATATTTTGACATGAAATTTCGCACAGATGTCAAGGACAGTGCCAGCAATCAAAGAAAAAAAATTGAAACTCCATACTCCCCGGGAATTTTAAATTGAAAGTTGGTCTTACTTTTTGGGCACAGTAGTATTGCTCTGTTGATACAAATCATTCAGAAAAATGTATTCGAAAGAAAGAAATTATTGAATGATTTCAAAATGATTCGAATCCTTCATAATGACTCGTATCTATCTTTCCGATCTCCAAGCAATCATTAAGTACCCTCTCGCTGTAAAAAAATATAGTAACCTACGACCAACACTGAAGTCTTATAATATGCTTTCCAAAGATAATGTGCCATTATATCTGGTTGCCAAAATCTGCTTCTTTATTGACTCGTGGAAGTTAATGTGTGCAGTACTTCCTCCGCGTGTGGTCTCATTACTAACTGTCTGGAGTTAGACGGATCACGGATTGTTTACGAACTTGGCAAAAGACGATTCTTATTCGCACCTCATTTCTGTTTTGTTCCTTCTATTCCATCTGAACGGAATGAGTCACAGTGCGAAGATGTGCTTTTTAACGACTTTTTTGTTGGCGAATTTAAATGGTGGGCATTGGCAAGTGTCTGTGGTCTTTCATGCTTGTTGGGGACATGTAATTATCTGGTATTGTTTCCTGGAAGCTATGAGTAATCATCTTGTGAATTTAATTGTTTATTTTTTAACTGTGTGATTGAGGTTTGTTTTCTGTTCTATTTAAAGTAACGGCCAACCAAATAGAAATGCGTCTACCATTATTAAACATCAGTTAATCTTTTGTACGGTCTGATGGTCTTAAAGGGAGATTTCTGGGAAAGAAAAGAGAGTTCTGCGACGAGTCGACCAGTCAGACAGACAGGTCTGTCGACCAGTCAACAGACCTTTATCTCTGAAGTGACTGAATAGGCCGGAATCTAAATTTGTTTTTCAAAGTGAACCCCTTATGGTTTCGTGTATGACGCCATGTGATAATGAAGGCCTAGTGAAGACCAAGCAATTAGATTCGACGTAGGCCTGAGCATTCTGAAAAATCTTGTACTTGTGATTTAATCGTGTATGATCAAATTTTTTTTATTTTTCACTTCTTTGTATAATAACCCAGACTTCTCTCTCTCTCTCTATATATATATATAATGTTTGTAAATAAAAATCAAATTATTCCCATATACTAGAAAGTGACCCTCTTCTTAAAGCCGTTGTAGGTTTAATATAGACCCATACGTTACAGTATATTAACATCTATATTAATTTATAAAGATAACATATTTTTTTGTAACAATATAAATAAATATTTCAAATATATTGATACTGAAGGGGTACCTTTCAAATATCATTATTCTAGGACACTGTATATTGTTCTGTTGATACGAGTCTTTCAGAAAAGTGAATTCGAAACAAAGAAATCATTTAATGATTTCAAAATGACTCGTATCTATCTTGTCGATTTCCAAGCAATCATTAAGTACCATCTCTCTGTAAATGATATGGCAACAACCAACCAACATTGAAGTCTTATAATATGCTTTTTAAGGATAATATGGCATTATATCTGTAGCAATATAAATAAATTTTTCAAATCCATTGATACTGAGGAACTCCGTTCAAATATCATTGTTCTAGAACACTGTATATTACTCTGTTGATACGAATATTTCAGAAATATGTATTCAAAAGAAAAGAATGAATCACTTAATAATTTCAAAATGATTCGAATCACCCCTACATAATGACTCATATCTATCTTGCCAATCTCTAAGCAATCATTAAGTACTGTAAAAAGATACGGCAACCTACAACCAACACTGAAGTCTTATAATATGCTCTCCAAAGATAATGTGCCATTATATCTCGTTGCAAAAAACCGCTTCTTTACTGACTCGAGTCTGCTAATGTGCGTAGAATTTCCTCCGCGTGTGGTCTCATTACTAACTGTCTCGAGTTAGACACATCACGGATTGTTTACTAAGTTGGCAAAAGGCGCGTCTTATTCGCGCCTAATTTCTGTTTTGTTCTCTCTACTACATCTGAACGGAATGAGTCACAGTGTGAAGATGTGCTTTTTAACAACTTTTTTTTTATTTGAAAATTTAAATGGTGGGCATTGGCAAGTGTCAGATGCCTTTCATACTTGTTGGTGACCTGTAATTATCTGGTATTGTTTCCGGGAAGCTATGAGTAATCATCTTGTGAATTTAATCGTTTATTTTTTAACTGTGTGATTGAGGTTTGTTTTCTGTTCTATTTAAAGTAACGGCCAACCAAATAGAAATGCGTCTACCATTATTAAACATCAGTTAATCTTTTGTACGGTCTGATGGTCTCAAAGGCAGGTTTCTGGGAAAGAAGAGAGAATTCTGCGACGAGTTGACCAGAAGAGTTGCTTTTCTTTTAGCTCTGAACTGACTGAATAGGCCGGAATCTCCATTTATTTTTCAAAGTGAATCTTTTATGGTTTCGTGTATCATGCCATGTGATAATTAAGGTCTGGTGCAGACCAAGCAATTAGATTCGACGTAGACTTGAGAACATTGAAAAGTCTTCGACTTTGGTGTGAACTGTACTTGTGATTTAATTGTGCACTTGTGATCATATTTTATTTTTAATTTTTCACTTCTTTGTATTATAACCCAGACTTCTGTATTTGTATACGTATATAGTGCTTGTAAATAAAGTTAAAGTATTCTCATGAGCTTGAAAGTGGCCCTGTTCTTGAAGGCGTTATAGGTCTAATATAGGTCGAGACGTTACAGTATATTATCATCTCTATTAATTTACAGAGATAAAATATTATTGTACAGTAATAGAAATAAATATTTCAAATATATTGATACTGAAGGGCTCCGTTCAAATATCGTTGTTCTGGACACTGTATATTGCTCTGTTGATACAAATCTTCAAGAAAAATGTATTCGAAAGAAAGGAATGAATCACTTAATAATTTCAAAATGATTCGAATCGCCCCTTCATAATGACTCGTATCTATGTTGCCGATCTCCAAGCGATCATTAAGTACTATAAAAAGATACGGCAACCTACAACCAACACTGAAGTCTTATAATATGCTCTCCAAAGATAATGTGCCATTATATCTCGTTGCCAAAATCTACTCCTTTATTGACTCGTGGAAGTTAATGTCGCAGAAGTCCCTCCGCGTGTGGTCTCATTACTAACTGTCTCGAGTTAGACACATCACGGATTGTTTACGAACTTGGCAAAAGACGCGTCTTATTCGCACCTAATTTCTGTTTCGTTCCCTCTTCTCCATCTCAACGGAATGAGTCACAGTGTAAAGATGCGCTCTTTAACGACTTTGTTTGTTGGCTAATTTAAATGGTGGGCATTGGCAAGTGTCTGTTGTGACCTGTAATTGTCTTGCATTGGCAAGTGTATGTTTTCTTTCATGCTTGTTGGTGACCTGTAATTATCTGGTATTGTTTCCTGGAAGCTAAGAGTAATCATCTTGTGAATTCAATTGTTTATTTTCTAACTGTGTAATTGAGGTTTGCTTTCTGATCTATTAAAAGTAACGGCCAACCAAATACAAATGCGTCTACTAGTATTAAACATCAGTAAATCTTTTGTACGGTCTGATGGTCTCAAAGGCAGGTTTCTGGGAAAGAAGAGAGAGTTCTGCGATGAGTCGACCAGAAGTGTTGCTTTTCTTTTAGCTCTGAACTGACTGAATAGGTCGGAGTGTCCACCAGTTTTTCAAAGTAAACCTCCTATGGTTCCGTGTATCACGCCATGGGATAATTAAGGTCTGGTGCAGACCAAACAATTAGATTCGACGCAGACTTGAGAACACTGAAAAATTTTCGACCTTGGAGTGAACTGTACTTTTGATTTAATAGTGAATTTGTGATCAAATTTTATTTTTAATTTTTCACTTCTTTGTATAATATCGCTGAGTTCTGTATTTGTATATATATAGAGCTTGTAAATAAATTTTAAGTGTTCACAAGAACTTGAAAGGGACCCTGTTCTTGTGGCCGTTATAGGTCAAATATAAGCCGAGACGTCACAGTATAGAACATCTATATTAATTTATAGAGATAACTTATTTTTGTATAGTAATATAAATAAATATTTCAAATATATTCATACTGAAGAGCTCCTGTCAAATATAATTGTTCTAGGACACTACATCGCTCTGTTCATACGAATCATTCAGAAAATGTTTTCGAAGGAAATAAATCATTTAATGACTTCAAAAGGGTTCGGAATCCACTTTAAACAGTAGCATCCAGTCTAACATGATCGCAGAGCCTTGAAGGGGTATTGTTACTTCGCGTCCATAACTTATCGTCAAGCTATACGCACCTCCTGGTTAGTGCTAAGTGAGTAAATTCGGTGCGGCGCTTGCCTTAAGGAATCCAAAACAACTGCCTAAGTGTTTACCAGTTGCATTAGAACAAAAAATATTAATTTAGAGAGATAACATACTTGTGTAGCAATATAAACAAATATTTCAAATATATTGATACTGAAGTGCTCCTTTCAAATATCATTGCTCTAGGACACAGTGTATTGCTGTGTTGATACGAATCATTCAGAAATATGTATTCGAAAAAAATAAATCATTTAATGATTTCAAAACAATTTGAATCACCCTTTTCATAATGATTCGTATCTAATCTTGCAGATCTCCAAGCAATCATTAGGTACCATCTCACTGTAAAAAGATACAGCAACATAAAACCAACACTGAAGTCTTATAATATGCTTTCCAAAGATAATGTGCCATTATATCTCGTTGCCAAAATCTGCTTCTTTATTGACTCTTGGAAGTTAATGTGCGTAGAAGTTCCTCCGCGTGTGGTCTTATTACTGACTGTCTGCAGTTAGACAGATCACGGATTGTTTACGAACTTGGCAAAAGACGCGTCTTATTCGCACCTTATTTCTGTTTTGTTTCCCTCTACTCCATCTGAACGGAATGAGTCACAGTGTGAAGATGCGCTCTTTAACGACTTTGTTTGTTGGCGAATTTAAATGGTGGGCATTAGCAAGTGTCTGTTGTGACCTGTAATTGTCTGGTAAAGTGTTTTGGAAACAATGAGTAATCATCCCATGAATTCAATTGTTTATATTCTTAACTGTTGTTGTTGTTCTAATGTAGCTGACAATATAAAGACAATTAATCTTTATGCCATAAGCAAGGGCTGCACCTTTGTTACTCATTTAGCCCTACCCAGGGGGCACGTAATGTATGCTACGGGGCGCGTTGTAGATATGCTGCGGACGCGAGTATCACTACAACCACTCAACGCTCTACGATTATGTTAGACAGGGACCTAGGGTTCAAAGTGTATTCCGAACCAAAACAAACATCCATGGCACCGCCAGGAATGTAGTACTGAGAGCCGAAGCTTGTGGTACCGAGAGGCAGAGCGTTAGCCATTCGGCCATCAGGCCCCCTTTTTTAACTGCTATTTTTTTTAACTGTATAGTTGAAGTTTGCTTTCTGTTCTATTTAAAGTAGCTGCCCGACAAATACAGATGCATCTACTATTATTAAACATCAGTAAATATTTTGGAAGGTCTGACAGCCGAGTGATTAGCGCTATGGCACACGGTGCCACAGGTTTCGGATTTGAATCTCGGTGGTATAATGAGTGTTTGTAGTGGTTCCCAATTCCCTTTATACCGTATGTCCCAGTCTAATATAACTGTAGAGCTTGGCCATAACATTGACAAATCTACCCCGTATAAAAAGACAACATCTCATGTCTCGAAATCTGCCAGCAGACAGATGGCCTTGAGTCTACCATGGGACTATTGTGCCAATGAAGAAGAAGTAAAAGGATTTGCCATGTCTTTTCCAGACATAAATATGGGAACATTTGGTTCTAATTAACTTGCTAGGTCATGAACTAAGATCTCATAAAGTAGATGCTTTATGCATCAGATCATTCCAAGCCAATTTGTAAACATTAATTTGGGCAAAATGGAATGGAAATTATTTTTAATTAAATATCACATTGTGGCCTGATGGTCGAGTGACTAGTGCTTTGGCACTAGGTTTCGAGTCCCAGCGGTGTCATGGATGTTTTTAGAGGTTCAGAATCCACTTTAAACTTTAGGTCGAGGACTAATATGATTGTAGAGTGTTAAACGTAGGGCTCATAACTCTATCCCATGAGAAGAAAACATCTCATGTTTTGGAATCTGCCAATAAGAAGAAGGACTTGGCCTAATATTTGTCTGCCGCAGCATTGAAAAGTAGAAGAAGAAATTTTACATGATAAAATGCTTCTGTTAGAAAGAATGGCAATAAAATCTCCAGAACCATTGTTGTTTTTTAGCAAAGCTAAATAAAAATGCTTGCTTATTATTAAACTCTGAAATTCCTTATTAAGTTTCTTACATCATGTAAACTGTTTGAACTTTTAAAATTATTAATGCAAGTAGTCTTATTCATTTTTCTTCAAACTACATAAAAGTATTCGCTCTAATTACAAAATATTCTATATAAAAAGACTATATAAAATTTTTACATATTTTGATATCTATAACTTTCGAACATAAAATTTTAATACTCTGTTTTCAGAATAATTTTGTATAAAAGTTTGACTTGATAATTAACATTTAAAATCTGTGACGGCTATAAAATTTAATGCGCTGTTTTATGCACAAATTTTTTATTCGATATATTACTATTCTTTATAGAAAAATATTGTCATAAAGTTCGGTTAATACCTGAAAATTTTCAAATAACAACACTAAAAGATATATTTAGTACATTAAATAAAATAAAAACATAAAACATGCAATTTCAGGATTTTTATATTTAACTGAGGTAAAGATATGTGTAAAATATTAGGAAAATAAAATTATTGTTTCTTGTTTGATTGAAAATTGTTTTATTGTATTGTAATATAAAGAATTAAACCTGTCATTCATTGAAAACAAAATGATAAGTGTAAGTGCTTGCTTAATTGAATGTTTAATGTGTAGTTTCATCAAACATTCATAATTTTTTAAAATTTTAAAAAGAGTTTTTCTATAATTTTTTTTGTTGATCTAAAATGGCTAAAAATGTCCAATGGAGTAGTCCGATACAATGGAAAACAAATGCATATAAAAAAATCTAAGGACAATTTTTTCCAAGAATAGGGGAAAAAAAATCAATTACCAAACAACAGCATTATTTTGTTTAATATTTTCTAATTTATTATAAATTTGAATTTTATAGTGAATTAAAGTGTCTTTAGTTTATAAATTTAAATTTTACAGTGAATTAAAGTGTCTTCAGTTTACAAATTTGAATTTTACAGTGAATTAAATTGTCTTCAGTTTACAAATTTGAATTTTACAGTGAATTAAAGTGTCTTCAGTTTACAAATTTGAATTTTACGGTGAATTAAAGTGTCTTCAGTTTACAAATTTGAATTTTACAATGAATTAAAGACACTTCAATTTGAAAATTTGAATTTTGCAATGAATTAAAGTGTCTTCAGTTTACAATTTGAATTTTATAGTGAATTAAAGTTTAATTTTAGCAATTTGAATTTTACAGTGAATTAAAGTGTCTTCAGTTTACAAATTTAAATTTGAATTTACAGTGTCTTTATTTCACAACTCGTAAGTGAGCTATTTTTCAAGTAGATAAATACCAGAAAATGATCATCTATGTATCACAAAAACGTATATATTCTACATTAAAATATTATTTTATGCAATATTCTTTATGTATTTATTTAATTGAAAACCCTGAAAACATTTAATTTTCATGTTGCTATACATTTGGACCAATCTCTAATTGCAGCAAATCTGGATTGTGAGGTTATTAACTTTGATTTCGATGCACGTCTCTTGCATTTTTAAATCGATACCCTACCTACGATCGGCTGCGGAGCTTTTGACACTTCAACAAAAAAAACTTATGTGATTGATCGTACCTTTGAGTATTGTTTTACTCAAAATTACATCTCGGCTTTTATCAAGAGGTATCAAGTAATTCATGCATGTTATCCTCAATGACTATTAATTACATGTGCGTGAAAATGTTAAACAAAGGCCTCGAAAAGCCGCAAAGACCTCAGAGATCAATTTGAATTGTGTATCATCACATCATGCATGGTTTATAAATAGCGAAAAATTAGATGGGTTTTTAATTTAAAGCAGTGAAAAGAGGAGCAATAACATTTTCATATGTTATATAAACAACAATGGGGGGGGATTGGTTTCCAATTCAAGGGGGTTGAGTATCGAACTGAAACCCTTTTGTGTTTATAAAGGGTTTGAATCATCGCCTACTAATACCCTTATCGATGGGCTCCAAGAGATGGTATGCAACTTCAGGAACTCTCTTAGGTCCCTTGTAACTCCTTAGTACAATGTAAACATACCGCAGGATTGTACTCAAGTGGTCTCTTGGAAGGAGGAAATGGGGATTGGGCAGCTTCTGTTTTGATGGAGCACCCGTAGGTAGAAGTCTGACTTGGCTCATTGTCGCTAAAGAAGCTGGGCAGTGCCTTCCGGGTGGATTTTTAGAAGTAACACTGGAAAACTCTCACCAGGTAGTTCAACTAAGAGGCCAGACGTATGTGCAACATCACAAAGGCCATCGATTCTTCTCGTTTTTTGAAAAAATAACTACAACAAAGTTGCCAGTGGTTGAACTTCCGCCCTAATGTTCACCAGTAGCGGTTGTTGCCGCTGAGCCACGTGTCGAGAATTTTTAAATTTTAACAGTAAGAAATACAAAGAGAAAAAAATGTGAACTCGAGATATAAGTTATATAATCTAAAGCTTTATAACCACAGGTATTTTTGTCCCATATAGCAAGCATGGGGCGCATATAGTTTTACAAATTTCTACCAGACATCTCAGAGGACTATTGCTGAAGAATATGAAAATTCATTACTTAAAAAGCAATACGCAAAACCAGAAATACCATACAATAGGCATAAACACAATAGGCAAAACCGTAAAACAATATACAAAATAAGATCTTATTTTTAATAATAGACTGGTCTTGTAGTAATCAATAATTCTCCAACACAATTTAATTGGTTCCTTAAGAATGAACATAAATTAAAAAAACAATAATAACATACACATCAGTGTTGTAATCTCTAATGAGGTTAACCGATGATTTTCTCTGTCTTTGTAGTATCGGATTTCCGGTAACCCATACCACAAAGCTAAATAAAACTGACTTACTATCATGTCATTTATAAAAGGTACCAAACTTTTCGCATGGGCGTCAAGTTACCAGTCTTCTGCGCAACTGGATTTCGTCACACTGGACGATGAGGTATGCATTTCAATACCTCATTCTGCGTCTCCGTTTTAATTGCGGTAGGGGAATCGGTATCACTTGATATGGAGACGGTGATGGGTTTTCAATCATGCTCTAGCGTTACGATCCATCATGTGTAATTGAATCTCGCTGGACAATGGTAGGGCGTGTAGTCTGTTCTACCAAGTAGGTATTATGTTACAGTACATTCCAGAACACCTAAATTTTAAACTAGAAAAAAAATATCTTTATTCTTTTTGAAATTTTTGTTGATGGATGTACAAACAAAAAATATGCATTTCAATTACCAGTGCAAATGAATAGATATTTAAATTTTTTTCACAATTGTCCTGTGTGATGTAACCTTAGTACTTTAATACCTTAGTTAAACAAAAACCCGATCCTAGAAACAACTAGCCATGCCATTTACCCACCACATACATTAATCATTATGAATTCCGCAATAACCTACACCATAAATTAAACCTACAAGTTCGCATGCCTTCAGAGATTTATATAATTGGAAAAGGAAACACACTCACAGGAAATAATTCACAAACAAATTTCAAGATTTTAAATATAGACAAAAGTGTATTTATTAATATTTACAAATTTAAGTTTGAAATAAATCATACAGATATTAGATAATATTAAATATAAGAAAAGGTGAAATTCTGATAATGCTATAATAAAAATATAATTTAGACATGTTGCCGCAATCCCAAATTAATATTTAAAAATATAATACAGTGATAACCCTTACAGATCCTTGCTTGCCACAACTGAAGGCAAAGATGGGTACCTTTTTTTTTCAAAGTTACAGTTTCAGTATTAATAAGCATTAAGTCACTTACATCAGTTGATGATTTCAATCGGCCAGCAAGGGAAGCAACCTCCCCCAACCAAGGGACCACATAGATTATAGCATAACATATGAATTTTACAATAATTATATAAAATTTTATCGTATTAAAAATATTCATAAAAATATATTGCTCATATTGACTCAACACCTAGAGGTTGGCAATATTTATCCTAGTAGTGTAAGAGGCTTGATGGTTAAATGACCAGCGCTCTGGCAGTTGGTATTACAGGCTTCAGATTCGATTCCTGGAGGTGGCATGGCTGCTTGTCATTGGTTCGGAATACACATTAAATTATAGGTTCCAGTCTAATTAGCCCAACTTGTACACAAAATGACCTTAGAGTGACAAACCAATACTATTAGTGTAAAGAATACCTAGCTTGAACCTGATGTTCGATTGACTAGCTCTCTGGCGCTCTATGTTACATGTTTTGGGTTCCAATACCGGCCTGTGTCATGTATGCTTTTATTAGTTCGGTATCCATTTTAAGCAGTAGGTCTCGATCTAATATGATTGTAGAGCACTGGGCATAGTGCTGACTTAGTAAAGAGTCAGCATCACGAAGCCAAGTCAGACTTCTACATATGGGTGATCCATCACAATAGAAGTTGTCTCCTTTTCCCTCCTTCTTAATACTACTACTACACCACACCCCATCACTGTGGCTAGTGCTGAGTTGCCCCTATACAGTTTGGGAATGATGTGGGTGAGAAGTGTGACTGGGCTCTATGACGCTCTATATCATATGAGACCAAGACCTACTGCTTAAAGTGGATTCCGAAACACTACAAACATTCATGACACTGTCGAGACTCGCACCGAAACCTCTGCATCCTAGCGCCAGGGCGCTACTTACGAAACAGAACAGAAAGGGTACAGAAACAAGAACCTTCATATTGGCAGAAGTGACTTGTATCTCAATTTTGAGATACAAGCACCATCATATAGCATAAGAGCGGAGAGATACAAACGTCTTCATACTGCTATAAGAGCTTAGAGAAACAAACGTTTTCATAATGGCAGAAGAACGCAGAGAAACAAACTCTTTCGCACTATCAAAAGACCTTGGAGAATCAAGGTCTTTCATACTGGCTGAAGTGTATTGTAAAGTAGAATGATAATAGAATATCTCTGAAAAGTGGACACTTTTAATGAAATCTTAAATGGTTGACAATTTTATTTAAAACGGATTAATATATTTTTAAATATACATTTACAACTTTTTGGCAGTTTTAATATAAAATTTTAAGCAATAAAAACAAAGTATTCAATTTCACTATTGTATCCAATTACTGTGTTATGAATAATTATCTGGGCTTATCGTTTGTATTCACTAAGAGATTTAAAACAGTCTAAGTTTTGCAAGTATTTTCTTTTAATTTTTTGTATTTAAATTGTAACATGTCTAATACACTGAAGTGACAAAAGTCATGGCATAGCAATATGCAAATTTTCAGATGGCAGTAGCATCGCGTAGAACAGGTATAAATGCGCAGTGCTTTCGCAGAGCTTTCATTTCTGTTCAAGTTATTCATGTGAAGAGGTTTTGACGTGATGATGACCGCACGACGGGAATGAACAGACTTTGAACGCGGAATGTTAGTTGGAGCTAGACGCATGGGTCATGCCATTTCGGAAATCGTTAGGGAATTCAACATTCCCAGATCCGCTGTGTCAAGAGTATGCCGAGAGTATGAAATTTCAGGCATAACATCCCACCAGGGACAGCGCAGTGGTCGACCGCCTGCACTTAACGACCGAGTCCGGCGACGTCTGCAAAGAGTCGTAAATTCTAACAGACAAGCAACACTGCGTCAAATAACCGCAGAAATCAATGTGGGACGTACAAGGGACTTGTCTGTTAGAACTGTGCGGAGAAATTTGGCTTTCTTGGGCTATTCCAGCAGAAGACCGACTCGAGTGCCTTTACTGACAGAACGACATCGCTTACAGCGACTCTCGTGGGCACGTGAGCATATCGGTTGGTCCCTAGATGAATGGAAAACCGTGGCCTGGTCCGATGAGTCACGATTTCAGTTGGTAAGAGCTGATGGTAGGGTTCGAGTGTGGCGCAGACCCCACGAAGCCATGGACCCAAACTGTCAGCAAGGCACTGTTCAAGCTGGTGGTGGCTCCGTAATGGTGTGGGCTGTTTTTCATGGCATGGACTTGGTCCTCTGGTGCGACTGGACCGAACATTGACTGGAAATGCTTATGTTCAGCTACTTGGAGATCACTTGCAGCCATTCATGAACTTCATGTACCCAAACAACGATGGGATTTTTATGGATGACAATGCGCCATGTTACCGGGCCACAACTGTTAGCGATTGGTTTGAAGAACATTCTGGACAATTCCAACGAATGATCTGGCCACCTAGATCGCCCGACATGAATCCCATCGAGCATTTATGGGACATCATCGAGAGGTCTGGTCGGGCCCAAAATCCTGCACCATCAACGCTTTCACAATTATGGACGTCTATCGAGACAGCATGGCTCAATATTCCTGCAGAAGACTTCCAACGACTTGTTGAGTCCATGCCACGTCGAGTTGCTGCACTTCGCCGGGCGAAAGGAGGGCCGACACGATATTAAGAGGTATCCCATGACTTTTGTCACTTCAGTGTAAAGCACAAAAGGAATTAATTTCTTATGAATATATTTAGGGAATTTTATATCATGATTTATTTGCATTAATTCGATTTTCTACGATTATTAAATTATCTCAATATGGTTCTCATTATTGACGTCTTAAGAATTATAAGATTGAAAAAACAAACATTAAAAAATCTCAACTGAGATTTTAAAAGCAAACTTTTAAAAATTTCTCAATAAGTTAAATAAATATCTGATATTATAAAGAAAATTGTGTTATTCAAAATTCATGTCTTAATCTAAAATTCAGTGAAACTATAAAGAATATTACAGATTTTCAAAAATGTTTTCAAAATTTTCAAAAAAAAAAAAATCGAGTCATAAATAAATAATTATCAATATAAATAAAAATAATAATGTGTGAAAAATAAATATAAATAAAAATAAAAATAAAAAGCTTTTTAAATTAAAAAAAAGAAAACATTTACAAAAATGCTTTAAAAAAAAAAAATGTTTCAAAATTAAAAAAAACAACATTTTCAAAAATGTTCTTTATGTCACTTATTCTAATTACTTATTTTATATTTGATGTAAATTTACATCCAAAATTCATTTTCTTATATTTTATTTTTATATATCAATTATCCTTCCCCAATTTATAAATAAATCACAGCGATTTCTGTTTCTGCTAAACAAAAAGTATAAAAGTGGAAATGTAATATTTTAATTGTTTATTTGTGATGATTAAAATGTATAAAGAGCTTTAAAAAAATCAATCGATTTTTTTTCCAAAGCTTTTCTTACAAAACTTGGTTTGTTATTTAGTTGTTTAATCACAAACAGGCAGGTGTTTTCTTTCATTCTTTTTTTCTTTTGCTACTTCCCTTTTTAATCGTTCTTTTATCGCCAATTGATAGATATATAAACACAATTTTCAGGTTTAGAAATCGATTTTTTTTATCCTGCAATCACGTTTCCGAATATTGACCTGAGATTCATACGTGTTAAGCAAAGGCAACTTAATTAGTTTTTCTTTTCTTTTTTACTTTTTTTTTTTTTAATTCTAGGATAAATCTGTGCGTTAAGTAATTATTATAATAAATTATCTATTCTTTTTTTCCTCCTCGTCGAATCTGTTCAAATATCGCTTTATTCGAAACTTCTTTTTGTTTATTATTCTTTTATTTTCTTGTTTATCGCCCTCAGTTGGTATTAATCTTTCTTTTTTCTTTGTTGTCCTTTTCTATTTTTTTTATTTTCGTTTCATTTCTCTTCTAAGAGATTAATCCAAACGATAATTTAGATATAAACTCGGTTGCAGTTAAAACATTGAAGGCAGGGAGAATATTCAACCATTATGATTGATTGTAAGGATGTAAACAATTCCGAGTGCTAATTGTTCTTTTTTTTCCACCATAATAAATCAATAAAAACAATTATTTTCATTTTGAGTGTATTAAATATTTGTTGCGCAGTTAATACCAGATGTTCAATTTGTTGATCAAACACCGTTTTATTATGAACAACAATAACAATAATAAGTATTTCTGTAAAGTTTGATGAATAAGCATATCTAAGCCATATACCTCACCAATAAATGGAAATCTGTTTTTGTTCCTTTTTTTAATAGTTACATGTTTATTTATTACAATTGATAATTATTAAATAATTTTGATAGACAAATTTTTGTTATTGTCTAAAAGGTGTATCAATCATTGTTTGATTATTATTATTTTATTATTGTTTATTATATTTATTTAATATTGTATGGGCCTGAATGGCAAGGGCTCTGGCGCTCGATACCACAGGTTTCCGATTCAAGTCCCGGCTTTACTAAGGATGTTTGTAGTGGTTCGGAATCCAATTTAAATTGTAGCTCTCGGTCTAACAGGATCGTAGAACATTGCGGATGTATTGGTACTCCGCGTCAAGAACTTATCTTCAAGCTACACGCACCTCCTGGGTAGTGCTAATTGAGTAACATCGGCGTAGCGCTTGCCTTAAGGCATCCAAGACAATTGTCTAAGTGTTTGCCAGCTGGATTAGAACAAAAAAATTATTATTATATTGATCTTATTGTTATTATTTTATATTTTATTATTATTTTATCATTATATTATTGTTTTATTGTCATTGACCTGAGTTTCATACGTATTAAGAAAAGACAACTTAATTAGTTTTTTTCTTTCTTTTTTTTTAATTCCAGGATAAATCTGTGCGTAAGTAATTATTATAATAAATTATCTATTCTTTTTTTCGCCTTGCTAAATCTGTTCAAATATCGTTTTATTCGAAACTACTTTTTGTTATTCTTTTATTTTCTTGTTTATCGCTCTTGGTTGGTATTAATCTTTCTCTTTTTTTTTTCTTTTTCTTTTTTTATTTTCTTTTCTCTTTTAAGAGATTAATCCAAACGATAATTTAGATATAAACTCGGTTGCAGTTAAACATTGAAAGCAGGGAGAATATTCAATCATTATGATTGATTGTAAGGATGTAAACAATTTCAAGTGCTAATTGTTCTTTTTTTTCCCTCCACAATAAAAAACAATTATTTTCATTTGGAGTGTATTAAATATTTGTTGCGCAGTAAATACCAGATGTTCAATTTGTTGATCAAATACCATTTTATTATAAACAACAATAGCAATAATAAGTTTTTTGTAAAGGTAGATAAATAAACATATGTAAGTAGTCACAGAACTCACCAATAAATGAAAATGTTTTTGTTTTTTTAAATAGTTTAACAAGTTTAATAATAATAATAATGAAAATGTTTTTAATAGTTTATTTAAAATTTTTTTTTTAAATAGTTACATGTTTATTGATTACAATTCATAATTATTCCATAATTTTGATAGAAAAAAGTATGTTACAGTCTAAAAAATGTATTAATCGTTTTTTTATTATTGTTTATTACGTTTATTTATTATTGTATTCATTTTATTATTGTTATTATTTTATGTTTCATTTTTATCATTTTATTATCAAAGTTATGTGAAAAAAAATTTTAAGTTTCTTTATGGGTTTTTAAATACAATAGACTTTTCTCTGAAATATCTAAACAAGCATTGTTAACGAATCATCTACAATTGCAATTGCTTTGTATGTTTATGATATGATACTGTCTAAAAAGTGTATTAATGATTTTTTTATTATTATTCTTTTATTATATTTATTTATTTATTATTGTATTGATTTTAGTATTGTTATTATTTTGTATTATGTTATTATTTTATCATTTTATTATTGTTTAAATTATTGTTTTATTGTTATTATCAGAGTTATGTGAAAAAAATTTTTAAATGTCTTTATGAGTGCTTAAATATCATTGCCTTTTCTCTGAAATATCTAAACAAGTATTGTTTACGAATCATCTACAATTGCAATTGTCTTGTACATCGTATGATAAATAACTGCAATCTTCGTTGAACCTATTAATAAAAGACTGATTTTTGTGTGAGTGGTAAAGCTGGAAATTGCATACTTTGAGCTTAAAAGATTGTTATTATTGTTGTTATTTTATATTTCATTATTATTTTATTAGTGTTTTATTTATGGCATTATTATTATTATCAAATTTACGTGAATTTTTTTTAAAATATCTGTATGGGTTTTTAATCCACAGACTTTTCTTTAAAATATCAAAACAAGTATTGTTGACGAATCATCTACAACAAAGTATCTTGTATGCCTTATGATAAATAACGATCTTCATTTAAATGAATAATAAAAAAAACCTAATGATTGTGCAGTGATAATACTTGGAATTACGTACTTAGCGGTGAAATATGTTGAGTTTAAAGATTATTTTAAAGTTCTGTTAATAGCACTTAGAAAATGCAGCAATAAAATTCTGAAGTTAATGTTGATATCGGCTGATTAATTCGTCAGTAGTAAAGTTAATAACTAGCGTACAGAAGGGCCAAGATTCGTATACTATATTGCCATTCGTTGCAATCGCTACTTTGAGGAACGAGTCGATTCTATTGTGATTGTGACAACGTGTGTGTATAAGGTATTTCCTATCGAAGATCAAGCTTTCTGGTACAGGGTTTTCTGGGTTTTCCTTTATACAAACACTGAAATCATATCATATCACTCAAATTTAAAGTAGTTTCGTCTAAAAGTCTTCCCAGGAGGCAATGCTCTTTCCTTGTCACCCATTGTGGTTATTAATCGTGTACATGAGTGGAGCACCAGGTCCACTGATGTGAAAAAGAAATGTTTGATTTTGAGCTATACAACAATGTTGAAAAAGTTTGAGATAACATTTTTTTATTAATTCGGGAATTTTGTTATTCAAACATTTCTGTGCATTTTATTTTTATTTTTATTCAATTTTTATTTATTAGAAATGTCGCCAGATCACTAAATAAAATTTTTTTTTTTTAATATAGGTATACAAAACGATATTGCGAATTTTTAACGACAGTCTGGAAAACTGACAAGCGGCCAACTTGGAGATATTGAAAACGAGCCGGGTCATAGGGAAGGAAATGTCATTTAGGAGAAATTTTAAATGGAACAAAAATAATTTTAATTTTTAAAAATTAAAATTTTAGATGAGATGATATTAAAAGATAAACTAGATTAAACAAATTCTATAATAATTGTAATATTTTTTTAATTTTAAAGCAGCTTTGTGCCTGATTAGTATCCCTAACAAGTAATCGAATCCGCTGTTGAATAACATATTTACTTTTTACGATATCCGTGGTCAAACTCTACAAAACCTTTAATTGTACCGTTTAATTTTATGAAAAATTATTTTATATTAAATCAGTAATAAAAAATTGATATTATTTCTATACAATTTTTTTTTTTTGTTCTAATGCAGCTCGCAAACACTTAGACAATTGTATCCGATGCCTTAAGGCAAGTTTTGCAATGACGTTACTCGCTTAACACTACCCAGGAGGTGCGTGTAGCTTGAAGTTAATCTGCGGACTCAGAGTAACAAAATCTCCTCTCTACGATCATTTTAGACCGGCATCTACGGTTTAAAGGGGATTCCGAACCACTACAAACATCCATGGCACCGCAGGACTCGAACCCGAAACTTGTGGTACCGAGTGCCAGAGCGCTAGCCACTCGGTCATAGAATAAATGCATTTAGTTAATTTTACTTTAAAATAAAATATCCTTTCAAATGTAATCACAAATGTTATTGGACATTTAAAAAAAATATACATATATATAACATTTCTTATATGCATTTTTTATTGATTCAAGTCATTAAAAAATACAATTAAACATCTTTTATATTAAGATATAAAAAAAAATTAATAAATAATTAATATCAATTTAAATAAAAATTTTAATTTTAATAATTAAATTAAAAATTAAATATTAATAATTTATTAAATTTATAATTAAAAATTAGTACAATTTAAAATGCAAAAATAAAATTTAAGTCTGCTAATTTATTTTTAACTAATTTATATCCTCTGAAATATGATTTAAAATTAAAATAAATATAAAGAACACAATTACAAAACTTCAATTACTAACAATTATTTCAAGAAAATCTCTAGAAAAGAATAAAAACAGTTCTTAACCTTTCTCATTGTTAACGAATAATTTAAACATTGTATATAAATAATATATTTATAAAACAATTAAAAGAAATTTACTAATCAATAAAAATCAAGCAATTAAAATGTCGTTTATATGAATTTTTAAACAGTCAATGTGAATGAGTCAAGGACACATGACGTCATTTCCCTTTCGTAATTCTTTCTGCAGATGACTTTTGATATGAAAATTAAATTTGAAATAAAAATAAAGGTTTTTATATAATTAAAAAAAATTCCAATAATAATTTTGTTCTTGCTTTTTTGCTTAGGTCTCAGATAAAAAAATGAAATTAGTGAAAATATTTGACATATTTGTGCAATATAAATAAACAGACCAATATTAATTTAACATTTTATGATGTGAAGATTATTGAAATCAAAAATGAACGAAAATGTTTATGTCTTTTTTTAAATAATAGGGAGTTTTAGCATACCGTACGTTAGTCACCGTAGGACGTCCGTTAGCTTTTTCTCCCTAGCGCGCATGCTCAGGAAACTGAGCATGCGCGCTTTCCTCCCTAGCTAACGTACGGTATGCAAAACTCTGCGTGTTTCAGTTAAAAAAATTAGCTATTGAAAGTGAATCCAAAGAGTTACGATGTTGTCATGGTTACTGCTTAAGTGTAATTTTATAAAGTTGATAAGATTTCAGCCAATTTATCTATCATTTTTGAAGTTAAAATTTAAAAGGTTTGAGGTATTCACAAATCTCAGTTTTATTTATTGATTTCAGATTTTATATTGAGTGATCTTTGATGAGGCCATGGCTTTTATAATCAGGATAACAACACATGATTGTAGCAATAATATTGTAATTCGACGCATGGAAGGAAATACGACAGGACGTCATTTCCGTTCCGTTAACATTGATATTTCCGTATACAAAGAAGTTTCATGAATAATTTTTTTTCCAAAAGGTTCAGTATCAAGTCAAAATTTTGATTCTCACTTTAAATGTGCAGCATCATTATTTTTATGTTCCATTGCTATTTAGTATTGTTTATTATTATTGTTATTATTAGACAACATTATTGTAAATAAATGAAATAGTAATTTTTTTTATCCTTAATTTTTTTTAAAAATGTGACTTTTTTACACACAAACTTCTTTAGTTCCAATATTAAAATTCAAAATAAGGTTCATTTATAGATTTCCATATTCAGATAAATTTATTTAATTATTGGGTTTTATTATTTGATTTAAATATTTATGTATTACAAGTAATTTAATGTAATTTTTTAATCATTGCATCCAATAATAAGGGAAACAGCTAAAATAGAGGACTCAGGTTTGTCTCCACTGTTGGCGTCCATTATAGCCGTAGCTTTCAGAAACAAAGAGACTCGATGACGATTGTAGCATCATATATAAGCATAGTGCATCGATAATCACTGCGCATCATGGGAGTTTATTAGGTTTCTCCGATGCAATACATAAATGAAAGGCAGTTACTGCTAAAAATCTTCCAATGCCATCGTGATCTTCATCATACTTTTAAATAGGGTGTTCGTGTTATACATAAACGGTATACGAAGTCCAATGATGTACAACAACAATTAAAACAAAACAAGAGAAACACAAATAAAAGTATCACAAATACCTTAATTTTGATTGAAAAAATCTATCTGTTCGATTATATTACTAAAATCAGAACAAATATTGATTAGAATAAAATTCCAACTAGTTAAACAATTTTTTTTCTGGAATATTTAATTATCAGGGTTTTAAGTATATTAAAGTTACCTAGCAACCAAGGAGCTCCGTCAACCGACAAATCGTCGTCGTCGTATATTAATTATAAAAGTCCAAACAACTAACTAGTTATTATTATTATTATTATAATTTTTGGAATTCTTATTATAAGAAGATATATTTATTTGCCATACATGTTGTTACTTTAGAAACACGCTGACCATCTCTAGTCCAATGTCGTTTTCAGGAAGGGGGTGAGAAAAAAAAGGAAAAATTTTGTAATGTTTTTTTTTTTCTTTCTTGTGAATGAAGTTCCAAAGTTTGGCTCGTTTCCGTCCCAGAATGCCCCATGATTCAAAGCCCCCTTTTTGCACCATTGTAGCGATGTTGCCACAATGTCGATGGGAAAAATAACGATGAAAAAAATAAAAATTAAAATAAAATACAGTAACGTAAAAAAGAACGTTAGCATCATCCGAGTTCTGACGATGGACTCTTCTTTTTGGACTTGCCCTTTCGCTAACAATATCTGTGACGAGGCTTTAAATTTCTATTGCAAGTGTTGTAGTGAAGAAGAGGACGATTTTTTTTCCTTCAAAGGTTGTTATTCTTTTTCTGTTTATTCTTTGTTTCCTCGTAATTTTGTTTATTTATTTATTTATTCATTTTTTTTAGTGATAAGTTTTTACTTTTACTGTCAGTTTGCTTAGTGTTTTTTTTTTAGCTGTGTTTATGTTTTGTTTTATATGTATTTTTTTCTTTTGTTTGCTGTGTTCTATATTGTTTTCATTTTAAGGTTATGCTTCATTTGTTCTTATACGCTTTATTAGTTCATTTGTTTTACTAATATTTTGTTTTGAATTTAAAAAACACATTTTATTTATTATTATTTTTTATTTTTTGGTTTCTGAGATGTTATACATCAGTTTCGTTTGAGAAATTTCAAATCTTTTATATATATATATATTAATGTTTTGTTTAATGATAAATATTTGGCTTTAAATTTATATATGATTAAATTATGGTTTTTACTTAAATTTTTTAATTTTTAATTTTTTTTTTTAAATTTTAGTTTTATTTAAAAATAAATAAATATTAGAATTATTATTATAATTGCATCTAGTCTTTTTTATGATTTCCATCTTATTTAATTTGTCCTTATTTTTTAATTTAATTTAATTATTTTATTTTTCCATTTTAGTTAATTTTATTTATTATTTATTTTTATTTTTACAAATGTTATATACTAATTTCGTTTGAGAATTTTCGAATGTTATACATATATATTAATATTTTGTTTAATGATAAAAATTCGGTTTTAAATTTATAGCAAAAAGATATAAGTAGATAATAAAACATATAAATAGATATAAATAGATATAAAACATGAATGATTAGGTTATGTTTTTGCTATTTTCTAATTTTTTAAATTTTTATCTTGAATTAAAAATAATTTACTTTTTCTATGATTTCTTTTTTTTTTTTTTTTTTTTTTCGTTATGTTCCCATTTTTTTTTTCTTCAAAGGTTGTTATTCTTTTTCTTTTTCTTTTTTTCCCTCGTTATTTCGTTTATTATTTTATTTATTTATTTATTCATTTTTTTAGTGATAAGTTTTTACTCTCTCTGTCAGCTTGCGTTTCGTTATTGTATTTTATATTGTTTTCATTTTAAGGTTATGTTTCATTTGTTCTTTCATTTTTTATACTCCAATAAGTAATTTGTTTCACTTTAATATTCTGTTTTGAATTTTAAAAAAAGACATTTTATTTGTTATTTACTTTGTTTTTCAGATGTTATAAATCAATTTTGTTTGCTGGTTTTGTTTTTATAAGTTCGGTTATTCAAACATTTATAGTATTTCTTAGAAATGTAGTTATTCAAACGAGATACACTGACGTGTAAAAACAATAAAATGTTCGTTTAAAAGTCCTCCCGGCAAGCAATGCCCTCTGCTCGTTTCTCATCGATGGTTGTCAGTGGTGTAGATAAGTGGAGCACCAGGTCCACTCATGTAAAAAAAATTGTTTGTTTTTGATTTTGAGCTATCCAACACTGTTGAAAAAGTTTGAGCTAATATTTTTTTTATTAATTCGAGAATTTTGTTATTCAAACATTTCTACTATTTGAAACGAAATTTTGTCATTCAAACGAGGTGCCACTGATATACAAAAACAATAAAAAGTATAATAAATACCTTAAATTTGAATTAACAAATCGATCTGTTCGATTATATTACTGAAATCAAAATAAAATAAATTAAAACAAAATTCCAATTAGCTTAGCAAACAAATTTTTATCTCTGAAAGCTTAAATAACTAAATAATTAATATTTATTTTTTTTTCAATTTTAATTTAAGAAGGTGTATTTATTTGCCATACATGTTGTTACTTAAGACATCTGACCATCTTAAGTCCAATGTCGTTTTCAGGAAGGGTAGAGAGGAAGAAAAGGAAAAAATTCTGGAATGTTTTTTTTTATTTATTTATTTATTTTTATTTTTTTGTGAATGAAGTTCCAAAGTTTGGCTCGTTTCCGTTCCAGAATGCCCCATGATTCAAAGCCCCCCTTTTTTTTTTATTGTAGCGATGTTGCCACAATGTCGTTGGGAAAAATAACGATGAAAAAAATAAATAAAAATAAAATACAATAACGTAAAAAAGAACGTTAGCATCATCCGCGTTCTGACGATGGGCCTCCACTGGACTTCCTTTTTCTGTCTGGACTTGCCCTTTCGCTAACAATATCTGTGACGAGGCTTTAAATTTCTATTGCAAGTGTTGCAGTAAAGAAGAGGACGATTTTTTTCCTGCGAAGGTTGTTATTCTTTTTCTGTTTATATTTGTTTCCTCCTTATTTCGTTTATTATTTTATTTATTTATACCTTTTTTTTTCAGTGATAAGTTTTTACTTTTGCTATTAGCTAGCATTTCGTTATTGTTAGTGCATTTTTTAGCTATATGTTTATGTTTTGTTTTTGGCTTGCACTGTTTTCATTTTAAGGTTATATTTCATTTGCTCTTATATGTCTTATTAGTTAAATTGTTTTACTTTAATATTTTGTTTTTAATTTTAAAAAAAAGATATTTTATTTATTATTTATTTTGTGTTTCAGATGTTATACATCAATTTCGTTTGTTAGTTTTGTTTTTTAGAAGTTCGGTTATTCAGCCATTTCTACTATTTCATACGAAATTTTGTTATTTAAAAGATGTCCACTCTTTTTGTATAAGAGTGGACATCTTTTAAATGTCGTATGAAATAGTCTTATAACAAAAAAAACAAAACAATAAAAGGTATTACAAATATCTTAATTTTGAAATAAAAAAAATACGATCTGTTCGATTATATTACTGAAATCAAAATAAAATAAATTAGGATAAATTTCGAACTAGTTTAGTAAAGATTGTTTTTTTCTGAAAGTTCAAATAACAAAATTATTTACTTTTTTTTTCACTTTTAATTTAAGAAAGTGTATTTATTTGCCATATATGTTGTTACTTTAGAAACACGCTGGCCATCTCTAGTCCAATGTCGTTTTCAGGAAGGGGGTGAGGAAATATAGGAAAAATTCTGAAATGTTATTTTTTATTTCATTTTATTTTTTTTATTTTTTTTGTGAATGTAGTTCCAAAGTTTGGCTCGTTTTCGTCCCAGAATGCCCCATGACTCTTGCACCATTGTAGCGGTGTTGCCACAATGTCGGTGGGAAAATAACGATGAAAAAAATAAATAAAAATAAAAATAAAATACAGTAACGTATGAAAAGAACGTTAGCATCTTCCGAGTTCTGACGATGTGCTTTCACTGGACTTTTCTTTTTGAACTTGCCCTTTCGCTAACAATATCTGTGACGAGGCTTTAAATTTCTATTGCAAGTGTTGCTGTGAAGAAGAGAACAATTATTTTCTTCAAAGGTTGTTATTCTTTTTCTGTTTATTTTTGTTTCCTCCTTATTTCGTTTATTATTTTATTTATTTATTCATTTTTTTTTTAATGATAAGTTTTTATTTTTGCTGTCAGCTTGCTTAGTGCTTTTTTTAGATGTGTTGTGTTTGCTTTATATATTTTTTTTGGCATGCTGTGTTTTATATTGTTTTCATTTTAAGGTTATGTTTCATTTGTTATTTTATCCCTTATTAGTCAATTTGTTTTACTTTAATATTTTGTTCTGAATAAAAAAAAAGACATTTTGTTTGTTATTTTTTTGGTTTTTCGGATGTTATACATCAATTTCGTTTGAGAATTTTCAAATGTTATTTATATATATGCATTAATGGTTAGTTTAACGATAAATATTTGGTTTTAAATTTATTAATAATTAAGTGATGTATTTCATAATTTTATAATTCTTTTAATTTTTATCTTTAATTAAAAATAATTTATTTTTATGATTTTTTTTTCTTTTTTCCTTCAAAGATTGTTATTCTCTTTCTGTTATTTTTTTTCTTTGTTTTCTCCTAATTTCGTTTAGTATTTATTTATTTATTCATTTTTTTTTCTTTTTAGTGATAAGTTTTTACTTTTTCTTACACGTCAGCTTGCTTAGTGCTTTTTTAAATTTACTTTTACATTTTGTTTTCAATTAAAAAAAAGACATTTTATTTTTTATTTATTTTGTATTTTCAGATGCTATACGTCAATTTCGTTTAAGAATTTTGTTTAAAAATGTTTTCTTTTTAATTTTTAGCTTTAATTAGAAATAAATAAATATTAGAAATATCTTGTTTGATTTTCTTTTTTTTTTATGATTTCAATTTTAGTTATTAATTTGTTTTACTTTAATATTTTGTTTTGAATTTAGAAGAAAAGCATTTTGTTATTTGTTTTCAATAAATCAAAATAAGTCAATAAATCAATTTAGTTTGAGAATTTTCAAATGTTATATATATAAATATATATGCATATAAATATTTTGTTTAATGATAAAGATTTGGTTTTACTAAATTTATTAATGATTAAGTTACGTTTTTTAATATATCTTTTTTAATTTTTATTGTTTAGCTTTAATTAAAAATAAATAAATATTAGAAACATCTTGTCTAATTTTTCTTATTTATGATTTCCATTTTAGTAATTTGTTTTACTTTAATATTTTGCTTTAAATTAAAAAACATACATTTTATTTATAATTTATTTAGTTTTTCAGTTTCTATTGAAGAAAGAATTTATCTCATTTTAACTCAACAATAATTTTAATCCAAATATTGCATTTCACGAGAAAACTGCAAAATTGATTGGAAAGTCAAATATTTAACTAATTAAATCCTTCTGAAATGTGTCATTTCCAATGAGAGAAACCATTTCAGAGTTTATTTTTTAAGTTGGCAACAACAGTGAATGAATTGCATGTCTAAACTTTGTTTCCCGTATAGAGTGCGTTCAATCCAACTTTGAATAAATTAAATCCATTGATCTCCAAGAAGTCAAGCTTCAAAAGACCGTCGTGTCATCTTATTATTTTAGGTTTAACTCCCTCGCAAGTTGTTCCACCAATCCAATTGGATTCCTACCCGGTTATCTCCCCTTTTTTCTCAACTCCCCCTTCCCCCCACACAAAAAATTTATCGATAATTTTTTTTATTTTTAGGTGTTTCCAAGGTAAGAACAAAGAAAAATGGTACCGACGGCGCAGAAAATTTCTTCCTATTCGAAATAAGGGTTTAAATTCGTGTTCTATTTCGAGAAAAGATCCCAGTTTATTGGTTAGAAGAGAAGATGGAAATATTTTATTTGTTTATTTTCTCAAATTCGCCATAGATTGAATGCAGACAACGAAACAAGTTATTTATTTCAAAGCACTGAAGAGGAAACGTTCAAACTCTCGGTGTTATATATACGTTCTCTGATGCGAGGAATGCGATTTGCGCAGTGTTTTATAATGCGTTGCGAAATCTTGAACAAAATACAAATCCTTTGTTGAGAACAAAGAAAATGAGAAATCCTAGAAATATTTGTTTTGTAAATGTATTTTCCAAAATGATATTGTGTTATAAGATTTTCTTCAGATTTCTCTCAAAACAACAATTGTTTGGAAAAATTCAGTGTGTTGCAAGAAATTCAAATAGTTGGCATTTACTGAATTATCAACTATTGAACCACAAACAACCCTGATTGACAAGCTTTCATTGTTTCGTATTTATGTGTCGTATGTGAAGAAACTCGAAAAACTTCCACTATGCCATCCAATTGCCTATGAAATAGTTTCATAATAGGTCTCAAAATAGCCATCGAGTCTTCTATATTTTAAAAAAGCGAATACACCGCACGCCTTTATCGGTCTCGAAACCGCTTTCTTGCAGTTTGTCTACGCTTGTTTTCATTGCATATCGAGTTGAAAAATGGTTGTGTCGTCAAGTTATTTCTACTATTTTTTAGACTAATAAATTTCAGAATTGCCAGTGTTTACTGAATCAGCAATTATCGTACTAAATTGCTAGCTCCAGAATCTATTCGTGCAATACGTTCTTTAATTCGTTTTCGTTAACAACTCATCTCATCACCATTGCAAAAATGGGCTAGAATTATATTTATGTGATGGTCCGTAACAAAGAATAACAAAATAATTTCATATTAAAATGTTTTTTTTTGTTTCCAATGACAGGCTACATTAAGCCATAAAATTTTTTAAAAAACACAAGAAATATAAAAGCAACACAACGAGTTATTAGCAAACTATATTATTATACAAACATTATATCAAATTATACTATTATATTATTGTATTAGAGTTTATATCATTCGAGATCCTATTAAAACGTTCTGTAAATTAAATATTCTTTTCCTTTAAATTATAAGCGTTTTACTGAATCAGCAATTATCGTACTAAATTGCTATCTCCAGAACTTGCTCTTGCGAAAGGTTCTTTAATTCGTTTTCGATAACAAATTAGCACATCACCACTAAAAACATGTACTATAGTTATATTGATGTGATGGTCTATAACTAAGAATAAGAAAATAATATCATATTAAAATATATTTTTAATAAAATATTCTTTTCCCTTAAATTATAAGCACTGAATCAGCAATTAACGTACTAAATTGCTATCTCCAGAATTAACACACATCATCGCTACGGAAATGGGCTAGAGTTGAATTGATGTGTTGGCCCATAACTAAGAATAAGAAAATAATATCATATTAAAATATATTTTTAATAAAATATTCTTTTCCCTTAAATTATAAGCACTGAATCAGCAATTAACGTACTAAATTGCTAGCTCCAGAATTAGCACACATCATCGCTACGGAAATGGGCTAGAGTTAAATTGATGTGTTGGCCCATAACTAAGAATAAGAAAATAATATCATATTAAAATATATTTTTAATAAAATATTCTTTTCCCTTAAATTATAAGCACTGAATCAGCAATTAACGTACTAAATTGCTAGCTCCAGAATTAGCACACATCATCGCTACGGAAATGGGCTAGAGTTAAATTGATGTGTTGGCCCATAACTAAGAATAAGAAAATAATATCATATTAAAATATATTTTTAATAAAATATTCTTTTCCCTTAAATTATAAGCACTGAATCAGCAATTAACGTACTAAATTGCTAGCTCCAGAATTAACACACATCATCGCTACGGAAATGGGCTAGAGTTAAATTGATGTGTTGGCCCATAACTAAGAATAAGAAAATAATATCATATTAAAATATATTTTTAATAAAACATTCTTTTTTCTTAAATTATAAACATTTTACTGAATTAGCAATTATCTTACTACACCATTATCTCAAGAACTTACTCGTGCAAAAGGTTCTTTCATTTCGTCTTCGATACCAAATCACCACAACGAAAATGGATTAGAGTTATATGGATGTTAAGGACCATAAAAAAGAATAAAAAAATAATTTCATATTAAAACATTCTGTAAATTAAATATTCTTCTGCCTTAAATTATAAGCATTTTATTGAATTAACAATTATCTTACTAAATTGCTATCTCAACTTACTCGTGCAAAAGGTTCTTTCATTTCGTCTTCGATACCAAATCACCACAACGAAAATGGATTAGAGTTATATTGATGTTAAGGACCATAACTAACAATAAGAAAAACTTCATATTAAAACATTCTGTAAATTAAATATTCTTCTGCCTTAAATTATAAGCATTTTATTGAATTAACAATTATCTTACTAAATTGCTATCTCAACTTACTCGTGCAAAGGTTCTTTCATTTCGTCATCGATACCAAATCACCACAACGAAAATGGATTAGAGTTATATTGATGTTAAGGACCCTAACTAAGAATAAGAAAAAGCTTCATATTAAAACATTCTGTAAATTAAATATTCTTCTGCCTTAAATTATAAGCATTTTATTGAATTAACAATTATCTTACTAAATTGCTATCTCAACTTACTCGTGCAAAAGGTTCTTTCATTTCGTCATCGATACCAAATCACCACAACGAAAATGGATTAGAGTTATATGGATGTTAAGGACCATAACTAAGAATAAAAAAAGACTTCATATTAAAACATTCTGTAAATTAAATATTCTTCTGCCTTAAATTATAAGTATTTTATTGAATTAACAATTATCTTACTAAATTGCTATCTCAACTTACTCGTGCAAAAGGTTCTTTCATTTCGTCATCGATACCAAATCACCACAACGAAAATGGATTAGAGTTATATGGATGTTAAGGACCATAACTAAGAATAAAAAAAAACTTCATATTAAAACATTCTGTAAATTAAATATTCTTCTGCCTTAAATTATAAGTATTTTATTGAATTAACAATTATCTTACTAAATTGCTATCTCAACTTACTCGTGCAAAAGGTTCTTTCATTTCGTCTTCGATACCAAATCACCACAACGAAAATGGATTAGAGTTATATTGATGTTAAGGACCATAACTAAGAATAAAAAAATAATTTCATATTAAAACATTCTGTAAATTAAATATTCTTCTGCCTTAAATTATAAGCATTTTATTGAATTAACAATTATCTTACTAAATTGCTATCTCAACTTACTCGTGCAAAAGGTTCTTTCATTTCGTCTTCGATACCAAATCACCACAACGAAAATGGATTAGAGTTATATTGATGTTAAGGACCATAACTAACAATAAGAAAAAACTTCATATTAAAACATTCTGTAAATTAAATATTCTTCTGCCTTAAATTATAAGCATTTTATTGAATTAACAATTATCTTACTAAATTGCTATCTCAACTTACTCGTGCAAAAGGTTCTTTCATTTCGTCATCGATACCAAATCACCACAACGAAAATGGATTAGAGTTATATTGATGTTAAGGACCCTAACTAAGAATAAGAAAAAACTTCATATTAAAACATTCTGTAAATTAAATATTCTTCTGCCTTAAATTATAAGCATTTTATTGAATTAACAATTATCTTACTAAATTGCTATCTCAACTTACTCGTGCAAAAGGTTCTTTCATTTCGTCATCGATACCAAATCACCACAACGAAAATGGATTAGAGTTATATGGATGTTAAGGACCATAACTAAGAATAAAAAAAAAACTTCATATTAAAACATTCTGTAAATTAAATATTCTTCTGCCTTAAATTATAAGTATTTTATTGAATTAACAATTATCTTACTAAATTGCTATCTCAACTTACTCGTGCAAAAGGTTCTTTCATTTCGTCATCGATACCAAATCACCACAACGAAAATGGATTAGAGTTATATGGATGTTAAGGACCATAACTAAGAATAAAAAAAAACTTCATATTAAAACATTCTGTAAATTAAATATTCTTCTGCCTTAAATTATAAGTATTTTATTGAATTAACAATTATCTTACTAAATTGCTATCTCAACTTACTCGTGCAAAAGGTTCTTTCATTTCGTCATCGATACCAAATTACCACAACGAAAATGGATTAGAGTTATATTGATGTTAAGGACCATAACTAAGAATAAGAAAAAACTTCATATTAAAACATTCTGTAAATTAAATATTCTGCCTTAAATTATAAGTATTTTATTAAATTAGCAACTATCGTACTAAATTGCTAGCTCCAGAAATTACTTGTGCAAAAGGTTCTTTCATTTCATCTTCGATAAAAAGGGGGCCTGAATGGCCGAGTGGCTAGCGCTCTGACGCTCGGTACCACAGGTTTCGGGTTCGAATCCCGGCGGTGCCATGGTTGTTTGTAGTAGTTCGGAATCCACTTTAAAAAGTAGGTCCCTGTCTAATAGGATCGTAGAGCGTTGCGAGGACATTGTTACTCCGCGTCCGTGGCTTATCTTCAAGTTACACGCGCCCTCTGGGTAATGCAAAGTGAGTACGTCTGTGCAGCACTTGCCTTAAAGCATCCAACACCAAGGTGTCTGTGTTTGCCAGCTGCATTAGAAAGAAGAAAAAAATCTTCGATAAAAAATCATGATATCACCATTACGAAAATGGTCTAGAGTTATATGGATGTGATGGTCCTTAACTAAGAATAACAAAATAATTTCATATTAATTTTATTTCCAATAGCAGGCTACAATAAGCAATAAAAAGCACAGCAACGTGATTATATCAAATTATATTATTATACAAATACTACTGTTCCCAAAAAGCAAAACCAATTTTGGATTTAAATTTCCCGGGCATATGGAACTTCAATTTTTCTTTTTTAGGTAGCTGGCACTGTCCTTGACATCTGTGTGAAATTTGACGTCAAAATATTCATTAGTGTTTGAGTTACGCTTGGCTTTGTGAGACGCTAAAACTGATTCCGGCGATATTTGTATTCTCTGAATGAATTGAGCAAAGAACTTGCATTCAATTTTGTTTGCAGAATGAATATTATACAAACATTGTATCAAATTATATTATTATATTATCATATTTGAGTTTATATCAAACGAGATCATATTAAAACATTCTGTAAATTAAATTTTCTTTTGCCTTAAATTATAAGCATTTGATTGAATCAGCAATTACCGTACTACATTGCCAGCTCCAGAACTAACTCGTGCAAAAGGTTCTTCCATTTCATTTTCGATAACAAATCACCCCATCATCTCTAATTTTGGAAAAACTACTTTTCACTGGAAAATTCCAGCAATTGCTCCACCAATCCATAGCCTCCATTTCCAAGCACCACTAAAATTTCCCGATAACATAAAATTAATCTTTGGACCGTAGAAGGATACATAACTTTAAACTATCGACTTCCACAATTCACTCTCCCCCAAGACTTTTCCCAAAATCTATATCGATATCCTAGATTTTTCCTCACTTATGTCCTTTTGTCCTTATGATAAAAGTATCCTTGAGATCGATTTTGGGGGTAAAGTTATAAGAAACCCTATCGATAGCATCGACGAATCGCAGTAAGAGCTAAAGTTACCTAAAAGTCTGATAAGAATTTTGCTGAATTATTCAATTTGTCCAAAGAGAAGGTTTTTGGTTCTGCAAGCAAATAACCAATAATTCATTATTAGAGTGGTGGCAATGTGAAGGGATTTTTGTCACGTGTTTTCATAACTGTTGCCAACCTCGCCGATCCAATTTCGACTAGGGGTCTCGAATAAATCATTTCTTCCGGAGTCGATTTTTGTCACCCAATAAACTTCGTTGGGGTGGTAGTTTTTTTTTTTTTTTTTTTTTTTTTTTTTGGAAGAAAATGAAATTGGTTCTGCAGGATTTGTTACTTTAACAGATAAAATGTGACAAAGAAAGCGGTTTTATTGTAAATTAATAATAATATTTTACTTTTGAACACAATATGTATTTTTTAAAGTTGTCAAAATACAAAATTGTGTTAATACATTGATGCTTTCTAGTAAACTTCTTCTTGTTTTATTTAAGTCACTTGTCAATAAATAGAACCCCAGATATTTACTAGATATATGGTTAGATCAAGTTTCATAACGGCATCTATAATGCACCTTTTTTCCTTTTTTAATTAACGCAACTATGGAATGCCATCTGCCAATATCTTACCACTTTTATTTATTTATTTATTTATTTTTTCAACAAGCCCAACTTCTTGGAAATCGTCTCCTCATAATCTTCCTACATTCTGTAGCCCAATGATAGGACTTTATGTCCTGCAAATTTATCGTCCGACATAGATACATTTGATTCAATTTCGTTTTTTGAAGTTTGAATCCAGCTTTCCTTGCGCCAAACTTAATGCTCTGTCTACCAGTACCACTGTGATCCATAATTCAATACGTCTTCGTCAATGGCGCAACAGCCCCATGGTGGGCCAAGGATATCTACCTTCTGGCAGATTCTGAAACATGAGATGTTTTCTTTTTAAGGGTTAGAGTTGACAGCTCTACGCTCTAAAGTCATATTAGACACAGATCTGCTGTTTAAAGTGGATTCCGAACCACTACAAACATCCATGGCACTGTCGGGATTCGAATCCGTAGCCTGTGGCACCGAGATTTAATCACTCGGCCATCATTCATCAAACCAATATGTACCAATACAATTAATCATCTAAATATTAATTCACGTTAGCTATTAAATTTTGTTTGTTAAAAAATGTTGAGAAGTTGTCCAAAATATGCGAATATATATATATTTTTAATTTATTGATTTCTGTTTCTTATAGTTTGTCATTACCATCATCATTTGTGCTACAATCTTTGATTGGTTTGATTTGGTTTATCGCTCATTTTCTGCATATTTTAGGCTAATTAGACCGGGACTTACAGTTTAATGTGGATTCCGAACCAGTAACAAATATTCATGCCACCGCCAGGATTCAAACCTGAAGCAACAAAGGCCAGAGCGCTAGCCAATTGGCCATCAGGCCCCTATTGTGCCTGACCTTCTTAAAGATTTCTCGTCATTCCCCACGACTTGTTGCCTTCTTCCAGTTAATGATTCTCAGTCTCGTAAGTCTCTCTGGCTCTCGGTACTACAGGCTTCGGGTTCGAATCCCGATGGTGCCATGGATGTTGTAGTCGTTCGAAATCCACTTTAAGAAGTAGGTCCCTGTCTCATACGACCGCAGAGCGTCACAAAGCCCAATCAGATTTCTTCTCCCCAACATCATCCCCAAACTGTAAAGGGGCAACTCAGCTCTAGGCACAGTGATGTGGTGTTGTGCAGTAGTAGTAGTCTCATAAGTCCTCTTTGACTTTAGCTCCATTTCCCCTCTGAGTCTAGATTCACTGCGGGTTTCCTTAAGGAGTTTCATACTGTTTTATTTGGCTCTATACTCTTTTCATGACTTATACATTGTATTCTCCTTATGACTGTGGCAATATCTGATTTCTTGTGACATTTATAAATTCTTATAGTTTCTCATCACCACTATCATCATCATTATAATCATTGGTTCTACAATTCCTGACCTCCTTAAAGACTTCCCGCCATTCCACACAACTAGACATTTGCAGTTTCCTATTAGTGAATCTCAAGTCTCTTCATATCCTCTTCGACTTTGTCTCCCCACCTAACTTTTTGTCTTTCCCCAAGGTGTAGATTTGCTGCGGGTTTCCTTGAGGAGTCTCCTTATGGTTTGATTTGGTTCTATACTATCATCATGACGTAGCTATTCGATTCTCCTTATATCCGTGGCAATATCTGATTCCTTGTGACAATCAGAAATGCTTATAGTTTTTCAACACCACAATAATCTTCTACATTAGTGCTACAATCCCTGACCTACTTGAAGACTTCTCGCCATTCTACGCGACTTTTTGCCTTTTGTTTCCAGTTAGTGATTCTCAGTCTGTTCGAGTCTTCTTCGACTTTATCCCCCATCTAACTCTTGGTCTTGCTCCGGGTCTAGATTCGCTGGGAGTTTCCTTAAGGAGTCTTTTTATGGTTGTGTTTAGCTCCATACTCTCATCATGACGTAGCTATTCGATTCTCCTTATCTTCGTAGCAATATCTGATTCCTTGCGACAATCAGAAATGCTTATAGTTTATCATCATCATTGGTGTTATCCCTGATCTTCTTGAAGACTTCTCACCATTTCTCACAGCTAGTTGCCTGCTGTTTCCAATTAGTATTTGCCAATCTCTTCAAGTCCTCTCGACTTTACCCATCTAACTCTTGGTCTTCCTCTGGGTTTAGATTCTCTGGGGGTTTCCTTAAAGAGTTTTCTTACTGTTCTGTTTTGCTCCATATTCTCTTCATGACGTACAACAAATTTGTATTTAACGAAGCTCCTTGGCTACAAGATAGCCTCAAGCCTCTATCAGGGAAAAACATCAGATGAGGAGATAAATGCAGTGCATGAGAAAGCGGCAAAGTAGAAAAAGAAAATTGTTCTTTGTGGTGGCGATTTGTTTCTTGAGCATTGGTGAAGATGATGATTTAGCATGGTGGCAGCCGCAGGCTACTATCCTGGAAAAAATTAAGGGGAGAAGAAATATACAGTGCATGAAACAGCAAAGTAGAAAAAGGAAACTGTTCTTTATGTGGGCTATTCCTTTCTTGTGCTTTGGTGATGATGGTGGTTTGGGATGGTGGCAGGTTTCATGACGTAGCTATTGGATTCTACTTATCTTTGGACAATATCTGATTCCTTGTGGCAATCATAAAGTCTTATAGTTTTTCATCGCCACATCGTCAACTTTGGTGCTAGAATCCCCGACCTAATTGCAAACTTCTTGTACTTCTACACGACTAGTTGCCTCCTGTTTCCAGTTAATAATCGTTCCCAATTGCGACCACAAAAAGACCGTAACAATACCTCATATTTTTTCAATAGGTTATTCAGCGATATCATGAATACGATCGTATCAGGGTTCGTGACGATTACTGGTAGCAGCATCCTCAAAGACGGAGCATCTAAGAGTCTTTTTAATTACTTTCTTATCGGAATGATAAGTTAATTCCTGGTCATTCAAGTGTAGAACAGAGGTCCTCCCTTTATTGAGAATTGACCATTGCAAGACGACTGTTTTATATTGATCCGACAACCATGGCAGACGCTTAACATGGGCATCAATATATTTAGATCGAGATTAACATGGGAAGTGTAACTTAGATCTACCTGCTTGTGTCGCACTCCGGGAAACGTCTAGAACCGCAAAATGATCTACAAGCACGACTTTCAGTTTGGTTCTCAGAGAGAGTTTCTTAAAGTAATGCAAATACATAGATAAATTTCCATTGCTGCTGGTTGAACAGATATATTTCTTAGTATAAATAGGATTTTAATCAAGTGTACAACTAAAATAATGGCATATATAATATCGCTTTAGTTGGTTGACATAGCATCAATGACATATATAATATCGCTTTATTTGGCAAAGGATAAATGGTATATATAATATTGTTTTAGTTGGCATGGCATCAATGGTATATATAGTATCGCTTTAGTTGGCAGAGCATCAATTAGACTGATTCTTCTAAAGGTTAAGACTTTTCAAGTTTGGATAATGCTATGAACAAATATCCAATGTTCTTGGATCGACCACAATTCGAATTCATTCGAACTTAAAAACTCTCTAAAGAATATGACGGTTCCATTTCCACAATTTAATTTCAAATACAACTAAAATACCAAACGATTTAGCGAATTTTCTGACTGACACATATACTAAATCTTTCACACATTTCGTAGATAGAATTCGAATCACTCCCTTTTCTATCTCCTAACCCTTTTCTACAATCAAAACCTTTTAGTTAAATTCGCATTATCATCCAAAAAAAGGGGTTAAAGCTGTATTAAAAAAAAGCGAGAAGGATCCAACGGAATCCTGGATATAAATCAACTAGTGCGAAGATCTCTTTGAATGCTTTGTACAGCAGGGCTTCGTCTTCTCAACCCATTAGAAACTTCCATAAAATCAACCCTCGGGATGAATTATTCATGGCCGAAAAGTGTTCTCTGTACCGAAATTCTTTTTTCCTACCTTCCATTCACTTTTCCCGGAATAAATAATAATAAAAAAAAAGGAGAAGAAGACAGGATGAAGAGAGAGTTTTCATCGATTCCGGGTTATATCCAGAGAGATTTCGCATCGTTATCAAATCCGGGGACGTGGAAGGCCGTAAGAGATTTGATCCGGGATTCCGTTTGTGGATAGAGTTTTCCCATTTTTTTGGTTCTGGAAGTAAGCTTATTATTTTTGTCCGCTCTTGTGAGAAGAATGTAGCTTTGCAAAATTCTGGACTTAAACAAGGTCATGTTAAACGCATCAGAAATTTCAGAACAGTGGAATATGAAGCCAACCAAGACCAAAGCAAAATAAATTGTAACATACTTGCCATTTAGCAACCTAAAAGAGAGGATTGTTCGATTTATTCTTTTAAAGGATTATGCTTTATATACTCGTACTTCACATTTGTAACTTTCAAAACACGATGATTAAATCTTGAGGTTTTTTTATCACCATTATTTTTTTTTACCAGGATCCACTACAAGACAACTGTTTTATTTAGATCCGACAATTGTACAGGGATGTTAACACAGACATCAATATCTCTGGATCGGGAGAAACATGAGAAGCGCAACGTAGATCTACCTCTTCGCAGTACACTTCGGGCAACGTCTAGTATGGCAAAAGGATCAACAAACACGACCGTCAGTCTGGCTATCAAAGAGAGTTTCTTAAAGCAAATAAATTTCTTCTGATAGATAAATTTCTTCTTCTTTCTTTACATAGATAAATTTCTTCTGTCTTTATGGCAGATATATTTAATTGTATATATAGGAATTTAATCAGTGTGCAATTGAAATATTGGCGTATATAATATCACTATAGTTGACATAGCATCAATGGCATATATAATATTGCTTCAGTTGGAATAGCATTAATGACATACATAATATCGCTTTAGTTGCCATAGAATCAATGGCATGTATAAGGCAGATCCTTCTAAAGATTAAGACTTATTCAAGTTTCGATAATGCTATGAACAAAGATTCAATGTTTGGATGAACAACAATTCAAATTAATTTGAACATTAAAACTTTCTAACTAATATGATGGTTCCATTTCCACGATTTAATTCTATACTATATATCAAACGATTTAGCGAACTTTTTAACTGATACATATACTAAATCTTTCACACATTTCGTAGATAGAATTCGAATCACTCCCTTTTCTACCTCCTAACCCTTTTCTACAATCAAAACCTTTTAGTTAAATTCGCATTATCATCCAAAAAAAGGGCTGAAAGCTTTATTAAAAAAAACGAGGAGGATCCAACGGAATTCTGGATATAAATCAACTAGTGTGAAGATCTTTTTGAATGCTTTGTACAGCAGGGATTCGTCTTCTCAACCCATTAGAAACTTCCATAAAGTCAACCCTCGGGATGAATTATTCATGGCCGAAAAGTGTTCTCTGTACCGAAATTCTTTTTTCCTACCTTCCATTCACTTTTCCCGGAATAAATAATAATGAAAAAAAGGAAAAAGACGGGATGAAGAGAGAGTTTTCATCGATTCCGGGTTATATCCAGAGAGATTTCGCATCGTTATCAAATCCAGGGACGTGGAAGGCCGTAAGAGATTTGATCCGGGATTCCGTTTGTGGATAGAGTTTTCCTTTTTCTGGTTTTCTGGAAGTAAGCTTATTATTTTTTGTCCGCTCTTGTGAGAAGAATGTAGTTTTGCAAAATTCTTAATTTAAACGAGGTCATGTTAAACGTACCAGAAATTTCAGAACAGTGGGATAGGAAGCCAACCAAGTACATTGCAAAATAAATTGTAACATACTTGCCATTTCGCAACTTAACAAGAGAGAATTGCTGGATTTAATCCCTGAAGGATTATCCCTTAAATACTCCTACCTCATATTTGTAACATTCGGAATACTACGTTTTAACCGGTGCAACATTTTTATTATTATTTTGAACTACTTAGCATTATTCTAAGGAAAACACGACTTAAATATGTTTGCATAAATTTGCTTTCCTTTATTTTGTTTTTCAAAATGAATCAAAGTGAAGATTTTTTTAAAGATATTAGCAATTATGTATTATTCTAAGGCAAATATGAGTCTACTCGTGATATCGTACATCTAAAAAGAGTTATTCCAAAGCGTATGCGTTGGTTTTTTACATATGTTTGACTGGACATCTTTCAATACTTAAAAGATTATCACGTTTAGTTTGGTTTGTCACTCTACCGTAATCTTGTGCACACGACGGTTAAACAGACCGGAACCTACAGTTAAAAGTGGATTCCGAACCGTTCACAAACACCCATGCCACTGCCAGGATTTGAACCTTAAGCCTTTGGTACCAAAGGCCAAATGTCTGGATGGAACCACAATTCGAATTCATTCGAACATAAAAATTCTCCAACCAATACGATGGTTCAATTTACACAATTCAGCTAATATATCAAACGATTTAATGAATTTTCTGACTGACACATATACTGAATCTTTCACACATTTCGTAGATAGAATTCGAATCATTCCCTTTTCTACCTCCTAACCCTTTTCTACAATCAAAACCTTTTAGTTAAATTCGCATTATCATCCAAAAAAAGGGGTGAAAGCCGTATTAAAAAAACTAGAAGGATTCAACGGAATCCTGGATATAAATCAACTAGTGTGAAGATCTTTTTGAATGCTTTGTATAGCAGGGCTTCGTCTTCTCAACCCATTAGAAACTTCCATAAAATCAACCCTCGGGATGAATTATTCATGGCCGAAAAGTGTTCTCTGTACCGAAATTCTTTTTTTCCTACCTTCCATTCACTTTTTCCCGGAATAAATAATAATAAAAAAAAGGAGAAGAAGACAGGATGAAGAGAGAGTTTTCATCGATTCCGTTATCAAATCCGGGGGGCGTGGAAGGCCGTAAGAGATTTTATCCGGGATTCCGTTTGTGGATAGAGTTTTCCTTTTTTTTTGTTCTGGAAGTAAGCTTATTATTTTTGTCCGCTCTTGTGAGAAGAATGTAGTTTTGCAAAATTCTGGACTTAAACGGGGTCATGTTAAACGTACCAGAAATTTCAGAACAGTGGAATATGAAGCCAACCAAGAACAAAGCAAAATAAATTGTAACATATTTGCCATTTCACATCTTAACAAAAGAGAATTGCTGGATTTAATTATTGAAAGGATTATCCTTTATGTACTCATGTCTTATATTTGTAACTTTCAAAACATTATGATTCAATTCTTGCGAAATGTTTTCATTATTTTGAAATACTTTAGCATCAATGTATGGTAAACACGAACTTACTCTTGATATCATACATCTAAAAACAGTCATTCTATATCGTTTTCAGATTGTTTGATATATATATTTAACTAGACGTCTAGGATTTACATAATCACTGTTGACCCATAAAACTGCTAAATCAGAAGTAAAAACAAACGATAGGGTATGTATTGTATGCATTTCCTATAACGAGAAGAAGACATTACTCATTCTTTTTACGTTCAGAACGAATAAGAATTACACCTTTTTACTGAATGATATTCAGAAATAATATGTACAATCTAAGATTCTTCGATTACTTTTCCAACGATATTGTTAATTTTTATAAAATTCTCAGGCTCAATTAATCTAAAGATACAGTATTCGAATACTGAATAAGATTCTATAGATTCACTGAAGATTATCTCTGCTGATAATAACATTTATTTAAGCATTTAATGCTTTTTGATTATATTCAAAAATGTACATTTGTATCTTATTAAAAATATTTATGGGGCATTCATGTGGCATGGGACCCGTACCTGAAACATGGTACCCGTATCCGGTTACATCATCCTAGAGTGGACAAACAGATTGTTACTGGGCGTGGTTGAGTTAAAATACTCAATGCACAATTAGAAGAGCTCACAGTTTTATTTATATGCGCCCAAACATCACACTCATCCGGTTCTCGTTAGATCACCGAAGTCAAGCAGCATTGGGCGCGGTTAGTACTTGGGTGGGTGACCACTTGGGAACACCGCGTGCCGTTGGCAAATTTGGGACCTGAATGGCCGAGTGTCTAGCGCTCTGGCGCTCGGTGCCACAGGTTTCGGGTTCGAATCCCGGCGGTGCCATGGATGTTTGTAGTGGTTCGGAATCCACTTTAAGCCGTAGGTCCCGGTCTCCTATGACCGTAAGAGCGTCACGGAGCAAAAGTCAGGCTTCTACCTACGGGTGCTCCATCACAACAGAAGCTGCTTCCTTCCCCTTCAATAATGAGTCCATATGGGCTCGTGGGCTTGGCCAACCAAGTGGGATAAGAAACAACAACAACATCACACTCATACAATTTTAGACATTATTTAACACATTTAAAGAGAGATAATTACAGATTCATAGAAGGATTCCATTTCTAAGCCGAAATCCCGATACTCAGCCACGCGCAGGATGCACGAAATATACTTCTTCTCCTGGTGAGAATCTATAGGCCAACTGACCATTTCTCCTGAACTTGTCAGTATGTAGGAGGAAGCACGGTTACATTTATGGGTTTATAGTTCCCAAATTGCTGTCACAGCTATTTACAGAAATCAATATGAATTTGGGCTTTGATGCTTTAGGTTGATATATTTCACTAAATATCTACAAAGGACGCAACCAACATAGTGTTTACAGAAAAATTTCAATGTCACCAAACAAGAAAGAAGAGCAGAAAAAAGGACGGTTAAAGTACTTTTACTTTATATACAACTCCGCTGTCTCTATATTTGTATATGTGAGTTAAGTGCAGTTCAACAGCTGAATTGATTGAAATATTGATCAGAAAAATCCAAAGTAAGTCGTTCTACAGGTAAAGCCAATTGGGCAAATCTTACAATTTGATCTTTACCGCCCTGCATTGAGAATGAAGTACAAGTTAAAATTTAAATTTCCAAGCGCCGCAGTATATTCGTAAAGTCGTGGGAGTTATACAGAGTGATTCAACGTAATCAGATAAACTTCGAGGTATCGTACAGCTTATAAAACATAAATTTTTGTATATGAAGACGCACGAAAACATTTTAAAAATAATTTCTCACAATAGTCAGGCACAATATTTCAACTAATATCGTCATGTCACGAATTTTAACTCCTCTATGTGGCACATTCTATTTTGTTCTTACTCTATGTTTTCAACTGTTCATTTACGATACTCCAGTTGACTCATCTGAGGACCTCGTAGATCGACTATCTATTACGCCTGACATCTTTGGCATACGTGACAACTTTGGAGCTGATCGCCAATCAGTCCTTCAATGCTACCGACTCTGGCCTTCAGTAGCACAGTTTTCAGGAGGTGGCATGGATGTTTGTTAGTGGTTCAGAATTCACGTTAAACTATTGATAGCGATCTAAGTAATCTAAACAACATAAATTTACCAAGCGTCACATATTCATTTATGTATTAATATTAATTTTATAAGTTGTGAAAATAATATTCTCCAAATATACTTCAACAAAAATACTGTTACACGCTTAGAAAGTATTTTTATGCTATACATTTTATACAATATGTAATAAGTTACTACTAAGCATTGTATTAAGCTAAGATCGACACTACTAAGCATTCTATTACTTGCTGTTGGCGCGGTAATTTTGAGCTGAATCAGCCTGAAGATTCATCAAATTTCACGTGTACTAAAAATTTATCTAAAGAACTTAAACTTAGCAAGCACCACATATTCATTTAAGTATAAATATTAATTTTATATGTTGTAAAAATAATATTATTCACAAATGGAAATACTGTTGCAAGCTTTAAAAATGTTTTTATGATATACATTTTATGGGCCTGAATGGCCGAGTGGCTAGCGCTCTGGCGCTCGGTACCACAGGTTTCGCGTTCGAGTCCCGGCGGTGCCATGGATGTTTGTAGTGTTTCGGAATCCACTTTAAACCGTAGGTCCCGGTCTGATAGGATCGTAGAGCGTTGCGGGGGCATTGTTTCACCGCGTCCGTGGCTTGTCTTCAAGTTACACGCGCCCCCTGGGTCATGCGAAGTGAGTAACCTCTGTGTAGCGCATGTCTTAAGGCATCCAAGATCAATCTGTCTAAGTGTTTGCTAGCTGCATTAGAAAGTAGAAGAAAAAAAAATAAAATATACTTATTATACAATATGTAATAAGTTACATATTGTATAAAATATATATCAGAAATAAATAATATGTTGAAACATTTTGCCAATTTCAGCAACAAAACCGAACACTATCCCTTATTGGATAACAAGGATTAAATATAAAGAATCGGGAAAAACTGGCGCGTTATTCTCTCCCGGATAAAAGGAAATGTGGGAGCAATAATGAAGTTCTCCAGAAAGTTCTCATTACACAGAACGTAGATGCAATGGACGCAACACTAAAAATATTTCATTAATAAAGACACAAAGTTTTGCCCAAACAACCCCCTCCGTTCTTTCTGCAAGAGAGATTCACGTTGTACCCAGGGGAACTTTTATTTATGGAGGAAGATTCGAGCTCGTGCTGTTGTGTTTTAGCTCTGCCTTGATACTCTTTGGAAAATGGTGCGTAAAATTTGGATTAGTTTTAATTAGCGAGAAATTAATTTTAGTTAAAGTGATTGCTTCTTTTTTTTTTTTCTCTCTTTTCATAAATGTATTTTGGATTCTAATCTTCGTAGGTACGAAGAATTGTTTGTTTTTATTAAATGGAAAGTGTGTGGTAGATGGTAGCCTTGCATTCTTAAATTCGAGGTATTAGAAATACGTAAAGGGTTTTTATGTGGTGTGATTAATGTAGAAGCTTATTTTGGGCATTAGAGATGGACTGGAAATTGTATTTGTGCTTCAAGTTTTGATAGTGAAGAAGACATAACTATTTTTTTCAATCGATGATGTACAGTTTTTTTATAAACATAGCAGTAAAATGAACTAGAAAAAAAATAGAAAAAATTTTAAAGAGTAAAAATATAAATGTTACATAGGTGTTAGGCGATTATTCTTCGTTATTGTCGCAACAGTCCCATAGTGGGCTAGGCTGTTCTGCTTATTGCCAAATTCCGAGACAGGAGACGTTTTCTTTACGCTCTACGGTCATATTATACCGGAACCTACTGTGTAAAATGTATTCCAAATCATTACAAACATCCATGGCATCGAAGCAGAAAACCTGTTTCATCAAGTGCTACAAATATGCCTGAAACCTGTGGCACCAAACGCCACAACGACAGTCACTCGGCCATCATTCCCCTAGGCGTTTATTGCGAATGATAATTAATAAAAAAAAACATTTTTTGCACCTTTTATTAACATTCTTTTTAAGGTTCTTTGAAATGTTGTCATTCTGCAATTGACAGTCACATATACAGCAAATTCAACGTTACCTAGGATATATCAGGAGATAAGATACACTGCATCCACATTTTGCCACTTCTATTTGAAACGAACATTAAAGACATTCCTTCATTTTATACAATATATAATAAGTTACATATTGTATAAAATGTATATCAAAAATAAATTAATTAAATAACCTTTTAAAATATTTTACCAAATTCCGTAAAAGAACCGAACACTATCCCTTATTGGATAACAAGGATTAAATATAAAGAATCGGGAAAAACGAGAACAATATTCTGTCCCGGATAAAAAAAATCGGATCTCAGGAAATGTGGAAGCAATAATGAAGTTCTCCAGAAAGGAGCAGTCATTACAGAGCACGTAGATGCAATGGACGCCACAATAAAAATAATTTTATTAATAAAGACGCAAAGGTTTGGCCAAACAACCCCCTTCGTTCTTTCTGCAAGAAAGATTCACGTTGCACCCAGAGGGACTTTTATTTATGGAGGAAGATTCGAGCTTGTGCTGTTGTATTTTAGCTCAGCCTTGGTACTCCTTGGAAAATGGCGCATAAAATTTGAATTTGTTTTAATTAGGGAGAAATTAATTTCAGATAAAGTGATTCCTTCTTTTTACTGATTTTCTACTTTTTTTATGTGTGTATTTTGGATTCTAATCTTCGTAGGCTCGAAGAATTATTTGTTTTTATTAAATGGAGAATTTGTGGTAGATGGTAGTGCGGTAATCTTAAATTCTTGGGATTACAAATAAGTAAAAGAGGTTTTTATGTTCTGTGATTAATGTAAAAGTTTAGTTTGGGACATTAGAGATTCGTTCTTTGTACTGAAAATTTTATCTATGCTCCAAGTTTTGATAGTGAAGAAGATATGACTTTTTTTTCTTCTTTTCAATCGATGATGTTCCGTTTTTTTTTTTTATACCGATAGCCATAAAATGAGTATGAAAAATAAAAATAAGAAACGTTAAATATAAAAAATATAATTTTTACATAAGTGTTTGGCGTTCTTTTTCATTGGCGCAACAGCACCATCTTGATCCGAGACCGTCTACCTACTGTCAGATTTCGACACAGGAGATATTTTCTTATTACAGGGTAGGGTTGTCAGCCTTACGCTCTACAACGGTATAAAGTGGATTCCGAACCACTACAAACATCCATGGCAGCAAAAGCCACAACTATAGTGACACGGCCATCAGTCCCTTCGGCGTTTATTGCGAATGATAATTAATAAAAAAACTTTTTTTCGCATTTTGTATTCATATTCTTTTGAAAGTTATTTGATATGTGGTCATTCTGCGATAGAAACTTATGTATACAGCAAATTCATCGTTAGCTAGGACATACCACGAAAGTTCGACACACTGCATCCACATTTTGCCACTTCTAGTTGGAACGAATATTAAAGCTATCGCCGCATTTTATACAATATATAATAAGTTACATATTCAAAATATGATTATGTTATATGTTACATATATACATTAATTATATAATAAGTTACATATTGTACAAAACGCATATCAAACATAAATAAATTAAATAATCTGTTGAAATATTTTACCAAATTCAGCAACAAAACCCAACACTATCCCTTATTGGATAAGAAGGATTAAATATAAAGAATCGAAAAGACGGAAAGTTATTGTCTCCAGGATAAAAAAAACCGGATCTGAGGAAATGTGGGAGCAATGATGAAGTCCTCCAGAAAGGAGCAGTCATTGCACAGCACGTAGATGCAATGGACGCAACAATAAAAATATTTTATTAATAAAGACGCAAAGACTTGCCCAAACAAGCCCCTTCGTTCTTTCTGCAAGAAAGATTCGCGTTGTACCCAGGGGAACTTTTATTTATGGAGGAAGATTCGAGCTCATGCCTCAGTGTTTTATCTCTGCCTTGGTACTCCTTGGAAAATGGTGAGTAAAATGTGAATTAGTTTTAATTAGGGAGAAATTAATTTTAGTTAAAGTGATTCCTTCTTTTTACTGGTTTTTCTCTTTTTTTATGTATGTATTTTGGATTGTAATCTTCGTAGGTACGAAGAATTGTTTGTTTTTATTAAATGGAGAGTGTGTGGTAGATGGTAGTGTTGTATTCTTAAATTCGAGGGATTATAAATACGTAAAAGGGATTTGTGTTGTGATTAATGTGAAAGCTTAGATTTGGGGCATTAGAAATTCATCTTTGTACTGGTGATTTTATCCGTGATTCAAATTTTCACAAGGAGACAGTTTTTTTTTTAATTCTATTTTTGATAATGTTCCATTCTCTTTATAACAATTGCAATAAAATGAGCCTGAAAAATGAAATGATAAAACTTTAAATTTAAAAAATGTAATTGTTACATTAGTGTTAGGAGTTTCATTTTCATAGGCGCGACAGCCCCATAGTGGACCAAGTCCGTCTACCTACTGGCAGATTTTGAGGCAGGAGATGTTATCTTTTTATTGGGTATGTGTGTTAACCCTACGTTCAACAGCCATATTAGATGGGAACTTACGGTATAAAGTGGATTGTGAATCACTACAAAAATCCAGGACATCACCGGGACTCGAACCCGAAATCTGTGGCACAAAGCGCCCGAACGATAGTAACTCGGCCGTCAGGCCCCTAAGCGTTTATTGCGAAGGATAATTAATAAAAAAACAATTTTTCGCATTTTCAATAACATTCTTTTGAAGGTTCATTGATATGTGGTTATTCTGCGGTAGAAAGTCATGTATACGGCAAATTCAGCGTTACCTAGGATATATCACGAAATTAGACACACTGCATCCACATGTTGCCACTGCTATTTGGAACGAATATTAAAGACACACTTTATACAATATATAATAAGTTACATATTGTATAAAATTATCATAAATAAATAAATTAAATAATATGTTGAAACATTTTACCAAATTCAGCAACAAAACCGGACACTATCCCTTATTGGATAACAAGGATTAAATATGAAGAATCTTGAATGTCGGGAGCGTTATTCTCTCCCGGATAGAAAAAAACCGGATCTCAGAAAATGTGGGAGCAATAATGAAGTCCTCCAGAAAGGAACAGTCATTACACAGCACGTAGATGCAATGGACGCAACACTAAAAATATTTTATTAATAAAGACGCAAAGGTTTGCCCAAACAAGCCCCTTCGTTCTTTCTGCAAGAGAGATTCACATTGTACCCAAGGGAACGCTTATTTATGGAGGAAGATTCGAGCCTGTGCTGTTGTGTTTTAGCTCTGTCTTGGTACTCCTTGGAAAACGGTGCGTAAAATTTGAATTAGTTTTAATTAGAGAGAAATTAGTGTTAATTAGCGAGAAATTAATTTTAGTTAAAAAGATTGCTTCATCTTTTTACTGATTTTTCACTTTTGTATATATGTATTTTGGATTGTAATCTTCATAGGTACGAAGAATTGTTTGTTTTTATTAAATGGAGAGTGTGTGGTAGATGGTAGTGTGGTATTCTTAAAGTCGAAGGATTATAAATACATAAAAGGGATTTTTATGTAGCGTGATTAATATAAAAGGTTAGTTTTGGTACATTAGATAGAGATTTAGAGATTTTAGAGATTCGTTTCTTTTTGGTCTGAATATTTTATCGATGTTTCAATTTTTTTATGGTATAGAAGATATAACCGATGAAGTTCCATTTTCTTTATAATGATAGCAATAAAATGAGCCTGAAAAAGAAATAGAAAAAATTTATAACGTAAAAATATAATTGTTACATAAGTGTTAGGCATTACTTCTTTGGCACAACAGCCTCATGGTGGGCCAAGCCCATTTGCCTAGATTTCGAGACAGGTGACGTTTTCTGTTTGTGTAGTAGGGTTGCCAATCCTACTGTATTATATATATGTCATATATGTATTATATATACTGTATATATGGTCATATTAGACCGGGATCTAAGGTTTTGTGTAGGTTTCGAACCACTACAAATATCCATGGCACCGCCAGCCCTCGAACCCGAAACCTAAGGCACCAAGTGCCAGAGTGCTTGTTACATAGCTAAAAACTTCTTCATTGGCACAACCGTCCCATGGTGTACCAAGCTCGTTTTCCTACTGGCAAAGTTTTAGACAGGATATGTTTATTTTTACAGGGTATTTACAGGTCACATTTATTATGATTTATTTTTACACTTTTACAGGTCAAGGTTGTCAGCCCTACGCTCTACGCTCTACAATCATATTAGGCAGTGACCAAAGGTTTAAACACATTCCGATACGCTACAAACATCCGTAGGACCGTCGGGGCATGAACCCAAAACCTGTGGCACCAAGTAAGGACTACTAGAGCAACAAAAGAAATCGACACTACCAAACAAGTATTACTTACTGTTGGTGTCGACAATTTTCAGCAGAACCTCGCTGAAGATTCATCAGAGTTGACGTTTACGAAAACTCAATCTAAAACATTTAAACTTACCAAGTACCACATATTCATTTACGAATTAATATTATTTTTATAATAATATTACTTACACACTGAAATACTTTTGCACGCTTTGAAATTATTTTTTTCATATACATTTTATACAATATGTGATAAATTACATAGTGTATAAAATGTATATCAAAAATAATTTAATTAATTAATCTGTATAACATTTTAGCAAATTCGAACAATTTACTATAACCGGACACTATCCATTATTGGATAACAAACATTAAATATAAAGAATCGGGAAAAACGGAAACGTTATTCTCTCCCGGATAACAAAAACAAACCGGATCTCAGGAAATGTGGAAGCAATAATGAAGTTCTCCAGAAAGGAGCGGTCATTACACAGCACGTAGATGCAATGGACGCAACACTAAAAATATTTTATTAATAAAGACGCAAAGGTTTGCCCAAACAAGCCCCTTTGTTCTTTCTGCAAGAGAGATTCACATTGTACCCAAGGGAACGCTTATTTATGGAGGAAGATTCGAGCTCATGCTGTTGTGTTTTAGCTCTGCCTTGGTACTCCTTGGAAAATGGTGAGTAAAATTTGAATTAGTTTTAATTAGCGAGAAATTAATTTTGGTTAAAGTGATTCCTTCTTTTTACTGATTCTTCACTTTTGTTTGTGCGTGTGTATTTTGGATTCTAATCTTGGTAGGTACGAAGAATTGTTTGTTTTTATTAAATGTAGAGTCAGTGGTAGATGGTAGTGTGGTATTCTTAAATTCTACGGAATATAAATAAGTAAAAGGGGTTTCTATGCGTTGTGATTAAAGTAAAGGCTTATTTTGGGAGATTAGAGAATCATCTCTTGTACTATCTATGCTAATTTTATACTATCTTGTACTAATTTTATCTATGCTTCCAGTTTTGATAGTGAAGAAGACGTAACTTTTTTTTATTCGATGATGTTTCGTTTTATTATAACGATAGCAATAAAATGAGCTTGAAAAAGAAATAGAACAAAAATTTTACAGCGAAAAATATAAATCTTGCATAAGTGTTAGGAGATTCGTCTTCGTTGGCGTCACAGCCGCATGGTGGGCCAAGCTCGTCTGCCTACTGATTTCGATGGCAGATTTCGAGACAGGATATGCTTTCTTTTTATGGGGGAGAGTTGTCAGCACTATGCCCAACCCTCTAATGTCATATTAGATCTGGAACTGCAGGTTTAAAGGGGATTCCGAACCACTTTAAACATCCATGGCAAAGCTGAGACTTTAAACCGAAACCTGTGACACAGGTCGCCAGAGGTATGGTCACTCGGCCATTAGGCCCATAGGCGTTTATTACGAATAAAAGAAATAAAAAAAAATTTTGCACATTTTATGGACATTCTTTTGAAGGTACATTGCCATGTGATCATTCTTCGATAGAAAGCCATATATACAGCAAATTCCCAGTTAGCCAGGATGTACCAAGAGATTCAGCTACTCTGCCTCCAAATTTTTGCTATTTCTATTCGAATGTTAATGGCATCCGATCTCCTTTCTCAAATCTATACAGAAATTTTCATTTATCATGTCCATGATCAGCATGGGCATCTCTTATTTACATGGGCAGAACTTCTCTTATTTAGTCTTCGCTTGACGGGTTTCCAACCTGACGCCTCTTCTTCACAAACCTAACATTTTGTCTATAAGGGTACAAGGATTTTTTTTATCTCATTATGGGATTTCATTATACACAATTTTTGTTACTTTTTGTAATATAAGTGGGCCTCGTGCTCCACCATGGAGCTTCATTTTATATGCTAAGGCTGGGCACGATAAATCTATAAATAGGAAAGTTCTTCTTTTCAGTTCCTAGTTTACTACAAGTCTACCGATGATTGATGAAGAGAGCGTATTACTTTCAGCGAGACTTCTCGGATTAACTGGCTCGCATTTGCCTGCCATTTGGAAATCTTCTACGAGGTGACTGGCCTCAAGGTCAAAAATCAAGCTGACTGGCCTCAAGGTCCTTGTCATTCGGGAAAAAAACCCACATATTTAAAATACCAAATCTGGTATTTATAGAGTTACTTTATACATTACTTTATTGTCAATCCGTGCCTTATATATATTTTTTTATCCGGAATTAAAATATATTTCTGCAATGAATCAGAAACAATACATGGCGAGTATCGAACAATCCAAAACAAGTGAGTCTGACGCTTATAGATAGCAAGCCATGATACATTTTTTTTGCTCGAGATAGATAATACACCCAGACTCGGAATATTTGCTCACACGGAAGCATTAACAGAAAAAGTATGAATCATTTCGTTTCTAAATCAAAGAAGAAACTTCTTTACGAAAAAAAAGAAGAAAAAAAAGAAAAAAGAAAAGAAAAACGAAACAGTATTGAACACAAAAGAAGTCATCGCGTTGCTAGCAGATCCAATTTTCTACAAACAAATAAATTTCCAAGACAGACCAAGATGTTTATCCGATATTTTCTTGTTGTGCTACGATGCGAGTTTATTTTTGTTGTTGTTTTATATCCAATTCAATCGATGAGAGAAATAAATTTTGAAACAAAATCTTTGTCTGTACCTCTGAATATTCACCCAATATTATTTTCTGGGCCATTATTTATTCATTTATTTATTTATATTTTATTTTATCTACGGTAGAAAATCGTATTGCCTTTCTGCCAAACTCTTGTACGCAAATAGAGTGGGAAACAATGTTTAGGTTTTAGGTATCTTTCCGTTCCGATGTGGAAAAAAATTCGATTGTGGATATACTACTTTTGAGGTGATATGTCGTCAGATGTCAGTTTCAGCGTTCGTCAGGCTGAAGTAGCATAGGTAGTTCTCGTTCCAAGTGAGTATATTAGTTTGGTTTGGTTTGTCGCTCTATTTTGTGCACACTTTGGGCTAATTAGATCAGGACCTACACTTTAACGTGGATTCCGAACCACTACAAACATCCATGGCACCGCCGGGACTCGCACCCGAAACCAGTGATACCGTGCGCCAGAATACATACATTTATACATACAAATACATTAAAATACTTTCCATACATTTGTGCATACAAATACATTAAAATACATTACGTACATTTATACATAAAAGTACTTTAAAAGACATTGCATACATTTATACATTAAAATACACATTCATTTATACATACAAATACATAAAATGCATTACATACATTTCACACTAAAAACAAATAAATACCAAATCTGGTATTAATAGAGTTTCCTTGTACATACTTTATTGACAATCCTTGTGTTATTTTGATATGTTATCCGAAATTAAAATACATTTCTGCAATGAATCAGAAACCATCCATGGAACATCTATCGAACAATCCAAAACAAGAAAGAATCTGATGTTTATAGATAACAAGCCATCATACATTCTTCTGCTCGAGATAGATAATACACGCAGACTCGGAATATTTGCTCACACGGAAGCATTAACGGAAAAAGTATGAATCATTTCGTTTCTAAATCAAAGAAGAAACTTCTTTACGCAAAAAAAGAAAAAAAGAAAAGAAAGAAAAACGAAACAGCATTGAACACAACAGAAGTCATCGTATTACTAGCAGATCCAATTTTCTACAAACAAATAAATTTCCAAGACAGACTAAGATGTTTATCCGATATTTTCTTGTTGTGCTACGATGCGAGTTTATTTTTGTTGTTGTTGTTTTATATCCATTTCAATCGATGAGAGAAATAAATTTTGAAACAAAATCTTTGTCTCTACCTCTGAATATTCATCCAATATTATTTCCCGTGCCTTTATTTATATATTTATTTATTTATTATTTATATTTATATTTTATTTTATCTACAGTAGAAAATTTGGCAGTATTGCCTTTCTGTCCCGCTCTTGTTCGCAAATAGAGTGGAAAAGATTGTTTGGGTTTTCGGTATCTTTCCGTTCTGATGTGGAAAAAAATTCGATTGAGTATGTATTACTTTTGAAGTGGCGTGTCGTCAGATGTCAGTTTCAGCGTTCGTCAGGTTGGAGTAGCATAGTAGTTCACATTCCAAGTGAGTATATTAGTTTGGTTTTTCACTCTACGGCCGTTTTGTGGACATATTAGGATAATTAGACCGAGACTTACAGCTTAACGTGGATTCCAAATCACTCACAAGCATTCCATGACACAGCAAGGATTAAAACCGGAAGTCTGGGGTACCAAAGGCCAGAGCGCTTGCCAATTGGCCATCGTGCCCCCGTCATTGAATATTTGGTTTGGTTTGTCACTCTATAGCCCTTTTTTACAGATTTTGGTACAGTTAGACAGGGACCTACAGCTTAACGTGGATTCCGTACCACTCACAAACATCCATGCCACCGCCAGGATGCAAACTAGAAGCCTGTAAGGCCATGGCCAATTGGCTGGCACTGGCCTTTGATACTATAGGCTTCAGATTCGAATCCTGACGGTGGCATGGATGCTTGTTGGTGGTTCGGAATCCACGTTAAGCTGTAGGTCCCGGTCTAATTAACCTAAAATGTGCACACAAGGCCCGTAAAACGACAAACCAAACCAAACCTCATGTCTGAAACAGTGGCTGCAACAGTTGCAACCAGAGGTTTTAAATCAGTACTTACCGGGGTGCTTGAATGCGAACCTTACTAGTGGGCCACAGGAATGGAAAATACATAATTCCGATAATATTTATTATTTTAATCTTTACCATATTTCCAATTTATAATAAAAAAATATATAAGTCTACGATTATTTTCATTACCTATGTCATATTTCTAATTCTAGAGTCAAATTACAATAAAATAATACATAAAATATTTAACCGTACCTATTAGTTGCCTTAGACTCTCATCCAGAGATTAAATATATTTAGCGCACCCTGTGAGAAACAAAGTATCAGGTTTTCGGCGTAGAAGCGGAATCCTTCCACAAGTATGTAATTTAGTATTTAGTTTAGTACAAGTAATATGTGTTATTGGTGCGAGTGTAGATAAAGCTGTGAGTTCTCAAACCTGTGCCTGTATCTCAACTCACCCTCAACCAATCTGCCCACTACAATATATAATATAATTACTGTTATTATTATTTTAAACTTCGCCATATCTTCAATTTTAGGTCCAATTTTTAATTAAAAAAAGTATACAAAACATAATTGCGATTAATTTGCTAAGTTAAACTTTGCCATATTTTCAATTCTACAGTCAAATTATAACAAATTATAATATATAATAAATTCTAGAGTCCATTTAAAATAAACATATTTAATAAATATCTTACATTTATTATGTAAATTTATTATTCTTTAATAAGAGCCATAAAAACTAGCGCAAGCATAAGTGACACATTTCAAACCAGTATGTTCATAAATTTGTTACAGACCTAATTCAAAATATGCACAAAAAGAAACCCTACAATATTTTATATAAAGAGAAAAAAAAAGTTATTTATTCCCGACCCTACTTACACTAAATTGGTTCATATTTTGCCAAAGAGAACCTACAAAACCCTTCTTAAATGGCCACTACCCTTAATAGCCGTATGCCCTAATATCCCCAAAAAGACAATTACTTAAACGTTTTTGCTCAAACCATTTCTTCTCAGTCGCCCTACGACATAAGCCCACCATCATTTTAAATCAACTCCATCCCTGTGGTCGCATAAATATTCAAATGGTATCTCGTGCGACTTAATTTTTGATGTACTGTAACATCTCCATTCGTTTTAACTTCTGAAAGGCGGATACATAAAATCTTTTAAATAAAGAATCTCTCTCTCTCTCCATATATATATGTATATATATTTAAAAAAAGTGGGTGGTTTTCCCTATCTCCCCCCTCCTTTCCCTTTTTTGAATCGAATATATATATCTACCGAACCTGTTATGGTTTTATTTTATTTACTGCACAAATATACCGCAAAAGAGTGTGACATATGGCTTTCGGTTGGATTTCCTCTTTTCTTTAGGTCTCTCTCCCGATATTTTTGTGGGGTTTTCTTTTTCTTTTCTTTTCTTTTTTTTTTTTAAAAATGTATTTTCTGAGTGTACTTAGGTTTCCGCATCACACGGTCAACACAGAACTTTGGGGGTTGGGGAACTATTTTTTTTAAATATGAGAGGGTGGGGGGGGATTTTTGGAAGTTGGATTTCAAACTGTATTATATTCGATCTTTCTTATTTTATTTTCTTATTTTTTTTTTCGGTAATATTAGTATTATTTTTATCCTAATATGATCCGTTTTATAGGAGGCCTTTTGCTTATATTTGACGGTTGATGTCACGTGATCGTATAAATGTCGGGTTTAATACAAAAGAAAAATAAAGCGAGAAGGTTATTTTCAGTGAAAGTTGGTATAGTGCTTTATTGTTTTTCTTACTTCCTAAAAACGTATATTTTTTGGTAAAAAAATATATTAAAAAAATAGTAAAAAATATAAATAAAATAATATATATAACCGTTTATTTTACTGGTCACGTGATAATGTATATGTGGGGTTTAATACAAAAAAATAGTGAGAAGGTTATTTTCAGTTTTAATGGTTTATTATTTTTCGTATTTTCTAAAAACGTATATTTTCGTGTAAAAAAATCTATTAAAAATAAAAAAATATAAACAAAATAATATATATATATATATATATATATATATATATATACATATATAAATGTATAGTTGACTATTTATGACAAGTCATGATATAAATGTGGGTTATAATACAAAAAAATAAGAAAGTTATTTTCAGTGAAAGTTCGTATATTTCTTTATTGTTTTTCTTATTTCCTGAAAACGTATATTTTCGGGTGAAAAATATATTAAAAAAATAATTAAACCTGAATAAAATAAAACATCAAATATATATATTTAAAACATATATTTGATGTTGATATCACATGATCATATGTGGGGTTAAAAGGGGGGGGGGAACAAAATGAAACGAAATGTGTTGTTTAATAAAAAAAAAAAAAGTGAGACGGTTATTTGTAGTGAATATACATATGGATTTTTTTTTCTTATTCCCTAAAAACATATATTTTCGGCTAAAAAGTATATTAAAAGAATAATAAAACATAAATAAAAGAAAATGTAAGTATAAAAAATATATGTATCTCAAAACGTATATTTCACTTGTGATGTCATGTAATTGTATAAATGCGAGGTTTAATACAAAGAAATAAAATTGCTTGCTACCTAGAAATATTGCTTTTCTACCGAATTTAGAGCTGGTCATAAGAGTTTAAATTAGTAAATTTAAAACAATTGTTAACGTCGAAAATTTAAAATTTGATTTTCAAATAAAATTATGTTATATGTATATATGTGTGTGTGTGTAAATTGACTTTAGAATTGAAATTATGGCAAATTAATCCTGTTATATATATATATTCGAGAATTGAAACTATGGCAAATTCATGCTGTTATATATATATTCGAGAATTGAAATTATGGCAGAGTTTAAGATTATAAATTTCTTAATTATAAATTGAATTTGTTTATTAGAACTAAAGTTTTGGTAAAGATAACAATAATAAAAATAATCACAATTCTGTTATATATACCTTTTTATTTTAAATTGATTCTAACAATTTAATTTAAATTTAAATTGATTTAAAACAATGGTTCTCAAATGTTTGAAGTAGATGCGCGCTTAAAAACCTACAAATAATTGTATAAGCAATACGTACATACTACTGAGAAGCCTCTCTACAAACTACTATTTACTGACTACAGAATCTCAAAAGCTGCAATGGAAAATTTTGTATCATTGAATATCTCCCTGTTAAAAAATTGAAATTCAACAATGGAATCTCAATAAATACTAGCGCTCCTAGCAGTTAACCTTGGAAATTACAGCTCCAAATTTCTCGGAAACTTTCTTTGGTACATTATTGTTAGTGGATTTTTTTTAGTTAATTGTAAAGAAAGTTGTCTTTGAATGGGAAAATTGACAAGAAACGATATTTTATTTTTATATCTGGGCATATATTTCTCCGGAGTACCACAGGATAAACCAGTACGTCCTAGACCTGGTCGTAAATTTATCAATGTGAATAATATTTTTTTTCCAATGCAGCTGGCAAACACTTAGATAGCTGTCTTAGATGTATTAAGGCAATCGCTGCACAGACGTTACTCACTTTGCATTACCCCATGGGGTGCGTGTAACTTGCCATAAGGGGCGCGTGTAACTTGCCAAGATAAGCCACGGACGCAGAGTAACAATGCCCCCGCAACGCTCATGCTAGACCGGGACCTACGGTTTAAAGTGGATTCCAAACCACTACAAACATCCATGGTACCGCCGGGACTCGAACCCAATACCTGTGGTACCGAGCGCCAGAGCGCTAGCCACTCGACCATATAGGCCCCTCAATGTGAATAATAGATAAGCACAATTTTTATCGACGATGAAATTTCATCTATATTTAATTTAATGAAACTTCAAAAAAAAAGAATTATAATTGTGTGATAATAATTCTTTCCATTTCTTATTTTTTATTGTTTAAATAAAAATAAACTTTTTTTCTGACATAGGGGATAGTTAATTATTATTGTTTTAATTTAGATGAGGATGTCGGACAACCATTTCTCCTTTCTGAACACAGAATCATCAACAACCAAGAAATGTGAGTTGATTCTTATGACACAAAATTTTGAATTTTGAGCGATTCAGAATTGCTTCCGAGTTCGCATTGACCTGAATAATTTGAATGAGTCAATCGTGAGTAAGACACAATTGCACGCGAGTGATTAGAGGATGCGTCATCTCAGGTTCGGATGAGTGGTTTGCTGGGGATCTTCGAGTTAAAAAAGAGGCAGATATATTTCTTGAGGTCATCGAAAAACAAACAGAGAGAAGGAAGTCATGAAAGTTTGCTCTCAAGTACGATAATCTTCGATTTCCTTCTTGGTGAATAAAGATTATTTAATAATGGTTCTGATATAATGCTGTTAATATTGTAAAAGAAAATCAGTTCATATAATTAGAGAAGAGTTCAAGTCAAATAAATATATAAAAAATATAAATTTTATGTAAAAAATTTATTGCATTTACTTAAATTACATGACAAAACCCAATGACAATTGCATTTAGTTAAATTACATGAAAAAACAAAATGACAATTGTATTTACTTAAATTACATGATAAAACCCAATGACAATTGCATTCGGTTAAATTACATAACGAAATCAAATGACAATTGTATTTAGTTAAATTACATGATAAAACCTAATGATGAATGCATTTGGTTAAATTACATAACAACAATTAATGAAATTTGAATTTACTTAAATTACGTGACAGAACCTAATGATAATTGCATTTAGTTAAATTGCATGACAACACCCAATGAAATTGCATTAATTTAAAGTACATGAAAAAAAAACCAATGACATTTCAATTCAGTTAAATTACATAACAAAACCCAATGACAATTGCATTTAATTAAATTACATGAGGCATGCAGGTTAAATTACATGAGATATAAAAGACATGAAATAAAAAATATTATATCATATGAGAAGCATTTGCCTCTTGGTGAATAAAGATTACATGTTAATGTTACTGATATATTTTTACAATATATCTTCATATAATTACAGAAGAGTTAAAGTCATATTAATATTTAAAAAATAAGTTTCATGTATTGAACTTTATTGCATTTAGATAAATTACATAACATCTAATGGAAATTGTATTTAGTGACATTACGTGAGACATGCATATTAAATTACATGAGAGATGAAAGTTTGCTCTCAAGAACGGCAATCTTAAAATTATTTGCATGATATATATTTTCTTCTTGGTGAATAAAAATTGTTTGCTAATGTTATTGATGTAAATATATTTTTTATAAAAAAAAAATCAAGGAAGAATTAAACTCAAGCAAATGTTTAAAAAATAAGATTCATATAATCAATTATTATAATCAATTTATATATATATATATATATATATATATATATATATAATATGACATATAATATGATATATATATATATGATACAAAAATTACCGCACAATTTGATAAAATTTTTTTAAATATTATTTCGTTATTAGTTGAAGTATAACATTCATATATATTTTAAAATATATAAAATATTTTTTATAACGAAATAATATTTTTTAAAATTTTATCAAATTGTGAGGGAACTTTTGTATCATTAGAAATATAAAAAAAAGTCTTAAACTAATCTAACTTGGCATTTGCAATTAATTTCTCTTCTGTTAAATGTATTAAAAGCTTACATATACTGATAATTGATACTATAATTGATAGGATATATAGTAATTATATGTATAAGAGTAAAAAGTAAGTAATATTTAAGTAATTAAGTAAGTAATAGTAAGTAATATTTAAGTAATTAAGTGAGTAATAGTAAGTAATTTTTAAGTAATTAAGTAAGTAATTAGTAAGTAATATTTAAGTAATATTTAAGTAATTAAGTAAGTAATAGTAAGTAATTTTTAATTACAATTTAATTAACACGTTAATTATATTTTATGATCCATAAACTAGTAAGTTACATAATTAAAATCGTACTAGTTTATTACATAAAATATAATAATCGATTAATAAAAATACAGAGTTTAAACAGAGTTAAACTATTAAAATTTGCTAGTTATATAAAAATTATTAAATATTAATTATAATTATTTAAATTTATCAATTTTGTATTTTATTATATTAAGCACAAAAGCCAATATTATTTATCATAAGCTTTTGAAAAATAAAATTTTTGACACAGTTTATAAATTATTATAATCCATAAAAAAATTCCACCGTCAAAGAAATAAAAAGTAAATAAATAAGTAAATTGAATCAACTTTATTTAATTTCAAAAATACACTCGATTATAATTAAATCGAATATATAAATATTTATGCATGCATATATATCGCATAAAACGCGATTCAATAATTGAATCAATCGAATACATATCAATCAAACACAAATCAAGAATCGAATTAATCGAATACGAATCAATCAAATGCAATACATTCTGTAACGTTGTATTAATCAATATATATCATTATATTGCTTAGACAAAATAAAAAAAAACCTAAAGATTAATAATTTATAAGAAATTAAAAACAGAATTAAATATTACAATTGCTATAATTGCACAATTGAAACATGATATATTATTTAATTGTTTACATACAAACTAAACAAATTTATGAAAACAATTTATTTCCTTCAACTTTATAAATTAAAATAATAAATATTTAACATAATATTCATTAATTATGCCGATTAATTGTAACATGATATTAATTAATACTTAACAGATTAAAGCAGGTCAAATTTTTATAGTTTATAAAATAACACGATTTGGATATTATGTAACTAAATTTTTTCTATAAATTTTTTAAAAAAAAGTAAATTTTGCCACTTTATTTTTAAAATTTGTACAATTGAATTTCATTAAATTAAACAAATTATTATTTACAATTGTAGTAATTTTTATTGCACAATTGAAACACAATGTACTATTTAATTGTTTACATTGTTTACATATAAATTAAGCAAATATACGGAAACAATCTATTTTATCTATTCATTAATTATGCTAATTAATTATAAAATAATATTCAATATTATTTAAAAGAATTAAACAAGTTCCATTCTTTTAATTTGTTAAATAACACTATTCGGACTTTTTTCTATACATTTTTTAATAGAAAAGTAAAGTTTGGCATTTCGTTTTAAAAATATTAAAGTAAAATATTTGCCACTTTAAATATCGTTAAAACTTAAAATAATTGAATTTAAAATATTTCTTAAATTAAGATGTAATCGAACAAATACTCAAACGATAATAAATACGCAAAGTATAAAAAAGTTCAAAAGTATAAGAAAATTAAATTTTGACATTTCATTAAAAAAAATTTTAAGTAAAATATTTGTCAATTAATATATTGTCAAAATTTAAACTAAAAATTTAATTTAAAATATTTGTAAAATTAAATAATTTTAACAAACATTGTCAATAAAATATTATTAAGTTGTAAGTGATCGAATACACAAACGAATATAAATACACAAACGATTTCGAAGTAAAGAGAATGTTTGATAAATAAATTATTGTTCGAACCATAAAACATAAAACATAACATCGAATTCAATAAAAAACAATAAACAGCCAACCAACCAAACAATCGCATGCTTCAAAAATCGTTTGCAAAACAGAATATTTTTTTATTTTTTTATTTTGGCAATGCCGAAGACTATTAAAAGTATCGAAGAAATGGGAATATATTACATTCCTCTTCCACATACTTGAAGCAAATTGATTTTTATCCAACAACTCAACTCCCAAAGACGGCAGTGAGGGGAGGTTTGAACCCAAAAACTTACTCGCTTAGATACCCGATTTCATTTTTGAAAAATGCTCGCCCAGCAGAATCGTCTGCGTAGATTTAGGATATTACCTGCTGTGTTCTCCCTATCCGTTGCCAAGGTAACACCAACCCCACTACGGTACCTTCCACCTTAGGATATTAATTTAGTTTTCGCCCACCCCTGTTCTGGAAACACCCTCACCCCGTCCTTTTATTTTGCCCTCGAGTCGCTTTTTCACTCTTTGTTATATTAATCCGGAGATGCCAGTGTTCAATGCTTGGAAGGGAAATAGAATGTTCGATTTTTTCCTGATTTTAAAATTAAAATTAAAATATAATTTTAATTAAACCTATAAACAATTAATTTAATTGCTAGACATTCTTTTATCAGCAAAGCAAATAGCAATACTTAGTTTTATAGCAAATACATAGTTGCCAAGGGAACAGGATACGTTACTTGAAGTTTTTTTCATGGTCAATTGGTTTTCATTTGCGTTAAGTGTAAGGCTTACAAAACATCAATCAATCGCAAAAAAAAAAAAACAATATTTTAACTTTAAAATGACAAGTTAATATTAATTAAGTTTATATGTTATTTTTTAAAGCTGAATATTCAAATTTAGTTTGATGCCCTACTGATAACAGCAGATACATCCGTTCCACTTTCCTATATTTTGTTTAGACAACCATGCAAATCTTCTACTTCAATGACAGAGCGGCCTGATGGCCAATTGGCTATCGCTATCGCCTTTGGTACCACAGGCTTCAGGTTCGAATCTTGGCGGAGGCATGGAAGCTTGTGAGTAGTTTGGAATCCACGTTAAATTGTAGGTCCCAGTCTAATTAGCCTAAAGTGGGCACAAAATGACAGTAGAGTGATAGACCAAGCCAATCTTCAATAATGCGAGAGCCTCATGGTGGACCAAGGCCTTTTGCCAGACTCCGAAACATAAAACGTTGTTTCTTTTAATGGGATAGAATTGTCTACTCTATGACCGGTACTTATTTTTTGAAGTGCATTCCGAACCACTACAAACATCCCTGGCACAACCGGAACACGAGCCTTAAAACTGTAAAAGAAACCCAGAAACCTTATGAATAAAAAATTTATTTTGGGTTATTAGTATAAATATGAAGTTTTCATGTTTGGATTATATGAATACATATGAAACCTGTTTCTTTTTACGGTTTCGGGTTCTAGCCCTACTCCTAACGATCTACAATCATATTGCGGCCTGGTGGCCAGTCGGCTGGCACTCTGCCCTTTGATACTACAGGCTTCAAATTCTAATCCTGGCCTGTGGACCTGTGGCATGGATGTTTATTAGTGATTCAGAATCCACAATAAATCGGTGCCTAATGGCCGAGTGGTTAGCGCTCTGACGCTCGGGAGCACAGGCTTTGGGTTCGGCACATCCATGGAAACATCCGGGACACGAGACTTAAACCTGTAAAAGAAACCTTTATGAATATCAAATTTATTTTGGATGATTTGTATACATATGAAATTTCCAAACAGAATGTGAAATTCGAAATATATTTCTTCTCGAAATATAAAATTAAAGAAGTACAGAAGATTTGCCTGCCTTCTATCAAAAAGTGAAAAAGAAATGTATACTTTTTCTTCTCAATTACCAACATTTTTTTTCTTCTTTCTAATGCAGCTGGCAAACACTTATACAGCTTGGTTTTGGATGCCTTAAGGCAAGCGCTGCACACACGTTACTCACTTTGCATTACCCAGGGGGCGCGTGTAACTTGAAGATAAGCTACGGACGCGGAGCCCCCGCAATGCTCTACGATCCTATTAGGACCGGGACCTACGGTTTAAAGTGGATTCCGAACCACTACAAACATCCATGGCCCCGCCGGGATTCGAACCCGATACCTGTCGTACCACTCGGCCATTCAGGCCCACTCATTTGGGAAGTACAAAAACCTTAAAGCATCATTGACTCTTCGCAGATTTTTCGATGTATATGGGATAATATATTCAAAAGAAATTCCCGTAGTTCTGATATATTTATTATGGTCAGATATATATTCCTTGCGATATACTTTGCAATGCTGTACCATCATTAATTAAGCTTTTTTGTATCGGAAATAAATTGTTCTGGTTATATTGATTCATAATTGTAACGAAAAGAGATAATTAGCCTAAACCAACCTAAATGTTTGAATGTGCCCAAATAGAACTTTCTTGTTTCATGTTCCTATATTTTGTTCTATCATTTTGTTTAGACAACCTTGTGAATCTTCTTCAATGACGTGACTACCTTATGGTGGGCGAAGGCCTTCTGCCAGATTTCAAACAATTAGATGTTGTTTCTATTTACGGTGACGGGTTCTAGCCCTACTCCTAACGATCTACAGTCATATTGCGGCCTGGAGGCCAGTCGGGCTTCAATGATACTACAGGCTTCAGATTCGAATCCTGACCTGGGGCATGGATGTTTATTAGTGATTCAGAATCCTCAATAAATCGGGGCCTAACGGCCGAGTGGTTAGCGCTCTGACGCTCGGGAGCACAGGCTTCGGGTTCGATGTCTGCATGGTTCGAAATCCATTTTAAACCGTAGCGTTATAACCGTAGAGGGGCAATTCAGCTCTAGTCACAGTGATGTGGTGTGATGTAGTAGTAATCCACGTTGAACTGTATGTCTCAGTCTAATTAGCCTACAGGGTGCAAAAAATGACAGCAGTGCGACAAACCAAATCTGCAGTCATATTAGACCGGGACCTACGTTTTAAAGTGGATTGCGAAACACTACAAACACCCATAGCACAGCAGGAACTTGAGACTTCAACCTGCGGTACCTAGCACTAGAAACCTTATGAATACCAATTTTATTTTGGGTTCTTTGTATACATATAACATTTTAAAACAGAATGTAATTTTTGTATACATATAACATTTTAAAACAGAATGTAATTTTTGTCTACAATATGTCATTTTAAAACAGAATGGTTTTTTTCAAATGCAGCTGTCAATACAAATCAGTTATCTTTATGACATAAGTCTCAATGTCAGCCCCCGCCCAACGCTGTACAGTCATATTAAACCGGGATCTGCGACTTAAAGGGGACTCCGGACCATTACAAACATCAATGGCACAGTCTGGACACGAGCCCTAAGCCTGTGGTACCCAGCACCAGAAACCTTATGAATATCAAATTTTTTTAGTTTCTTTGTATATATATATATATATATATATGACATTTGTGTAGAATGTGAAATTTGAAACATATTTCTTCTTGAAATGTAGCATTAAAGTAGCACATATCAGATTTACCTGCCCTCCGTCAAAAAACCAAAAATAAAAGAAAGAAATGTGTACTTCTTCTTCTCAGTTACCAGCTTTAACACAACAAATCTTTAAACACATCATTCATCAAGCCAAACACCTCAACCGGAGTCCTAGCACAAACTCCATTAATTTTTCAACCACCTCCGCCACATCGCATTTCAACTCCTCAATCTGTCCTGAGCTCTCAACAGCCCATTCTTCTTCCTTGCCAAAAAGGACCACTTCCTTATTAAAGCGCCACGTCCATAAACAAAAATCAAGCATGTTCTAGTGCGAAGCCATGTGCTTGCGTTACGAAAGTCGCCATGGGACGCAGCTTCGTCGTAACCGTATCCACAAAAGGGCTCCTTGTATTGCCACACAACGGGTCCACTGTGCTGAGGTTGGAAGATGTAGGGTCGGCCGGTAATGGACAGGTTTTTTGGACTATAAATAGGAAACTACTTTCGTAAGCGAAGTCAGTGTTGTTTTTTGAGTTGTTGCTGATGTTAAATTCCGTTTTATCTCTTTGAAATGCTGGTAGTAAATGTACCCTTTCAAATAAAAGCAAACTTGATAATGCATGTTGTGAAATCATGAACTAGCTAAGATCCTAATTTCATGTATTATAAGTAGAGTATTAAATTTTCTATGGAATTCCTATTTAATTACAGTGCACCATTATAAAATTGAAAATTCCATAAAATATTGACTTAATTCATTGTCACAAGATGCATTATCAAGTTAAATTCATTTCACTTATGGAATTATTATGGATTTGACGGATTTCTTATGTAAATCCTATGGATCTATATTGACAGAAGTCACTTAAATTCATTTCACTTCGAATATTTCATGTTGTACAATTGCAAAATGTATGATATAGTGACAGAAGTAGTATGGACCTATATTGATCCTATATTGGCACAAGTCACTTAAATTCATTTCACCCATAGAATACTTCATCTTATAGAGTTACAAAATGTATGAGGTAGGATACAAGTGCTATGGATTTTTTTTGATATATTGATCTTATTCTAACACAGTGGATCCTATATTGGCGCAAATCACTTAAATCCATTTCACTTATGGAATATTTCATGTGCACATTTGCAAAATGTATGAGATAGTGACACAAATCCTATGGTATATCCTATATCTGTGTAAGAACTTAAATCCATTTCACTTATGGAATATTTCATGTACACATTTGCAAAATGTATGAGATAGTGACACAAATCCTATGGTATATCCTATATCTGTGTAAGAACTTAAATCCTTTTCACTTATGGAATATTTCATGTATACAGTTGCAAAATGTATGAGATAGTGACACAAATCCTATGGTATATCCTATATCTGTGTAAGAACTTAAATCCATTTCACTTATGGAATATTTCATGTGCGCAGTTGCAAAATGTATGAGATAGTGACACAAATCCTGTGGTATATCCTATATCTATGTAAGAACTTAAATCCATTTCACTTATGGAATATTTCATGTGCACAGTTGCAAAATGTATGAGATAGTGATACAAATCCTATGGTATATTCTATATCTATGTAAGAACAATAATAAGCACAAAAATAACAACTCATTGTGTTTCATTTTTCACTCCAAAAATGTCTAAAGGGGGTCTGTTACGTCGAAATCCAGGTCCCCCTGCTTTGGGGAGGTCAACGCCCTATGTCCAGAAAAACATCCTGTTTGTGGGGGTGTCTGGCAGGGGGTGAGGGCCAGGGAGAGAAAGAAGGAATGTAAGTAAAATGAGTTGAAACTCAGCGACCAAAGAGAATGGTTGTGTGGCAGTCGATCCTCGAGCGCGATGGCTGCATAAACAAATGAGTTCAATAAGTGTAACCCCAGAGAGAGGTTGTGTGGTCAGTTCATCTTCGAGTTTGATGGCTGCCAAAATAAAGGAGTTTTATTTACATACAGTCCACTGTGTCGAGTTTTTATTGGAGTTTGTTTCTTGTGTGAGCTATCGAACATTTTGGTCCGTCGAGCCGGAGAAGGATTAGTTCAGCATTGAGATAGAGTGATCCATTGGATTTCCACGAATCGTTGGCTGCATTCTACCATGAGTTCGGTAGGTGAAGTTTTAATAATTCTAAAGTGTTGGACATTTAGCTTGATTTAGTATATAGTATAGTGTGTCTATTACTAAAGTATAGTGTCTTTATTGAGGATATCGCCTAATTAGCCTTCAGTTTGAGTTTATGTGTTAGTTACCTTTGTTTGTTGTGTTAATTTAGGTTAATTAAGGTGTTGTATTAAATTAAAGTGTTTAGTTTAATAGGGTTGGTTAAGTTTTGGTGAGCATTGTTTAGTGGAATTTAAGTGAATAAACAATGTCTGTTGAGTTAAATCTTGAGAAGGATGAGCTAATTGAGGTTGCGGAAGAGATAGGCTTAACCATTCCAGTCAATGCTGGAAAAATAGATTTGATTGACTTGATCAAATCCAGTCATGTCTATAGAAGCAAAGTTGAGATAGTGCGCAATCTTGTGGATGATGTTTTAGAAGAAAGGAGGGAAAAGAAAGAAAAATTTGAGTGGGACAAACGAGTACGTGAAATAAAATTAGAGATAGAGAAAATTCAATTGGCCAAACTTGAAAAAGAGTTGGAACTTGCAAAATGGAAAAGGGAGTCAGCTAAAACTTCCCAAATTAGCTATAATAAAGGAGTGAGTGATGACTCTTTGTCTTTCTCAACTGAAGATGAGTCATGGCCCAATAGTTTAGATTCTTCAACTTCTAATAAGAAAAATGTTACTCCATTATCAGTTGTGAAGCCAACATCAAATATGTGTAATTTTACTCCCCGATCATTTTCCAATGTTTATAATTCAAGTTGTTCTGCGTCAAATAATTCTGCACAGCAAAACAGTGCAAAAACTGACAATGTTCCAGAAAAAGGTGTTTCTAACAAAGTCAGTACAAAAGAGAATTTGAACGAATCCAAGAAATTAAGTGATTCAAACAGCAACACTTCTCTCCACCAAACTCGAACCTCTCATATTCCCTCAACAACATCATATGTGTTAGAAGCAAGTAAAGAGAAACCTAAATCTATTGAGTCTCGCAGTGTAAAACCTGTAGTTCCTTCTAAGCCTGCATTACCTGCAAAGCCTATGATTTCTAATTGACCACGTACTTCTGTGAAAGAAAATGATATTGAGGAGAGAGAAATAGAAAATTCAAATGTTATTCTTCAGAATACTGTGTTTGGCTTTGTGGTGTCTGGGTGCAGCACCACAGGAAATGTAAATAGAGAGCATTGTGGACTATCCACAGATATAGTTGATTTTCCATTGAGCAAAATTGGGCCTGTAGAAGGGTTTGAGAAATTGGAATTAACAAGTGATAGTGAAAATTCTATATGCGAGAAAATAATTGAGGAAAAAGTACCAGATGCTACTTATTCAACTCATCATGGCGTTTACCGGCCTGAGAAATTACGAGTATTTAATTGTTCCTCAAAGACCTTGAATGGAGCTACTATCAACGGATCAGAGATAAGAGTGGACCCATCCCGAGCTGGTGGAGTTAAACGTGGAGACCGTGGTGATGGAGACATCTGTGGCAGTAAAGATGGGGGCTATTCCAGTGGAGATAAACAAGGAGACTGTGGAGGAGGAGAATACCGTGGAGTCAGAGGAGATGCTTTCCGTTATGGAGGAGATAGAGGAAGCAGATATGGTAAACCATCATATGGATGTGGCGGAGTCTATAGGAGTTCAAGCTACAGGAGCCGTTCAACTATGGGACCGTCGAAGAAACAGAGGTGGCTGGCAAGGGAATATGCCCTGAACGGCAAATGCCATTGCCGAACCTCAACTGTTCGTGTGAGAGTATAACATCTGTTACAGTTGGTGTTTAATATGCTTCAATGATCTTCAACGTTTAATTTTGAGAATTCATCAACTATCTTTGTGAGTGTGCCTTGAAGCTTAAGACATCTAAGTAGTTTATTGCAGTGACTCGAAATCAAGTGATTAAAAGACTTTCGTGCTCATCAGAGTTGCTACAATTCATCGATTGTCATCTGATTTCCAGTGATACCACATTAGGTGAGACCAGAGTTCCTGGCTGGAGAAAAGTATCCTGATCAACCGATCCAGATCCTTGAAAAAGGACGAGAACTTTTATGAACTGAGTGATCCAGTGTTGGTGAGAACAAACTGTTTATGAAACAAGTGACTGAAATTTCATGAACTATTTATTGAGTTTAAGTAATAATTATATAAAAGTTCAGGTATTTAAGTTACATATTTAGATTTATTAAAAATACCAGGTGTTTGTCATTTAAATTAAATTATTCAATTGATAATTTATTTATATTGATAATTTATATATATTATTATTGCTTAGTTATTCATGCATGATAGAAATTAATATTGCTGAGATATTTCTGGTAAAATCTATTCAACAAGAAAAGTTTTCCTGTGAGTTTCAAAAGTCTATTGAAAGATAAGAAAGTTATGTGAAAGAGTAAATTAAAATCTTTCAATTCCCTTTTAGATTTAGATGGAATCTTAAGAGTAGGTGGACGTTTGAGTAATATGGAATGTAGTTGTGATAAAATACACCATATAATTTTGCCTAAAAAATCATGCATTTACTGAGATGTTAATTTCTGATTACCATATAAAATATTATCATGTAGGATTATCTGCTCTTTTGTGTCATGTACGTGAGAAATTCTGCCCTATATGTGGAAAATCTATTTGCAGAAAAATAGTGCATAAATGTGTTATTTGTTTAAAGTAAAACCTATAGTGTCAACACAATTAATGGGTATTTCGCCAAGAGATAGAGTTACCTTGAGTTATCTATTTAGTGTTTCAGGAGTAGATGTCTGTGGACCATTTTTGGTTAAAATTGGTAAACAAAGAAAGAGTATTGTGTGTAAAATGTATGTATGTTTATTTGTTTGTTTTGTATTTAAGGCAGTGCATATTGAGATTGTGTCTGATTTATCATCCGAATCCTTATAGCTGCTTTAAAAAGATTTGTTGCACGTAGAGGCAAATGTGCTAAATTATACTCTGATAATGCAAAGAATTTTGTAGGTGCGAACAGAGAAATTCAAAAGTTTCATGTGTTAGTTATTAATCCTGATATTGAGTTACCTTCATATTTATGTGAAGAAGGAATCAAATGGAATTGTATTCCCCCTCGAGCCCCAAATTTTGGTGGTCTCTGGGAAGCGGCCATTAAATCATTTAAGTTTCATTTTAGAAGAGTAGTTAAAGGTGCTAGTTTAAATTATGGAGTTTTTAACTGTGTGTATACAAAGTGAAGTAATTTAAATTCTAGACCGTTGAATCCAATTTCTACTGATAGTGATAACTTCGAAGTTTTAACTCCAACCCATTTTGATTAATCGATCAATGAACGCTATTTTAGAGTCTAATTTAATTGATTTAAAAGATAATAATCTCAATAAGAGGCAAAGAGTAACTAAAATAGTTCAATTAGTGTGGAGAAAATGGCACCGTAGCTATTTAAGTGAATTGCATCAAAGAAATAAATGGGTCTTTGAAAAAGACAATGTAAACATTGGTGATTTAGTGCTATTGGTTGAAGATAATTTACCTACTTAGAAATGGTCTCTAGGCAGAATAATTGATATTTATTATGGTGTTGATAATAAAATCAGAGTACTTAATAAAAATCCAGAGTAGAATTTTTAAGAGACCAGTATCAAAATGTGTGCGTTTTGCCTATGCCAGAGTAATTTCCTTTAGAGTATTTTATTTATATTCATGGTATTATGTTTGTAATTTGTTTAAATTTAGTACAATGTATGCATATATATATTCATTTTTTCAATGACTTATTATATGTTTAGAATTGTTAATTTTGTATGTTAGAATGATTTATTGTATTATTGAATGTTTAGTAAACATATCAATGGGTGGCGGTATGTTACGTCGAAACCCAGGTTCCCCTGCTTAGGGGAGGTCAACGCCCTATGCCCAGAGAAACACCCTGTCTGTGGGGGTGTCTGGCAGGGGATGAGGGCCAGGGAGAGAAAGAAGAAATGTAAGTAAAATGAGTTGAAACTCAGCGACCAAAGAGAACGGTTGTGTAGCAGTGCATCTTCGAGTCTGATATCTGCATAAACAAAAGAGTTTAACTTCTGTAACCGACGAGAAAGGTTGCGTGTGGCAGTCCATCCATAAGTGCGATGGCTGCATAAATAAATGAGTTCAATAAGTGTAACCCCAGAGAGAGGTTGTGTGGTCAGCTCATCTCCGAGTTTGATGGCTGCCAAAATAAAGGAGTTTTATTTACATACAGTCCACTGTGTCGAGTATTTATTGGAGTTTGTTTCTTGTGTGAGCTATCGAACAGTTATATTTTCATTTTTATACATTTTACTTTATTTGAATTTTACTTATTTATTTTTATATATTTACTGAATACTTTTACCACTTTGCAATGCAATACTTCAGCCACTTTTATCACTTTGTATTGGAAAATTTTAACTACTTTTTATCACTTTGTATTCTATATATCGCCATTAAAACTATGGTACATATTTTACGTCTGTTTCTTATTGAATCAATTTGTGAGCGGTTTTTTATTTCCTTTGCTATTCAAAGTTATTCAGTGACATATCAAATTAAACGCACTGATACATAAAACAAAATCTGTTACTTTTTCGCAGCAAAATTGGACTTTTCTCTTTCATCTCAAGTGAAATTTTGCATAACGGTATACAATTTTATAAACCACGCTCCAAAAACTTAGCAAGTCTCAAAATTTCAGTTACATCAATTCAACCTATTCAAACTCAATTTATGCAGCATCCAAAACAGATCAGACCACCTGTTCCATTCTGCAACCTACCGAATCATAATATGAGCCTTCCATTTCTTCCTATATGATTCCACATACTGGACCTACCTGTGACCACGGTTTCCAAGTTACGCCTGACTTCAAAAGTTTTTGATTTGTACCACATAAACCAAACTCAAAAGAATTTTGAGGCGGAAAATTCTGCAAAGTGCACATTAAACTTGCACATATTGAAAAGATTTTCTCATATGCTGCCAGTATACTTTGGGGATGGGAAATATTCGCGAGTCCGTTTCGAAGGCAATATATTTCGTTTTGTTAGGTTCAGCCAGGGGGAATGAAGGGAAGTCCAGTTGAAAACTCCCATGCCAGGTGCCTTTTTTGCTGCGGACAACTCTCTACTTTTCCAGGGAGTATTGACAAGGGCTTGACTTTGAGTGAGGTATCCGTCTGACTTGGTCTCCAATCGTATCTATAGCATAGAGGTGCCACGTTTCTAACAGCCAGGCCTTTTTTCTTTTACCTTTTCTTTTCTTTCTTTCTTTTTTAATCTCAGAATGAAAAATTGGATTTCAAGATGAACTTTTTTATTTATTCGCTATTGCTTTTTTTTTTTTTCAAAATAATTCTGTAATAATAACTCAATTAAATCATTAATCCCTTATAGAGTCATTTTTTTTATTAGAAATATAGTTTTGTTTCAAAACAATTTTCTTTTTAATCGAAAATATATATCTTTGATGTTAACTTTTGCAGTTTTCTCGATTTTACTTTTGCATTGCTATATGTTTTATTTTTGCATTCTTACAGTTTTATTTTATATATTTTATGTTTAAATTATTATATTTTCGTTGTTATATATTTTATGGTTACATTGTTATATTTTCTTTGTTATATATTTTATGTTTACATTGTTTTATTTTATTTGAATTTTACTTATTTATTTTTATACTTTTACCACTTTGTAATGGAATACTTCATCCACTTTTATCACTCTGTATTGGAATATTTTAACCACTTTGTATCACATTGTATGCTATATATTGCCATTAAAAATATGGTACAGATTTTGTCTGTTTTTCCTTGAAGCCATCTTGGAGTTCCAAACAGATTCGACCTCCTGTTCCATTCTGCAACCTACTGAATCATATTATAAGCCTTCCATTTCTTCCTCTGTCACTTTTGTATTCTGTGAAGTTTTGTTCTTTTTCATGTCACATAAAAATATGCTACATATCATCGCCATAAAATAACATCTACATAATCGCTATTAAAAATATGATACATATTTTACGTCTGTTTTTACTTGAAGAAATTTTGGAGTTGTTTTTTATTTCCTGTACTATTCATAGTTATTCAGTGAACTATACAATCACAACGCTTTGATACACAAAATCAAATCTGTAATTTTCCCGATAAAAGTGGACTTTTGTAATTTTTCACAGATTCTGTGAAGTTTTGTTCTTTTTCATGTCACATAAAAATATGCTATATATCATCGCCATAAAATAACATCTACATAATCGCTATTAAAAATATGTTACATATTTTACGTCTGTTTTTACTTGAAGAAATTTTGGAGTTGTTTTTTATTTCCTGTACTATTCATAGTTATTCAGTGAACTATACAATCACAACGCTTTGATACACAAAATCAAATCTGTAATTTTCCCGATAAAAGTGGACTTTTGTAATTTTTCGCAGATTTTTGCGATATGTAGTATATTGTAATGAAAGAGAAAAGTACAATTTTGTTGCGAAAAATTACGGATTTGGTTTTGGGTATCAATGCGTTGTAATTTGATAACTCACTGAATAATTTTGAATAGTAGAGGAAATAAAAAATAGTTCCAAATTTGCTACAAGGAAAAACAGACATAAAATATGTAGCACATTTTTTAATTGGACTTTTCTCTTTCATATCAAGTGAAATTTTGCATAACGGTATACAATTTTATAAACCAAACGCCAAATACTTGACTCTTTTGCATGTAGAAAAATTCTGTTACATCAATTCAACGTATTCAAACTCAATTTATGCAACATCCGAACACATTTGACCACCTTATTTTACGTCTGTTATTTGTAAGCTGTTTTTTTTTTCTCTGCTATTCGAAGTTATACAGTGAGCTATCCAATTACAACGCACTGATGCACAAAACCAAATCTGTGATTTTCACAGCAAAATTGGACATTTCTCTTTCATCTCATGTGAAATTTTGCATAGCGGTGTACAATTTTATAAACCATACGCCAAAAACCTAGCACATCACAAAAATTCAGTTACAGCAATTCAGCATGTTCAAACTCAATTTATGCAGCATTCAAAACAGATTCGACCACATGTTCCATTCTGCAACCCACCGAATCATAATATGAAGCCTTCCATTTCTTCCTCTGTGACTCCAAAATAGTGGACCTACCTGTGACCACTGTTTCCAAGCTACGCCTGACTTCAAAAAATTTTTATTTGTACCACATAAACGAAAATCAAAAGAACTTTGAGGCGGAAAATTCTGCAAAGTGCACATTAAACTTGCACATATTGAAAAGATTTTCTCATATGCTGCCGGTATACTTTTGGGATGGGAAATATTCGCAAGTCCGTTTCGAAGGCAATATATTTCGTTTTGTCAGGTCCAGCCAGGGGGAATGAAGGGAAGTCCAGTTGAAAACTCCCGTGCCAGGTGCCTTTTTTTGCTGCGGACAACTCTCCACTTTTCCCAGGCTGTATTGGCAGGGGCTTGACTTTGAGTGATGTATGCGTCCGACTTGGTCTCCAATCGTGTCCTTAGCATAAAGGTGCCACGTTTCTGACAGCCTGAACTTTTTTCTTTTCTTTCTTTCTTTTTTTATTAATCTTGGAATGAAAAATTGGATTTCAAGATGAACTTTCTTATTTATTCGTTGTTGGTTTTTTTTTTTTACAAAGTAATTCTGTAATAATAACTCAATTAAATCAATAATCCCTTAAAAAGTCAGTTTTTTTTTTTTTTTTTTTTTTTTTCAATTTCTTCTATTAACTCACACTCTCCCTATATATATCTTGTTCAAATTTGCAATCGTTCATAAAATACTTCTTACTCATCAAGTTCAGAAGCTTTTTTTTTTTAACTTGCAGTGGATGAAACTGGACGTTAATGCAGTTTTTTCAAATATTAATTCATCCATTAAACTTAATTAATTTTAGTTTTTTTTAGATTTAAGTTGCATGCATCTACCAATAGATTGCGCCAGATGTAAGATGAAAATTTCAGCTTTATTTATAAAGGATTTTTAAGCAATATAGTGAAAAATAGTAGTAATTGACTTTAATTTTTTTTTTTTTTTTTTTATATTGCTTGTTTCAAGTAATCCTTTAATAATAATTCAATTAAATCATTAATTCCTTAAAGGGACAAGTTTTTTTTTATTACAAATACAGTTTGGTTTCAAAACAATTTCTTTTTTTAAATCGAAAATATATATTTGTAGATGTTATCTTTTGCATTGTTATCGATTGTACTTTAGCGTTATAGTTTCGTTAAATTAATTATTGTTGATGTTATATTTTCATTGTTATATAATTTATATTTACATTGTTATATTTTCAGAATTATATAATATATTTTTACATTGTTATAAGTTTAGTGTCCTAAATAATTTTTATTTTTATACAATTTATTTTTGCATTGTTATATATTTTATGTTTATTGTTATATTTTCGTTGTTATATATTTTATTTTTACGTTGTTATCGTTTCAGTGTCATATATTTTATTTATTAATATATTTTCATTGTTATACATTTTATTTTTGCATTGTTATTGTTTCATTATTGCATATTTTATACTTATATTGTTATATTTTCATTGTTATATATTTTGTTTTTACATTGCTATAGTTTAGTTTGATGTATTTTATTTTTGCAATAATATATTTTCCTTTTTATACATTTTATTTTTACTTTATTATATATTTTACACTTACATTGTTATAGTTTCTCTATTATTTATACTCTATAGTGTTATTGTTTAGTTTATTCATTATTTATTGTATATTTTATTTTTGCATTGCTATAGTTTCAGTGTTACATATTTTACGTTTACATTGTTATAGATTCATTGTTACATATTTTATGTTTACATTGTTATAGTTTCATTGTTAATATTAAAAATACGAATTCATATGTTTTTTACTATAATCGAAAATAAATAACAGAAAATATGCATTGTTGTGACAATTCTAATGCTCTATGAGCGAACCGTCAGTTCTCTTCAAGCATATTTGTAAAATCTAATAACATCCAAATTATTATTCAATGGTTTGTCTTGAATTCAATTATCCCTCAAATATTAATTGAATTTTCTGTGCCCATTCTTTATTTTAGACAATAACACTTTGTTATTGTATACTTAGATTGGAAGCTGTCATAATATTTTATATAACACGCCATAGTATATATTTTATATAGTGGATATAAACACTGTTTAGTATGTCTGTATTGTATACTTTTTGTTTTAAACTTGTTGATATTAAATACATATTATCTTTATATATATGTAATCCAGTAAGTGAAATTTTATGTAAAGTAAAGTATCATCTTGAAATATCAAATATGTAAATAAACTATAGTCCCTCTAAAAGTTAAATAAAATGTTTAAATGTCGACAAAGGATAAATTAAAATTTTATGAATTAAATTTTATAAATTATAGTATAAATTAAAGTTCTAATATCAATTTTTGGAGATTAATCGTGTTCTAATGTTTTCACACATGATTTTTACTTATAGGGGACAGTCACAAAAACATTTTTAATAAAATTGCTGCACGACTCTTGTAAAGAAGGATCAAAACTTCCAGTTTTTAATTTGTATCCAGCCCCCTTTCAGAAACAGAAGCAGGGAATACTCGGAAAGATTCAACACAAAATATAAACTAAACTATAGTCCCAAAACTATAGTCAAATATAAACTAAACTATAGTCGAATATAAACTAAACTATAGTCCCTCTAAAAGTAAAATAAAATGCCTAAATCTCAACAAACGACAAATTAAAATTTTATACATTAAATTTCATAAATGATAGGATAAATTAAATTTTTAATATCGGTTTTTGGCGATTAATCGTGTTCTAATGTTTACACAAAAGATTTTTACTTATAGGGGACTGTCATCGAAAAAAATTGCTGGACGACTCTTGCAACGAATCTCCTTAACAAAGGACCGAAACACAAATTTTAATTTGTACCCAATCCCCCTGCGGAAACAGAAGCAGGGAATACTCGGAAAAGATTCAGCACAAAATTCAAAAGTAAATGATTCCAAAATCGAGTAAACGTTCCCTGCTAAAAATATATATATATATATATATTTCTATTTTATATATATATGCATATATATATATATATTGAAAGTCTTTCTTCAGTCTTGTTTATATTAAATGCATATTATCATATAATACATTTATTTTTTTAGTACATATTTCAGATTCATTGTAATTCAGTAATTGTTTTTTTTTTTAAGTAGAGTAAAGTATCACCATGAATTATCAAATATAAAATAAAGTATAGTCCCTCTAAAAGTAAAATAAAATGTCTAAATGTCGATAAAGGATAAATTAAAATTTTGTACATTAAATTTTATAAATTATAGTATACATTAAAATTTTAATATCAATTTTTGGAGATTAAACGTGTTCTAATGTTTACACAAAAGATTTTTATTTATAGGGGACTGTCATCAAAAAAATTTCAATAAAATTACTGCATAACTGTTGCAACGAATCTCCAGTTTTAATTTGTACCCAGTCCCCCTGCGGAAACAGAAGCAGGGAATACTCGGAAAAGATTCAGCACAAAATTCAAAAGTAAATGATTCCAAAATCGAGTAAACGTTCCCTGCTAGAGAAATATATATATATATATATATTTCTTGAAAGATTTCCTTGTTTTTGGTATAAAAATGACGGATTTTGGTAAGAAAAAAAAAAGGAAAGAAAAACAAACAAAAAAACAACTAAAAACAGCGAATTGAAAAGGGATTTTGTTTTTCTTTTTTTTTTCCCTTTCGAACATAATGGACAATTCATTCGGCTCTCTTTCGTCCGAATCAGGGGAAAAAAAGTAGGGAATAAAAAAAAAAGCTGCTGTTAGAATTGCTGTTCGGCTAACACTAATGGTTTTTATATAGAGCTCAAAATTCTATCCGAAAGTGTAATTCGCTCGATTTTCAGGTGTAACACCTTTTGCTGTAAATGGTTTTAAAATGTGTTGCTTGCTCCGCTGCTCGAACGTAACTACTTTCAAACTATTTGTAACAACCATGTTTCAGTTTTTGATACATGATCTATTTGGTTGTCCTTTTTGAAATGTATATATATCTTCGTCTTTTTATGATAATATAAACTGCTTTTTAAGTACTATTAATTCGTAGATATTTCGTATCTTTTTAATAACAAAATTTTCTTCTTTTTTTATTGTTATGGTTATTTTTACTTATTTATTTATTTATTTGTAGTTTAAGATGTACAAATACTTAATAAAACTAATAAATAACATTTTTAAGTAGTTGAATTGTTATTAATTATATATTATTCAGGGACCTAATGACCGAATGATAAGCGCTCTCACTCTCGGTGCTCCAGGCTTCGGGTTTGAGTCCCGGCGGTGCATGGATGTTCGTAGTGGTTCGGAATCCCCTTTAAATCATAGGTTCTGGTCTAATATGGCCACAGAGCGTTGGGCGTTGGGATGACAATCCTATCCCGTGAAAAGAAAATACCTACTGTCAAGAACTGACTCTTGGTTACCCGGGCTTCAGATTCGAGTCCCGGTGGTGCAATGGATGTTCATATTGGTTCGGAATCCACTTTAATACCGTAGTTGCCAGTCTAATTTGGCCGTAGAGCGTAGGGATGACAATCCTATCCTGTAAAAAAGAAAATGTCTACTGGAGGTGGCCATGGCACACCAAGGGGCTGTTGCGCCACTGATGATGATGAATATGAATTAAATGCCCAACTCGTGGCAACGTGCTCCGTTGGTGAGTATTAGGGCTGAGGTTCAATCCACTGGTGGCTTAATTGTTGTTTCTTATCTCACTTGGTAGACAGATAGACCAAGCCCACGAACCCGCATGAACTCATGGTTGAAAAAGGAAAAAGGGGCAGCTGCTGTGATGGAGCACCCGTAGGTAGAAGTCTGACTTGTCTCCGTGATACTCTACAGTCATATGAGACAGGGACCTACTGCTTAAAGTGGATACCGAACCGGCTAACTCTAATGGTTTTTATATAGAGCTCAAAATTCTATCCGAAAGTGTAATTCGCCCGATTTTCAGGTGTAACACCTTTTGCTGTAAATGGTTTTAAAATGTGTTGCTGGGTCTGCTGCTCGAACGTAACTACTTTCAAACTATTTGTAAAAACCATGTTTCAGGTTTTGATACGTGATGTATTTGGTTGTCCTTTTTGAAATGTATATATCTTCGTCTTTTTATGATAATATAAACTGCTTTTTAAGTACTTTTAAAGTGTATATCTTTTTAATAACTAAAAAGAATGTTTAATTTTTTTTTTCTTTTTTTTTTTTTTTTATTATTGTGGTTTCCTTCTAAAATAAAGTTAACTAAACAAAACTAATAACATTGTTAAGTATTTAATATTATTATAGTAGTTAGTACTAATTATAAAGTTGTTATTAATATTATTATTTTATATATATATATGCAAAGTTTTTATTATTATATTAATTATATAGTATTTTAATAGTAACTATGTTAATTATATATTGTTCAGGGGACTAATGATCGAATGATTAGCGTTCTGACTCTCTGTGACCCAGGCTTCGGGTTCGAGTCCCGGCGGCTTAATTATTCTTAAATCTTAACTTAATTATTCTTAAATCTTGATTGCTACCGAAAACACTCAATGCGCCATCTCACCCTGCATTGATTCTTCGTGACTTTTTCGCCAAAAATGAAACCCATATCGTTCCACAACCACCATATTCACCTGGTTTAGCATCGTGCTACTTCTGGCTGTTCCCTACACTCAAAAGAACACTCCGGAGACACCGTTTTGAGTCGATTGAAGAAGATTCAGCGTGAATCGCCGCGCTCTTTGGAGGTCATCCCTACCGATGACTTTTTAGCATGCATTGAGGACTGGAAAAAAAATGGGCTTAAGTGCATTGGTGTCCGGAGGGGATTACTCTGAAGGCGATGAAATAAATTTGGAGGAATAAATAAAGAGTTTTTAAAAAAAAAAAATAATGGGTCTTACTTTTTGGGCACAGTAGTATACGGCCCCGAACCAGAAAACTGTGAATATTCGTTTCCCGGATTATCTTTTTTATAAGAATTGAATACAGCGATGCCGTAAAGTCCATTCTTTGCTTATATTCTGCCACATTTTGTGTTAAAAAAAACTAGTTTAAACTCTTATTTGCTAATAAATAAAAAGTTATGAATCAATCACGTATCTAAAATCCACTCCTTATAAAGTGCGCAGGCTCTCGACTAAACACCTGTGAATATTCCCTTCCCCCATATTTAAAAAAAAAAAAATCAAATGGCATTTTTGACCTTAAATGCTTGTCATATATAAAAGATAAATAAATTTCTCCAAACAAATCTCAACAACTAAAATCCTTAAACCTCTTCCCCGCCCCTTTACAAAACCAGAGCTCCACTTACCGCTACATACAAATGTCGTTGTGCTGCATATACCGTGTTCCTCAGTAATTATACATATCCCGACCGCAAACCACCGCACGTACCAGTCGACGAAACTCTTGGTCGGCCTTTTTAAATATTGAAGAAATAAAAATGATTGTGTTATAAATATTCATAACAGGTTGCTGCCTAAGAACCCCGCACGACAAGCCTGGACGTGCAGCAGCAGCAGCGAGCCAGAGGCAGACACGCCTGCATTAAATATGATGACCGTTTCAGGTGATGTTTTTACAATATTCAGTTGGCATCTACAATGTTTGTAAGTTTTGAGAAACGCTGCCTAGGTTTCCTGTATTGATTAAGGCCCGGGATGGGATTTGAGAAGGAATACGCAAATTTATGGATCGGTGTCGGGATTTCTTTTTTTTTTTATTTGCTAAATCCTTTTTGTGAAGAATGAAGCATTTTATAGCCTTTTTTTCAATTCCTTCTATTAGCTCACACTCTCCCTATATATATCTTGTTCAAATTTCCAATCGTTCATAAAATGCTTTTTATTCCTCCACTCAAGTTCAAATACATTTTTTTTTTTTTTTTAATTTGTAGTGGAGGACACTTGATGATAATACAGTTTTTTCAAATATTCATTCAGTAATTAAATTTAATTCATTAATTTTAGTTTTTTTTAGATTTAAGTTGCATACATCTACCAATAGAGGGCGCCAGATAAACTTAAATTATTTATAAAGGATTTTGTGGAATATAATGAAAAAAAAATTAGGAATTCACTTTAAATTTTTTTTTTTTTATATTACTTGTTTTATTTGTTAAATCTCTTTTCTGAAGAATGAAGCGTTTTATAGCTTTTTTTCAATTAGTTCTCTTAGCTCACACTCTCCCTATATATATCTTGTTCAAATTTTCAATCGTTCATAAAATACTTCTTATTCATCCACTCGAGTTCAAATACATTTTTTTAACTTAATTTTCATTCCTTTTTTTAAAGTTTATTTGGTGCCATCTATTGGTAGATATATGCAACTTAAATTTTAAAAAAAACTAAAATTAATTAATTACATTTAATTACTGAATTAATATTCGAAAAAACTGTATTAACATCCAGTGTCTTCCACTACAAGTTCAAAAGAAATGCATTTGAACTGGGATGGATGAATAAAAAGTATTTTATGAACGATTGAAAATTTGAACAAGATATATATATAGGAAGAGTGTGAGCTAATTGAAGCAATTGAAAAAAATTGGCGTCTCAGTTTTTTTAAATATAATTTCAGTTAAATGTGAATTAAAATACCATACATTTTATTTAAAACTTTTAAGATAAATTTTCCCATAAATTTTGAAAATAATATAATTTATTTAAATTTTATTAGAATTAAAAAAAATATTGATTAAAGGGCAAACGGCATATTAAATCTACAGTCGTATTCGTAGTCTTATAGGAGAGTTTAAGAAGGAATCTCCTGGTGGCATACGTCATTTAGCAGTCATTGCAGTCATTTCGCTCATAAACAAAGGAAAAGGATGGATTCAGACTTGGGGACGTAGGAATACGAAGAGACGCAGTGAAAATTATATCAGCATGTGTAAATGTTTCTCGTAGTTGATTGGTTGTAGCTTTATCCCATACAATATGCAAATGTAGGGCAGATATTTTTTAAAATTGACCAGATAGCATCGTCCAAATACACAGTCCTGTCACATTAATGTGACCACCTGTCAAAAACCAGAATAATCATCTTTGGCAGAGCGGACCGATTGCAATTCGATGAAGTTAATTAACGATTGAAATGCTTTCCGATGCCCTAGGACATCCTTTATATACACACCACTGCAATGTGCTGCCACCTGCCTTTTGTGATTGGTTATTTCACGTTGCCGTCGAAAGTAGGTGGTGGTCACATAAATGTGACTGGAATGTGTAGATTCCCATTATCATCCATCAATATTATAAACGAAATAGGACGTTAGGCGAACAGCTTTTCAGAAATAAGTATATATATATATATATGCAGTAGAACTTCTTTAAGTAGAATCTTGATAAGTCGAAAACCTCCAAAACACGAAAAAAAAAAATTTGTTCACTTCCCTTCAAGCCCCAAAACCTCCATGACTCGAAATTTCAACCCTCTATAAGTCGAAATAATGACTCAATCCCCACAAGCCATTTTGGTATATATTTCCCCTCCGTAACTGGAAAAAAAATTGGACCCCTGTATCTCGAACATTAGCAATGTTTGATTTTACAACCTTTACACAACTCGATCATTTTACGAAACGAATTACCTCTATAGCTCGAAGAAAAAATAAGTTACCAACTTTAAGGATTTGCCGACAATGCACGCCATTATTTCTCAGAAAACAATGTATGAGTATACAGTAAATAGCATAACCCATTCTATGAAATAGCAACTCGGAAGAAAAAGAATTTTCTGCTCTTTATAGCTTAGATAATGCTATAGATAGAGAACGATTGAATTATCTAAAGCAAAAAAAAAATAATAATAATAATAATAATGACTGACTTTTTTAATACATAATACTTTAATTTTAGGGTTGTTTCGTAATTATTTTGATTTTTATTGTACTACATAATAGAACTTTTAAGTTGCAATTAAACATATTTATTACCTCTGTAACTTGATTTTTTTATTTATTTTACCTCTCTAACTCAAAAAAAGTTAGAAAGAATCTAGACCTCTACAAGTCGAATATTTCCTTACAAAATCCGCGTAAGTCGAATATCTATAACTCGAATTATTTGGCGTCTCCCTTAAAGTTCGACTTACAGAGGTCAGAGGTTCTACTATATACATATATACATACATATATATATATATATATATTAAAGAATAGAGCGTAGGATCTCCTAGCTAAGAAAATCCTATGCTAAAATCCTAAGGGGAACTATTGTTGAAACTCGACATAGGTGTATATGGCAGGAAGGGCACCATAAATATGTTGTTGTTGTTGTTGTTTCTTATCCCACTTGGCTGGCTAAGCCCACGGGCCCATATGGACTCATGATTGAAGGGGAAGGAAGCAGCTTCTGTTATGATGGAGCACCCGTAGGTAGAAGCCTGACTTTTGCTCCGTGACGCTCTTACAGTCATAGAAGACCGGGACCTACGGCTTAAAGTGGATTCCGAACCACTATAAACATCCATGGCACCGTCGGGATTCGAACCCGAAACCTGTGGCACCGAGCGCCAGAGCGCTAGACACTCGGCCATTCAGGTCCCAAATTTGCCAACGGCACGCAGTGTTCCCAGGTGGTCACCCACCCAAGTACTGACCGCGCCCAATGATGCTTTAACTTCGGTGATCTAACGAGAACCGGTATATTCAGCATGGTACGGCCGTTGTATGTAGTATGTATATATGTATGTAGTATGTAGTATGTAGTATGTAGTATAAATATGTAGTCTGTCAAACGTCAAACAATGTCAACAAATAACGTCAAATTTATCCCATTGCCTATTTTGTAGTCTTATAGTACACTGTTCAGTTACAAACAGGAGGGTTTTAGCTGGAATCCGCTGGAGTTGTTCGGTTGCAATCATTTCTCTCAGAAACAGGGGGCCTAGACGTGGAGACGCTAGAATACAAAGAGATTCAGTGAAAATTGTATCAGCATGCGTAAGTGTTTCTCATCTCTGATTGGTTGCAGCTTTCTCCCATACAGTATGCAAATGTACAGTACAGTATGCAGCTACGAGTATCTTTAAAAGCCGATCATATACCTTCGGTCAAACAGATATAGATTCTCATTATCATCCATCTGTATTATAGATGAAATAGGATGGTTTATTTTCTACATGATTACAGTAAAATACTACATGAATTATTACATGTAAAATACTACATTTTTTACATGAATACATTAAATTTTACTTAAAACTTTAAGATAAATTTTCTAATGTTTTCTGAAGAATATACTTTATTTAAATTTAAGAAAGAGAGTTAATAATAATTTTTTTTAATTAAAAATATGACAGCATTTAAGCAAATAATAGAGAGTTTTTGCATAACGTTTTTTTATTGTCCGATATTTTTTTCATCATAGCGCGCATGCTCATAGGAAACATTGCACCTATTGCGCATGCGTATCTGTAATATACGCACATGAGCTATTCCTATGAGCATGCGCACTAGGAAGAAAAATATCAGGCGATAAAAAAACGTTATGCAAAAACTATCTAATGTCCGTTACCATGCCGTTATATTCAATTTTTTTTTAAAAAATCCGTGAAGCAATTTTTTTTTTTTTTTTTTTTTTTTTTTTTTTTTTTTTTTTTTTTTTTGAGGATCACATATACTGCACTTTTTAAGGAGTGTATTTTAGTTATGTGATTTACTTAGAGCTTTTTATTTATTACTAAGAAAGAGTTACAGCTAGTTTTTTTTAATTCAAAATGTGAAAGCATTTAAGCAAAGTATGTGCATTACCGCGCTGTTATATTCACATTTAAAAAAAAAAATTCGGGAAACGAATATTCATAGATTTTATATATTCACAGATATATATTCACGGTTAAGTGCCACATAGTACTCGCATTTTCAGAGTATTTTAACTCCTTTTTTTATTACGGAATAAGTTGAGTTTATATATGTTTTTATTTAAAAATATGACAATATTTAAGCATTTTCGTCATATTAAAAATATGAACCATTTAAACCAAGAATTTATTATCCTTTTTTTTCTGGTTCCTGCCTTTTTTTAGTTCCGATTTTAGAAGTCGCTTTTCTCACTTTCTTTTGATACTGAGCCGCGTGCACTTACAACCTTTTGATGATTCAATGTTTTTTCAGTAAAAACAGAGGTTATTTCAAACTATTTCTTTAGTTTCTACCTAATAAGAATTAAAACTAATTTATTCTTTTTTTTATTTCAAATTATGACAGCATTGAATCTAAATATGCAATGTACCATGGCTCTTTACTTACTTTTCAATTCCTATACTCACGGCTATTTCGTTGAAGTCCTCATATACTCACTGTTTCTTCACTAAGTATAGCGGAGTTTATTTATGAGATTTGTTTAGAGCTATTTTATTTAGTTTCTACTTTATAAAAGTTTAATTAATTACTTTTTTTTTATTTCATTATTATGGTTCATTTTATTATTATAATTTATTTATAATTTTTTTATTATTTTATAGGTATTAGGAATTGCATGAATACAGGCTCATGACCTTGGATGTTAATAAAATTTTTTTGCTCATTAAATATAAAGAATATATGGGGCCTGATGGACGAGTGGTTATCAGGCGGTTCGAGTACCAGAGGTGCCATGGGTATTTGTGTGGATCAAAATCGTGGTCCAATAAGATTGTTGAGCGTTGTGGGGTAGTGTTACTCGCGTCCGTAGCATATCTTCAAGCTACACGTGCCCCCTGGGTAGTGCTAAATGAGTAACAGCGGTGCTGTAGCCCTTTCTTATGGCATAAAGATTAACTGTCTCTGTATTGCCAGCTGCATTAGAACAACAATATAAAGAAAATTTAACAGCAGAAGAAAATTTGCGTACATCAATATATTTTTTAACTTTTGCTATATTTTTGTAATTCCTCAAGTTGATCATCGTTAGCATTTAATGGTTAACACTAAGATGCATTATTTAATGTATTTTCTACATTTACATAGAAAATAATTTCATAAAATGAATTTAATTTTCCGAATTACAAAGCGATACTGTACATATTTTGTTACTTGCTATTTTGCGTAGATCAATATTCTTAGATTTTTTTTCATATTTAGGATAATGATAATGTAAAATGAGCTTTGATGAAACATAAATTGGATTTCACCCTCAATTATCACTTTACATCCATCTACTTTGATGTACCAATACAACTTTTCAGTCACTTCCCAAAGATAATATTCAAAATAGTCCTACTATAGGTAAAATCAGACATCAAAGAAATCTGAATATCAGACATCAAAGAAATATTTGAACGGCGGAGGAAATGAAATTTACTTTGCAGAATTTGGAATTTTTTTGCAGCACTTTTTGATGCAATTTCTTAGGTAGACAACCATGTAATAAAACATGTCTAAAAACCTGTCTTTATTTACAAAGAGGGAAAAATGCTTTCCAACAAATGAAATTCTTAAATAAACCTTTTTATTTCATTGTTCGCATGTAAAATTAGAATCTTAAAAGTAAAGTTTCGATACAAAACAATTCTTAGATACAGTGAAATTTGACAGTCAAAGCGTTACGCAAATGTTAGCATTCTTTTTTTTGTAATATTTATAATAATAATTTTCGAGTTTAGTAGAGTCATTATTATTAATAATATATGTTCTTAATAATTTAACATAATATTAAATATTCTATATTATTATAATAATGTAGAGTAGTAACTTTCGAGCTTTTTATTTTTAAACATAAAACCAATATACTTTATTATTACTTTTTTTTTTCAATATATTTTACTTAAAATCAATAATATAATTTATTTATAAGCTACTGGTAAAGGTATAATACATTTAATAGACAGCCTTTGCGTTACTAATGATGTAGATCCGCTATTATTAATAATATATGTTCTTAATAAGTTAACACTTTAAATATTCTACATTATTAATAATAATATAGAGTATTAGTTTTCGAGCTTTTTATTTTTAAACTTAAAATCAATATATTTTATTTTTTATACTGTAACGTCTCGGCCTATGCTAGATCTATAACGGCTTCAAGAAGAGGTCCACTTTCAGGATCATGGGAACACATTAAGTTTTATTTACAAGCACTACATATATACAAATACAGAACTATGGACTCTTCTAAATTATTATTTAAAAAAAATTAAATTAAAGATTTAAACTTAATTCACAAATGCTCTATTAAATCACAAGTGCAGTTCACTCCAAGGTCAGAGATTTTCAGTGTTCTCGAGTCTCCGTCGAGTTTAAAAATACATTGTCAGCGGCAGATCTTAATTATCACACGGTGTGATACACAAAACCAAAAAGGGGGCTCATTTCGGAAACAGGCGAAATCTTGGACTTATTCAGTCACTTCAGAGAAAAAAAATAACACTTCTAGTCGACTATTCGTAGAATTATGTCTCTTCTTCCTCAAAAATCTCCTTTTAAAACAATCCGTCGAGAAGGGGGGTCATCTTCCCTCCCTTCTCATTGGAGTAGACATTTCTCAGCTCGTGATCTATCACCAATCACGATGGAACAATTCACGGTATATTTCATATTCAATCTATACTTGTTTCAACCTGCGAATGTGCACTCACATTCACTAATTTTCTGAGTCTCATTATACATAATACCGAATATCTGCTATCAGATTTGACTGGCAAGTTATTCTCATTAGTACAAAATAATTTCTACAAATAAACTGCTAATTACAAACACTAATAACTACAAATAATACTGCTTGCCCGTTTTCAAATTTGAGTGATGGGTTGTTATTATATTCTTGTCAAATAACATATATTAATATATGTTAATTAATATATCATATATTATTAATATATTATATAAATATATGTTATTACTATATTATATATTTTCCACCTGCGAATGAAATGCCAAAACTCTTCTCGTGAAAAAAATTGCTTCAATACTTTTTTTTTCAATATACTTTACTTAAAAAAAATAACATAATTTCTTTATAATCTTCTCTTATTTTATTGGTACATTTAACAGACAGCTTAATTAGTATAAGAAAAAGTACAAAGTAAATACAAAATTGTTATGACTCTGTCTTTGATTGGAGGAGCAGGTTCTATCGCATATTTCCCACAGAAACCAATAATAAGGTATAGAAATTCTTTACAAGAAATACATTATCATTATCCCTTAAAATGTCAACAAAATTAACCATCAAGAATTGAAAAGACTTGCCATTAGATCAACGTCTTTCGAGCATGACAAATTGGTACTTAAACAAAAATAACACCAAATTACTCGCTTCGCTGGACCGGTTTAGGCCGAGTAATAACGAGTAATTCAGTAATTGGTTGATGAATCTATTGTTGAGAAGTGTAGAGGACGTTTTGTGGGCTAGTGAGCTCTTAAATTGATTGACAGGGCTCTAATGTAATTTAACAGTGATGCGTTTATTGGAAAATTAATTGTATTCAATTTGTACTAATGTGAGCTACGAATGTGTTAATATAAATAACATTGTTTTTATTAGAAAAGCTTATCTATAGACTATTAACAAGATTCTGGTATCTAACATTAAGATTTATATAAAAATTGGCATAACAATATTAATAATACAATAAAAATTCACATAATAAAATAAATAATACAATAAAAATTCCACAAAATAATTCATTGAAAATTCCATAAAAATAATTCTATAAATATTCCCATAGTAAAATTAATAATACAATAAAAATTCCATAAAAATAATTATATAAATATTCACATAATAAAATTAATAATGCAATACAAATTCAATAAGTTATAAATAGCAATAATTGCATATATGATTGTCAACATTCGGTCCTGATGGCCGAGGTGCCGGAGGTACCATTGATGTTTATAGTGGTTCGGAATTCACCGGTGCCGATATAATATGACTATAGACCGTTGACTAGGCTGACAACTCTACCCAGTAAAAAGAATACATCTTCTGTCTCGAAATCTGCCAATAGGCACTCGAGTTTGGCCCACTATGGGGCTGCTGAGCCAATCACGAAGAAGATTTTTAACATTAATTACACGTTGTTACCCATTACATTAAATTTTTATTCAAAATAAAGCGGCCTGATGGCAGTTAGCTTATGCTCTGACCTTTGGTACCATAGTCTTCAGGTTTGAATCCTGGCCGTGGCATGGATGTTTGTTAGTGGTTCAGAACCACTAATAAACGTACCACTTTAACTAATAACTAACCACTCACCGAAACACTACATGGTTCTGAATCCACGCTAAATTATAGATCCCGGTCTAATTAGCCTAAATTGTGCGAACAATGACCGTGGAGCGACAAACCAAACCAAACAATTAAAAAAAAATATATCAGTACACCTTTTATATACCCGTATGAACCATTACTGCCATCCATAATAACTGCCTAATTTAATCCTTTTGTTTCCAATAGGAAGCATCATACCATCAAACAGCTTCAATCAAATCTTACCATTATTAATGCGTCTAAGACAATACACAAATGTGTCCGAGATCTTCAGAGTACCACCAAAAGTAGTCAGAGGCCTTCACCTTATTGGAAAAAAGGGGTCCGTGAATGTAAAAATGTTAAGGCCACCTGATCAAAACCTTCATATATCTACAGCTTATTCATCAATATCATAGCCATTTCATACTTCGCAGTTCTTTACCAATAAATAAACAAATATACCCGCATGAACCATTGCTGGCATCCATAATAACTGCCTAATTTAATCTTTTATTTCCAATAGTAAGTATCATACCATCATACAGCTTCAACCAACTCCTACCATTATTAATGCGTCTAGAACAGTACACAAAGGTTTCTGAAACTTTCAGAGCACTGCCGAAAGTAGTCAGAGGCCTTCACCTTAATGGAAAAAAAAGGGTAAATGCACAAAAAAAAAAAGGTTAAGGTCCCCTGATCTAAGCCTTCATAAATCGACAGCTTATTCATCAATATCACAACCATTTCATATTTCGCAGTATACCAATAAAAAATATACCCGCATGAATCATTACTATGATCCATAATAACCGCCTAATTTATTCCTTTTGTTTCGAATAAAAAGCACCACACAGCTTCTACCAACTCCTGCCATTATACCCTCCCTCAACCCTAATCATTGCACGTTCTTCTCCAAGCCCCTCTGCACGATTTCATTGTCCAACTAAAAAATAATGGCAAATATACAGCAAAAGAACAAAAAGAAAAAAAAAAGCATAAGTCACAACTACTAGCTGAAACACACAGAATATATATATATGTACATAACAGTAAATAGGAGATCATTATAGGCGAATAGCGACTAAGCAAAGAACGTTACTTTGTGTATGAATCCAATAATACCAAAGAAAAAGAAAAGAAAAGGAAAAAAAAAACAGTAAATAATTTGGTTTTCTTTGAGTATGTGGTCACGATACCTACAAGGTACGCGGCATAGTAATGAAGTCCTTAGAATGGTCGCGCCCATGGATGCCAAAACTGGTTCCGCAGCTACCCTTGACCCTTGGGGTGGGCTGCGAGTGCTCCAAAGACACGCTTCTTGCCCGTGGGTGGAGATGGATTAAGAGGAATGGGGGAGAGAGAAGATGAGATGTACCATGATGTAGAACATTGATAAATGCACCGTGAATGTGGTGTGCGTTGTTTAAGCTCACCTGGTTGGGTGGTGCCCTAGAAATTGTGTTTGCCTAAAGTTCAAGAAATGAGCGAAATCTGTTGAGATTGTGCAATGTAGATATGAAATAAAAGAACTGCTACATTAAATCGGGGGTGCATGACTATACTGGCCTTTGACTTGTAGGTTTTGAAAAGTGGGGGATTCAGGTTATCTAAAATAATCCAAATAGCACTGATATTTAGAATGAAGACTACTAGAATGTTTTACCATCTTTCACGAAAAGTGATGAATGAAAGGTAACACTAACGCAAATCTCGAATCTCGAATGCGTAAAGAGTATAGTAATGGTTGGTTGTATATCACGGTGGATTAATGACTACTGATCTTTGACTTGTAGATTTTGAAGAGTGAGGGAATCAAGTTATCTAAAATAATCTAAATAGCACTGATATTCAAAATTAAGAAAACTTACATGCTTTAGCGACTTTCAACGAAAAGTGATGAATTAAGACTAACACAAACCTCTACTCTTGATTATTTAAAATGTATAGTAATGGTTGGTTGTATATCGAGAATATGGTTGGTGTATAAGGAAGAATATGCTTTAAAAGCGCAAGTTGCAAATTCTGCTTTTCTTTTGCTCATACACTGTAACGAAATTCGTAATATTTATTTATTAAAATTCGATGAAATTTAAATTTTGAGTGATGGAATGAGAGGGTCAATCATATAACGATGGAGACAAGGCGTTTCTATGTGCATATTACTACTACCACTACTACTACTACACTACACCACAACACTGTGCCTAGAGCTGAGTTTCCCCTTTACAGTTTGGGAATGATATGGGTGAGAAATCTGATTGGGTTCCGTGTCGCTCTACGGTCATATGAGACCGGGACCTACAGTTTAAAATAGATTCCAAACCACTCCAAGCATCCATGGGACCACCGGCACTCGAACCCGAAACCTGTGGCACTGAGTGCCAGAGCGCTAGCCACTCGGCCATCAGGCTCCGTTTAGCACACTGCAAAAAATATCACTTTTGAACTAAAGATCAATGGGTAAGGATGCAGGTGTTACATTCATTGATAAGTTTCAATTCAGCCAAAACACTTATTCTCGATGCAAATTCATTTGCAGAGAACTAGGACCATTACCATGTTATCCAACTTCCAAAGAAGAACACTACAGCTGAGGATTGACGGTCTAGTCAGAAATCATATTGGACAACAACACATATCTCCATTATAGCTAGCTCCTACTACATTATAGCTAGGTCCATTATAACTAGGACCATTACCATGTTATCCAACTTCCAAAGAAGAACACTATAGCTGAGGATTGACAATCTAGTCAGAAATCATATTGGACAACAGCACAGATCTCCATTATAGCTAGCTCCTACTACATTATAACTAGGTCCATTATAACTAGGACCATTACCATGTTATCCAACTTCCAAAGAAGAACACTACAGCTGAGGATTGACGGTCTAGTCAGAAATCATATTGGACAACAGCACATATCTCCATTATAGCTAGCTCCTACTACATTATAGCTAGGTCCATTATAACTAGGACCATTACCATGTTATCCAACTTCCAAAGAAGAACACTACAGCTGAGGATTAACGGTCTAGTCAGAAATCATATTGGATAACAGCACAGATCTCCATTATAGCTAGCTCCTACTACATTATAACTAGGACCATTACCATGTTATCCAACTTCCAAAGAAGAACACTATAGCTGAGGATTGACGGTCTAGTCAGAAATCATATTGGACAACAGCACAGATCTCCATTATAGCTAGCTCCTACTACATTATAACTAGGTTCATTATAACTAGGACCATTACCATGTTATCCAACTTCCAAAGAAGAACACTACAGCTGAGGATTGACGATCTAGTCAGAAATCATATTGGACAACAGCACAGATCTCCATTATAGCTAGCTCCTACTACATTATAACTAGGTCCATTATAACTAGGACCATTACCATGTTATCAAACTTCCAAAGAAGAACACTACAGCTGAGGATTGACGGTCTAGTCAGAAATCATATTGGACAACAGCACAGATCTCCATTATAGCTAGCTCCTACTACATTATAACTAGGTTCATTATAACTAGGACCATTACCATGTTATCCAACTTCCAAAGAAGAACACTACAGCTGAGGATTGACGATCTAGTCAGAAATCATATTGGACAACAGCACAGATCTCCATTATAGCTAGCTCCTACTACATTATAACTAGGTCCATTATAACTAGGACCATTACCATGTTATCCAACTTCCAAAGAAGAACACTACAGCTGAGGATTGACGGTCTAGTCAGAAATCATATTGGACAACAGCACAGATCTCCATTAGAGTTGTCCTTAAAAATCAACTTTTGAAATTTTGGTGGTTCATCCTTCTATTTTGGTTTGGTTCGGTTTGTCGCTCTACTACCATTATTTACACACTTTGGACTAATTAGACCGGGACCTACAGTTTAATGTGGATTCTGGACCACTAACAAACATCGATGTCTTCGTCAGGATCGGAGCTTATGGTATCGATAGTACAGGATAGCCAATTGGCCATGAAGTCACTCTATTTTGTTTTATGGCCCAATATGAGGCTTCCTTAAAAATTTCATGTTTAAAAAAAAAAAATTTGTGGAGATCGGTGCGAAGCTTTAAAATTTTTAAAATAAATTTTGCAAAATTTGAATAAACTTCACTTCAAATAAGTAAATGCATAAATAAAATTCGACTACTGGATATAGAGCAGTACTTTTCACTAAAAGATCTACTCACAATCAACTTTCAGGTTGATACTGGAGTGTTGTGTCTAGACACCTCACATTTCCAGCCTGAGGCTGACACAAGTAAATCAGAGTGCAATGCACCTGTCTAATATTTTCTTCTTTTGCCATATATGACTCTTCAATGATAGGCCTTCAGTTATAAGGTCTCAAAATATGACCTTATTTCTTTTCACGGTATTGGCAACACCTAACACAAAATACAAACAAATTTTGTTAATATGGAATAATTATGCAGATCATCATCTGATTGAAAGCGTTACATAGGAGATGAGACAGGATTGACCACATTTATTGTTATGACTTTAAAAATCGTCAAGATATTACTTGAATATTTGCTTTCACCAATATCGATCATATTTTTTTTTTTGTTGAAAATATGCTTAAAATTAACATCAATTAAAAATAACAAGCTCGATGAAATCAGATTTACAAAGAAAAAGCCAAAAAGCTTTTAGTGTGGTTTTTATATGGTCGTTATTATTCAATTCCTAATATTAGTTCACACTCTCCCTATATATATCTTGTTCAAATGTTCAATCGTTAATAAAATACTTTTTATTCATCCATTCAAGTTCAAGTACATTTCTTTTAAACTTGTAGTGGATGACACTTATGTTAATACAGTTTTTTCAAATATTAATTCATTAATTAAATTTAATTAATTAATTAAAAAAATTTTTAGATTTAAGTTGCACGTATCTAATAATAGATGGCGCCAGATATAAGAGGAAAATTTCAACTTCATTTGTAAAGGACTTTTCTGTAATATAGTGGGGAAAAAAGTAGGAATTGAATTGAATTTGTTTTTTATATAATACTTGTTTTTCTATCAATTTAATGAAATATTTTCAAAAAGATAAGAAGAAACCAGAATTAAGTAGTGGTTAGAAATATAATATGATAATTCGGTTGAACCATCAAGCTTTTTCGCCTGTCCATATTTAACAACAGCGAGTAGGATTGTATAAATGAGAAACAAAAAAAATGGTTGCTTGGAAAAAAAAAATAAAGAAATTATTCTTACTTGAAAGAAAATGAAAATAAGAAAGTAGATCATGAAAATTTAAAAATTCAGCTATCAAAATTTTATTCTGTCCATTATTTTATTAATTATTGTCCAATTTTATTCTGAAAATCAAATTTTAAGACAAGGCATCCTATGAATGATACGGTTCGCAAAGAGAATTAAAAAAAAATTATTATTCTTTGAAATAAATGGTTACTTGGAAAAAAATGGCGAAATTGTTCTTACTTGAAAGAAATGAAGATATCGTTCTTACTTGAAAAAAATGGAGAAATTATTCTTATTTGAAATAAAATAAGAATAAGAAAGCAAATTATGATAATTTATCTGAATAATCATTTATAATTCTTAATAACAAAAAACATAAAGATTTATAATTCTTACAAAGAACATCAAATGTGTAATTCTTAATAACAAAGAACATAAAGATTTATAATTCTTACAAAGAACATGAAAATGTGTAATTCTTAATAACAAAGAACATAAAGATTTATAATTCTTACAAAGAACATAAAAATGTGTAATTCTTAATAACAAAGAACGTAAAGATTTATAATTCTTACAAAGAACATAAAAATGTGTAATTTTTAATAACAAAGAACATAAAGATTTATAATTCTTACAAAGAACATGAAAATGTGTAATTCTTAATAACAAAGAACATAAAGATTTATAATTCTTACAAAGAACATGAAAATGTGTAATTCTTAATAACAAAGAACATAAAGATTTATAATTCTTACAAAGATTAAAAATTTGTAATTCTTAATAACAAAAAATATAAAGATTTATAATTCTTGCAAAGAACATAAAAATGTGTAATTCTTAATAACAAAGAACATAAAGATTTATAATTCTTACAAAGAACATAAAAATGTGTAATTTTTAATAACAAAGAACATAAAGATTTATAATTCTTACAAAGAACATGAAAATGTGTAATTCTTAATAACAAAGAACATAAAGATTTATAATTCTTACAAAGAACATGAAAATGTGTAATTCTTAATAACAAAGAACATAAAGATTTATAATTCTTACAAAGATTAAAAATTTGTAATTCTTAATAACAAAAAATATAAAGATTTATAATTCTTACAAAGAACATAAAAATGTGTAATTCTTAATAACAAAGAACATAAAGATTTATAATTCTTACAAAGAATAAAAATTTGTAATTCTTAATAACAAAGAACATAAGGATTTATAATTCTTAATAACAAATAAAATATAAAGCTAATCATTTTAGAAGAAAAAATAATATTAACATCGTTGATACATAAAAAAAGCCATATAGTATTGCATTTTGTGAAAGTGTTTTTTAAAGATGACTTAAAATATTAAAGGACACAAAAATTTTAATGAATTATGATTTATGTATGATTTTTTTAATTCATTTAAACAAACATGCTTCCATTTTTTTGTAATAAAAAATATATTTAAATGAATTTACAGAAAAATATGATTTAATATAAAACAAAAATTGCCATCAAAATCTTTTTATTCTTATTTTGCACTTTGGCTCCTTTACCAATCTTTTGTTTATACTAATTAATTTAACTTTTAATATCTGACGTTACTTAAAATTACGTAAATTTAACTTTACCTTTATTTAAAATTGCAATTAAATTTAAAAGTATGCAATATTAACGAAAGCAAATTTGCAAAATTAGCTGACATAAATAAAAATCAGTTGCGTGGTTGTCTGGCATTTTTTTTTTCTACTTCCAGCCAGTTTGTCCATCCATAAAATATATTCCATATTACAAAAATAATAAATAAATAGATAAAAACAGCTAATAGACTCAATAGTACAGCAAAAACTTTAAAGCAATGACACGAGATGGTTCAAGATTAATGAATTAGACCGTATCAATTTTAAACTAATAGCAAAATTCAACTTAAACATTGTTTATAGATTTTATTTTACCAGATGACAACCTTATCAAATCACAGCTGAAAAGATAAAGCAGAACTGAAAGTTTCGTGGTAGGGTAGGTGGAAATCCGACCACGAAAGGTGCAGTCGAACCAGTTTACTTAACATTGTGTGTCTTAACTGTATGGTTCACTGAGTAACCAATAAGCTTTGGTAAGGAAAAAAAAGTACAAAACGTGCTTCAAATTCGAAAAAAATAAATAAAAAAGAGTTTTTGTTGAACTTGATAGAGTGAGTCATAATAACTTATCTGATTTGGCTGATCTTTTTTTACAAACTAACCACGGTCGCCAGATTATCTTTTTATTTATTTGTTTTTATGTCGCCACCTGTCGGTTTTTTTTTATTATTATTGTTAGCTTACTTCCTCATTGCTATTTTTTTCTTTTTTATCTATTTTCGAGTAAGAAATGTTAAAACGATTTACTTTTTATGCCAGGAAGGAAGAAAGAAAAATAAAAAATAAAAAATGTGTGTTTTTTTAATACCTATTTGTTATTTTTGAATAGTTATTTTGCTGGTAAAGGCATATGTTTTATTTTAATTGAATGCCTCATTGTTTAACACATTAATATCGGAAAAAAATTTACTCTTAATTTAATGAACAATACAAACATTTAAAATAATTAAATAATTTATAACTTATATTTTTTATGTTTGATAACTCTTCTAATAGAATTTGCCCGACTTTAATATATATATATATATTTAAATATAGATACTGTCTTGCAATATGGCAAAGATAATGTCTATTTTTAATAATTATTGTCTTTGACATAATTATTTAAAACAATATATGTTTATTAATTTATTATTATAATCAATATTTATTATTTAAGACAATATATTTTTTTTTTCATTTAAAAACTTTGCCATACTGAGTGACAATATATATTTTGACATAATATATATTTCATCATTGTTTTTTTTTTTTTTTAATTTTATCTATTTGAAAGTAAAAAATGCTAAAACGATTCACTCTTTATGTCAGTAAGAAGAAAAAATAAAAAAAAAAGTGCAGGTTTTTTTTATATTTCCTATTTATTATTTTTGAATAGTCATTTTTCTGATAACGAAATGTGTTTTATTTTAATTTAATGCCTCATTTAAACACATTAATATCGGAAAAAAGATTTAATAAACAAAACAAACATTTAAAATATTTAAATAATTATATATCATATTAAATAATTTACTAATTTATATTTTTATGTTTGATAACTCTACTAATGGCATTTGGTTGGTTTTAATATATATATATATATTATATTAAACCAATATATATATTGTCTTGCAATATGGCAAAGATAATGTGTATTTTTAATAGATTTATTTATTATTTAAGACAATTTTTTTTTTCATTTACAAACTTTGCAATACTGAAGGACAATATATATTTTTGACGTATAGTATTTAAGTAAAAATTTAAATTACCTTTCAAGCTATTTCTTTAGCAATATATTGTCATTTATCTGATGATTGTGGAAAGTTGGTTTTACTGTCTTTTTTTATTATTTGCATTTAAAATGATGGTCAAAAAATAAATATTCTCAGAACGCTATATTAATTCCATTTCATGTTGTTAATCTTCTGCTTATCTTCTCTAAGATTTATATTTAAAACAATCATTTCATTTATTTTAATTTATTCACAATCATTAAATACGTTTCGTTTGCCAAAAAAAAAAAATGACTTTTACAAATTCCAATTTGCCATTTGTGTACATGCTCTTTTCACTGCATAAAATTTAATAATAAAAGGCCTACCTTTTATACCATTTCTTATGTTCTTATGCTGTAATATCATATTTGTCATTATAGTAGTTTGTATTATATCTTTGTGGATATTTCTCAAGTAATAAAGCATTTGTTTAGTCACTATATTACAAGAATATCGACCAGTTTGGCAGCCGCAGAAATATACATTCAAGGTTCAATAACCTCATGCAATCCAAAAAGCAGAAGTTGGTCAGGATATTGCAAGAGCATTAACCAAGTTCAATAGCTGCATGAATATTGGAGTAAACAAAAAATATTGTAATATAACCACAAATATGTATGAACCAATTATCATCAACAACATTCAATTGGTATTCTAGTTCATTCAGCTGCACATTTGGTATCAGCTAGTGGTATTTATGTCAATGTTTTTTTTTTTTTTTTTGGCAACGAATCTTTTATTGATGTTTTCTTCTGTCCATCAAAAGTTTTTTTAAAGATTTATGGTATTTTTCCATCATTGCAAAGCTTTTGAAATACTGACCAACACCTTCATTTTACAAACTTTAGTTTTACCTATTATCTGTCATTGTTTTTGCCATTTTGGGAATTTTATATCGAAACAACAAGTTTTCAATGATGGTGCAATGATTGCAAATGAATGATGGAACACTATTCTACATAATAATCTCTCGTTACATAGAAAAACGTTGCTTTCAAACATAAAAATACACTCAAGAGCCAAAACATTATGACCACCCCTACATTTCGTAATGAACTCGCCTGGATGACGTGGAGGCACGTGATCAGGTGGAAGTGGTATTTAACTGATATTAAGTGGTGGTATTAATTCATGCCAAGGCGGGTTGTGTTGCACGCCAAAGGTGATCCAACTCGTTATTGACAGGTGGTCATAATGTTTTGGCTCTTGAGTATATATTTGTGATGATGAAAGTTGTATTTGTCTTGATGGAAAAAATGAATTTTATTACATAGGAACGATGGAATTTAAATCACATCTAATATACAATTAGCACATTTTAGAACATTACTTGAAATAAGAAGTAAACTAAAAACAAACAATTTTTATCACCAAAATGGAAGTAAGGTTTGCTTTTTTTAATATAAACAAAAATAAAAATCAATACATAACAGGTAAAAGTTATTTTCTACTTGTAATTTTGTTAATTAAAACTATTTCTATTATTTTCAAATCCCATTTTGTAATTTCGAATGTTTATTTTATGCTTAGTATTTCAAATCGTATAGGCAGATCACCATTGCTTTTTGATGTAGTAAGTATGAATCGTGAACAGTATTCCAAAGTAGAAAATCGATTAAACTAACTATTTCCGCAACATTCAATCTGACTACTTACCAAATGTCTTTCAAACGACCTTGAGTTGAGTCATTCTATGACCCAATACAAGCATTTCTAAACCAAACGATTTTTTCCAGCACTTTCACACACCGCATTTCCAAGACCACCTCTTCACGCTGAAGTACCTTTCAAAGACACCCCCTACCGTTCTTAAGCCCCCTTTTCCCTTATATTCCAACTTCCCATGTCGGCGTGGATTAAAACTTCTCCGATTTTGCAACAGCCGCAACCCCCACCACCCCGTCCCCTTATCAAACTATCGTCTGCTGCAAAGCTCACCCGCTATTTTCCTATTTACGATTTTATTCTCCAGTGCGGACGAGACTGTCGGACGGTTGAAGTTAAGCTCCGTCAGAGACCATTTTCCGGTTGGGTGCACCCCCTTTATTGGAGGTACGAGAAGAAAGGGGTAGTGGTGCAATGGATTTGTGTTCGAAAAGACCCCACCGTTAGAGCTTTTAGAATACCATTTCCACCTCGACTCCATGTGTCAATTTTCGGAATCACTGAATTTATTTTTGTTTAACTTCTCTTTGTCAATAATACGTACTTTTGCCATCTGTGAGTTGCCAATTTTAGAATCACTTCTGTTCGATTTGAAAAGGAAATCTTTGCAATACATTTCATTCATGAAATTGTTATTACCCCTATGCATTCACTTCTATCATTTTTCAAAAAGAAATCTTTTGCATCTATTTGGTATCATAAAAATCTCTAGTCTTAGTTGATTATATAACTTTTGTTTTATGGATAGTCCTTATTTTATATATAATCATTTTCTAGTAGTTTAAAATAAAATAATAATTGTTCAATTACTTTGTTATGGAATATTATAAGCTTGTTGTTTATGTAATCACTTATACAAATCCAAAATAATAATAATAATAATTAAATTACTTTTATATATGACTATCTCTATTGTATAAATAGTCTTTGTTTAACTTTTAATGTAAATGCAAATCTTCTTTTTTTATACAGTCACTTCTAGTCGTCAATAAGGTTTTTTGGTTTATCAAAATCTTCATTGCACTTGTAACCTTTACTACATTAAGACAATAATTAAAAATGACTAATTAATCATTAATCATTAAAAATTTTCAATGGATTTCAGTCATGATATGATTAATGTTATTTAAATCATTAAAAACTTTTTCAGAGTTTTAACTTATAAAAATCGCTGTTCTATTTGTAGTCTTAGATGTTGTCATGAAACAAATTTTTACAATGCCTTGAGTTATGAAATGATTATTGTTATTTAAGTAGTAATAAAATCTTGTTTAATAATTAATAAATCTTTGTTGTTTTTCTAAGTGAATATGTCATAGTGAAAGAAATCTTTTTCAATTACTTTAAATCATGAAATGGTTAATTTATTTAAATCATTAATAAAAACTTTTTCAATGATTTCATTTATCAAAATCTTTGTTGTATTTATGATCTTAGATGTAGTAGTGAAAGAAATCTTTTTCAATGGCTTTCAATCATGATATGACTATTGTTATTCAAGCCATTAAAAATATTTTCAGTGCTTTCACTTATCAAAATCTTTGTTGCATTTGTAGACTTAGATATAGTAATGAAAGAAATATTTTTCGATGATTTTGAGTCACGAAATGATTATTATATTTAAGTTTTTAATTAAAACTCTTTCGTTTAACAAAATATCTGTTGTATTTGTAGTCGTAAATGTAGTAGTGAAAGAAATATTTTTCAAAGATTTTCAGTCTGAAAATCTGAAATGATTATTGTTATTTAAGTCGTCAATAAAAACTTTTTCAACGATTTGGTTTATCAAAATCTTTGTTGTATGTAGTCTTAGATGTAGTAGTGACAGAAATATTTTTCAATGATTTTGAGTCATTATGTGATTATTGTTTTTGACACAGAAAAAAAAATATGCACAAATATACTCAGTCTGTTTCATGTATTGTTACTGTTATGTTATATGTTGTATGTTACTGATATATTACTTATGTATTGTTGCTGAATTTTTATTTTATTATAGTACATTATGTCATTATATTGTGAGACAATGAATACCTGAAGACGCGATATACAGAATGCACATCCCGATATACTAAAAATAAGATATAACGGCAGACATAACAAAATGCAAGCGAAATATTCTAAAAACTGTATGAACAAATGCATTTTTAAACTGCCGAAATAAAAAATTAAGTGCAGCCTAAATATTTGTTATGGCATGTAATTTTTGTTATATATTCATATCCTTCTATGCTTATATAACTTAGCAAAAGAAAAGATTACGTGTTTTCTATTAATTTTTTTTTTTGCATTATAAATCTTAATAAATGAAATCGTCGATGGGCTCATGTTTAAAATCATACATAATTAAAATATAGTGGAGCCACATTATGCCAGTATGTTGGGAAACAAAGAATAACTGAAGACGCGATATACTGATTGTAAATCATGATATACTGAAAATACTATATAACGATCGAATTATCCATAAATCATATATCCGAAAGTCAATATGGGCAAATGTATATTTAAGCTGCTACGTACTATCGGAAAATTTGTTCATGTAATCTTAATTATATATTCGTATCCTTGTATGCTTATATAACTTAGTAATATATGATTCAGGAAAAGTTCACGCGTTTTATACCATTTTTTTCTGTATTATAAATCTTAATAAACGAGATCGTCGAAAATCTCATTTTAAAATCATACATAATTAAATATAATATAGTGACGCCACATTGTTTTAAAACAAAGAATAACTGAAGACGCGATTACTGACTGTATATCATCATATACTGAAAATACGATATAACGATCCAATTATCCATAAAAAAATGCAAGCGAATTATCCGATAGATAATATGGGCAAATGTATTTTTAACTGTTGCATACTATTAAAAAATTTGTTCATGTAATTTTAATTATATATTCATATCCTTCTATGCTTATATAACTTAGTAATATATAATCCATAAAAAGATCAAGTGTTTTAAAATGCCATTTTTTTCTGCATTATATTGGCGCCAAATTATGCCATTATGTTATGAAAGCAAGAATAACTGAAGACGCGATATACTGAAAATACGATATAATGGCCGAATTATTCACAATAAAATGCAAGCGAAATATCCAAAAGGAGATATATGCATATGAGATTTTAAACTGCTAAGAACAGTTGAAATATTTATTACATCATGTAATTTGAATTATATATTTATATCTTTCTATGCTTATATAATTTAGCAGAAGAAAAGATCACGTGCTTTATTATTCTGCATTATAAATCTTAATAAATGACATCGCTGATGCACTCATATTTAAAATCATACATAATTAAATATAATATATTGGCGCCATATTATGCCATTCTGTTGTGAAACCAAGAATAACTGAAGACACGATATACTGAAAATACGATGTAATAACCGAATTATAAACAGTAAAATTCAAGCGAAATATCCAAACGGCAATACGGGTAATTGTGTTCTTAAACTGTTAAATACAATCGGATTATTTATTACGACATGAAATTTTTATTATGACCTTCTCTGCTTGTATAATTTAGCAAAAGAAAAGATCACGGGTTTTATAATACCATTTTTTTTATGCATTATAAATCTTAATAAATGAGGTAGTTGATGCGTCAATATTTAAAATCAAACGTAATTAAATATAATTTTACGCAGATGTGGTTAAATTACTTATCTATACAAAATATCATTTAATTTACTTTCTCACGAATACTACTGTTCTTTCCGCTACAAACAAAGCTTACAAAGACAATCTCAATAACAACCTGTACAACATAAAAGCAATCATTCCAAATCATCTCTTCCATCTACAGTGATCAACAACTCAATAGAATCTCTTAAAATTTATGACCTATTGAAACGAATCCGAGAGTTAACAATCTTACTTATCCTTAACGACTGCTTGCTTAATTTATTATCATACACAAAAACTCTTAACGAAAAATAAGCAATAATTACCGATCATGAAATGAAAAAAAACAGTAAGTAAGGGTAGGAGGAGACCATAAAGGAAACTCAAATGAATTCGCAATAATTACGAAGCCACATCATCACGCGATGCAACAGCAACCCATGCTAAATAGGGAAGCCTAAAGGCCTGGGCGCCCCATAACGTCATAAAATATCCAAATCCTTGAACAGAAACGTGGATTTCCTCAATTACTGAAACGTCCTAGCTGTAAAATCGGAGCAATTTAGCTGTCAAATAACGTCGACGTGCTCCCCTGTTTGCTGGTTGACGCTGCCAGAGATAAGACCAGTCTTGTTTCTGCTTGATGCCTGCACGCAATCTTTGGTGGTGCCCCCACAAATGTCCTCTTCTCTGTCACTGCTACTAAACGTCTGTGTTAGGGAAATGCTGCTTGGTTTGATGTTAATAAGCTTGATGTTGAAGCAAAGTAACACAATGGGCAACGTGCAAGTAGCAACAAAGTATTCACGTCAAAATTATGAATTCAATAATACTATAATAATACTCAAATAAACAAAAATAGTTTTTGAAGCAGATTACATACCAATAACATAATGAATTAAGATACCCATAGCTACTGATCGCCTATGTTAGGAAAATGCTTGGTTTGAAGCTAATAAGCTCGATTTTGAAGCAAGGTAACACAGTGAAAAAAATTCAAGTAGCATCAAAGTATTCTAGTAGTATCTAAGTAAAGTAGTATATATATATATATATATATATATATATATATATATATATATATATATATATATATAAATTATATAATACAAAATACTTAAATAAACAGAAATAAATGATACTGTAATAGATTACCTTCCAGTATTGGATTAAGAGATTTATAACTATTGAATGTCTATGTTAGGAAAATGCTTGGTTTGAAGCTAATAAGCTCGATTTTGAAGCAAGGTAACACAGTGAAAAAAATTCAAGTAGCATCAAAGTATTCTAGTAGTATCTAAGTAAAGTAGTATATATATATATATATAAATTATCTAATACAAAATACTTAAATAAACAGAAATAAATGATTCTGAATAAATGATACCTTCCAGTAACATATTGGATTAAGATATTTATAACTATTGAATGTCTATGTTAGAAAAATGCTTGGTTTGAAGCTAATAAGCTTGGTTTTGAAGCAAGATAACCTAATATACAAAATGCAAGCAGTAGCAAAGTATTCACAAAGTATGTAAAATTTAAGTAATTCGTAATAATATAATAATAGTTAAATAAACAAAAATAATTTATTTTGAAGTAGATGCATTCCAGTAACATAGTAGTAGATTAAGATATTCATAGCTATTGAACCTTTTTTGGAGGAAAATGCTTGGTTTGAAGCTAAGAAGCTTGATTTTAAATCAAGGTAACACAATGAACAAAATGCTGATAGTAGCAGAGTGTTCGCAAAGAAAATAAAAGTTAAGTAATACATATGTTTAAATAAACTGAAATAATTTATTCTGAAGTAGATTGCATTCCAGTAATACAGTAGATTAGGATATCCGTAGCTCCTGAACGCCTATGTGAGTGAAATGCTTGGTTTGAAGCTAAGAAGCTTGATTTTAAATCAAGGTAACACAATGAACAAAATGCTGATAGTAGCAGAGTGTTCGCAAAGAAAATTAAAGTTAAGTAATACATATGTTTAAATAAACTGAAATAATTTATTCTGAAGTAGATTGCATTCCAGTAATACAGTAGATTAGGATATCCGTAGCTCCTGAACGCCTATGTGAGTGAAATGCTTGGTTTGAAGCTAAGAAGCTTGATTTTAAATCAAGGTAACACAATGAACAAAATGCTGGTAGTAGCAGAGTGTTCGCAAAGAAAATAAAAGTTAAGTAATACATATGTTTAAATAAACTGAAATAATTTATTCTGAAGTAGATTGCATTCCAGTAATACAGTAGATTAGGATATCCGTAGCTCCTGAACGCCTATGTGAGTGAAATGCTTGGTTTGAAGCTAAGAAGCTTGATTTTAAATCAAGGTAACACAATGAACAAAATGCTGGTAGTAGCAGAGTGTTCGCAAAGAAAATAAAAGTTAAGTAATACATATGTTTAAATAAACTGAAATAATTTATTCTGAAGTAGATTGCATTCCAGTAATACAGTAGATTAGGATATCCGTAGCTCCTGAACGCCTGTGTGAGTGAAATGCTTGGTTTGAAGCTAAGAAGCTTGATTTTAAATCAAGGTAACACAATGAACAAAATGCTAGTAGTAGCAAAGTGTTCGCAAAGAAAATAAAAGTTAAGTAATACATACGTTTAAATAAACTGAAATTAGTTATTCTGAAGTAGATTGCATTCCAGTAATACAGTAGATTAGGATATCCGTAGCTCCTGAACGCCTATGTGAGTGAAATGCTTGGTTTGAAGCTAAGAAGCTTGATTTTAAATCAAGGTAACACAATGAACAAAATTCTGGTAGTAGCAGCAAAGAAAATAAAAATTTAATAATTCAGAATAAAATAATAGTACTTCAGTAATCAAAAGAAAATTTAATCTTCATTTCAATTTCATTTTTCATATATTTGTATTGAGTTCAATAATTCATTTTTCATATATTTGTATAATAATCCAGAGTTCAATAATTGCAGATTACATTAGTAGTACAGTAAGATATACTTAGTGAATTAAGAATTCTCATTCATATTTCCCTAACATAGACATGGAGTAACTCTTAACGTCTATGTTAGGGAAAGTAATGACATTCCTCTATCAGCTGCAAGTGGGCTGCTCGTGATATACATAAATGAAACACAAGGACATTAGGATACATTGTATAATGCATCATACTGTAATGTTGCGTAATATATTCTATGCATTATATTGTTATGTAATGCAATATATATTATATGCATTATATTGTCGTGTAATGTATTGTATATATTGTTCGGCATGCACTCAAAAGGGCACTGGTGGGCTTTAGTCTCCCAACCCATAAGTGAAATGTTTGAAAAAGTTAAAACCTATCGGGCATATGTGGGCCCTTCCCACGTATGCCCATTGTTTTTGTTAAATATTTAGTATTTCAAGGAATCAATATTTTTCTTAATTTTACTATCACTCCCTATTGAATTTGTTAATTGAGCTGTTAATTAATAAAATTACATCAATGAACAACTCGAGTACATCAATGAGCTGGCAAAAGAGATGCTGCCAGCATCTCTTTTGCCAGAATGGCAGAAGATTAAAGTTTAATTTATAATATGTTCATATAAATTTTTAGACATTTGAATAAAATGAGTACAGTGTGAAAATGATTAATAAAATAATTATTATATTGAATTTCGACTCCATATACTTTTTCTATTACTTATAATTTAGTATGAACTAAAAAGCTTTCATAAAATCATGTTTTACTTTTTTGAGCCCTCCATCCCCAACAAAATTCTGGATGCGTACCTGCAGTGTAGTGTAATATTGGATAACATATTGTGTGGCTGTCTGACTAACAGTGTCATGTAGTGCGGGGCAGACAACCCATGAGTAATCTACTCATGGATTCATGGATGGAGGGAAAGGGACGACTATTAAGAGGAACTGCCCCGCAGTTTCCTATCGTATGGGAGAAAACCCGGAAAAACTCCCACCAGGCCACGAGGCAAGATGCTGAACATCACATACGCAATCGAGTGTCATCATGCTTTGAAACAGTGTCTACAACAATGGCCCTAATACTCACTGGAGGTTCAAGTTGCACTAAGCCGTGAGTCAGGCATAATATATTGTATACATTGTATTATAATGTGCACAATATATTATATAATCCAAATGTATTTATCAAACTTCATTGTTTATATATCATGAATTTTCATAAAAACAAATAGATAAATAAATAGCCTAAAACAGGGATGGGCAAAATTTTGCGGTCTCGGGCCAAAAAATCGAGTAAAAAAAAAAAAATGTTTGGCGGGCCAAGATAAATTTTTCTAAAATTTTAAAAACAATATACAAGTATTACAATTTAAATATGTTAATGAGATGAATGAAATTGCGATGTCATTTTTAAATGTTCCTTATATTGAGGTTCGAAGTGAGGTGTACTGATTCTAAGGAACGAGGCTAAATGCTCATCTGTCAGTCTACTTCTAAAATAATTCTTTCTAAGATTCACAGTCGAAAACACTTGTTCACATATATAAGATGAAGCAAACATAGCTCTGATTTTCTGGGCGTGAGATATTAAATTTGGGAAACTTACTTTCGGTAATGATTTATAAAAGTCTAGCTTTGCGATATTTAGAAACCTTCCGCTTTTAACACTTTACCGATTGTCAGCTGTTTTGTAGAATAAAAATAGAAAAAGTAAAAAGATCATCAGTCTTTTGAAAAAAAAGGAAAAAAAAAATAATATTTAATCAAAGTAGAAAAGGAGATGGATATATAATATATAAATATATATTTCTTTTAATTTGCCGCGCACTGGCAGATTAAAATTTTATCCGCGGATTTTATCTGAACCTTCCGGCGGGCCGTAGTTTGCCCATCCCTGGCCTAAAATAATGTAAATGTTTTTCAACTAATAAAATTAAACATTAATATAAAATCCAACTCCGAGGCCAATACCCACTTCATTCTAGATAAATGTCTATAATATTTTTTTTTAAATAGATTCTGAAACTTGTTATGTAATCCAATCTATTCGTTGGTTTTAATGCTGTTTCCTTAATATGCTAAATCAAGATATTTTTTTTTTTCTTCTTATAAATGATATAATCTTAGGAAAAATCAAGAAAAATGAGCGATTACATAAAATGCTTCAAGGCAAAATATTTTAAAGGTCGAATTTAATTGCACTAGGTATGGATTTAAATTATATTTGATAATGGAAATTAATAAGTAAATAATGTTTTAATTACTGATACTCAAACAAGGTTATATTTTTTTTTTAATTTTTCAGTTGTATTAAGAAATACACGCTGAAATAATATATAATTGGAAATAATATTTTAATTATTAAATAATGCCACATAATAATAATAATATTTAAATAACATTGATAAATAATGTTATATTAAATAATGGGTGAGCGCTGAGTGACTAGCGCCCTGGCAGTCGGCGCCGCAGGTTTCGGGTTCGTGTCCTGGCGGTGTCATGGATGTTTGTAAAGGTCCGGAATCTACTTTAAATTGTTGGTCTTGATTTAATATGACTGCAAAGCATTGGGTGTAGGGGTAAAAAGATAACATCTCCTGCCTCGAGTGGCCTGATGGTCAATTAACTACTGCTCTGGCCATTGATACCCCAGGCTTCAGGTTCGAATCCTGGTGATGGCATGGATGTTTGTTAGTCGTTAGGAATCCACGTTACATTGTAGGTCCCGGTCTAATTAGCTCAAAGTGTACAAAAAAATGACCATAGAGCGACAAACCAAATCTGTTTCGCAATCTGCCAGTAGGCAGACGGCCTTGGCCCACCATGAGACTGTTTTGCCAATAAAGAAGAAGATATTATATAATATTTAATTGCAATTATGTAATAAAAGTTAGAAGTATATAACACATACAAAATATTTTATGTAGATTAATTAACAATCTTAATGTAGTATCATTTATAATATGATACTACACCAAGTATTGTAACATCATTTATAATAATATTAAATAGAATACAAAAAAAATTATTTTGGTTCTTTTTACTCGTTAAACCATTGTTTGAAAATAAAAATAAAAGTTTCTAAAAAAAAAGAAAGAATAAATAAAGAAGAAAGAAGGTGAAATAATATTTAATTGGAATTGTATCATAAAAAGTTTGAAGTATATAATACATATAAATTTTTTATGTAGATTAATTAAAAAATAATTTGATGTAGACTCATTTCTAACAGTCATATCAAATATAATACAGAATATATATATATATATATATATATATATATATTTTACCATTAAACCCTTATTTGTAAATAAAAAAAGTTTCTAAAAAAAGAAAGAATGAAGAAAAAAGAAGCTGAAATATTAGTTAATTTTAATTATATAATAAAAAGTTTGAAGTATATAATACATATAAATTTTTGTTTTTAGATTAATTAAAAACCTTTGCGTAGTGTCATTTGTAACAATGATATCAAATATAATACATAAAATTTTTTTTTGTTCATTTTAATATTAAACCATTGTTTGTAAATGAAAAGAAGTTCTTTAAAAAATAAAACAAATTCACAAAGTTGCAAAATGTTCACGATATATTGTAGAATCTATTTTTATAGAAGAGAATAAGTTAACTGAAGAACAGAACAAAAGTACAAAAAATAAAATTGTTTAACTGAATTTTTTTTTTTTTTAAACAATGCAAACTATTTTTACAGCCTTTACAGAGACAATATTTGTTAGAAATTATTTTAAATTTTTAAATATAAATAAACATAATTAGAATTCACTAACTCGCACAGATTTTTTTAAATAATTAACTAATTTTGTAACTGAATAGTTGTTGAAATTAAAAACAATAAATAATTTATAAATTTATCGAATAAATATTTTGTGCTCCTTTTAACAAAAGTTTTCTAGTATTCTATATATAAAAAACTATACATAAATACTGTCCACAAACATGTTTTTTTTACGAATTAATTTATAATAATCATTTGCGTAGATTGTTTAAAATAACTTCTTTTACAAATACACAGTTCAAAATAATACTAATTAGTTATTTTATTTCATAGATGTGTATTTATTGAAATTTCAACTATATAATGGAATTTAGTCTAGTTGAATTTTATATTAAATAAATATTTCTTATCTTCTATAAAATGTATTAAACAGAAATTATTTTCTTATACTTCAAATAATAATATCATTAGAATATACTCAAATTATTCTGTATAAAATAAAATATTTACGTTGATTTCCCATTTGTAGTATTCTTTTCAATAAATAATTTCATTTAATAAATCGAAATTCTTTTGGAATTCTACATGAGTGAATAATAAATAATTTTATTTAATAAATATTTTGTACTCTATTTTACAAAAGTTTTTCTAGTGCAAAAAAATATACGTAAATATTATTCATGCTTTTTTAGGAATTAATTTTTAGTAAACATTAGCATAGATTGTTTAAAAGAATTTCCTTTACATTTTACAAACACACAGTTCAAAATAAAGCAATTATTTATTGTATTTCATAGACGTGTATTTATTGGAATTTCAACTATATAATGGAACTTAATCTAGTTGAATTTTACATTTAAATAAGTATTTCTTATCTAGTATAAAATGTATTCAATAGAAATTCCTTCCTTATAGCTCCAATAAAAATATAATTTGCATCTATTCAAATTACTCTATATAAAATAAAATATTTTCATTAATTTTCAATTTGTAGTTTTCTTTTCAGTAACTAATATCGTAATTTAATGAATGGAAACTCTTTTGGAATTCTACATGAAAATAAAATTTGTCATTTTTGCACATTCTTTTCAAAAATTAATCAACGTAGTTAAATTATTACGATGTTAGTAAATATTAGTTCGTTTAGTTAACTATCATTTAGTTCAGATTTCTTAATATTTAATTTATTAATAATTAATGTATTAAATTTTTAATTTTTATTAATTTTAGATTCATAATATTAATATTTTCTATTCCTTAAATAAATTCTTTTACCTACAACTTCTCTTCAGTGATTGTTATTTAAAAAAATAAATTATAACACAGCTTATTTAATAGAAATTAGTCTACATAAAAGAAAATATAATACTTACGTTAATTTTCTACTTATGATTGTTGTTTTTTTCAGTTACCAATATATTGATTTGAGGAATAACTCTATTTCTACTTCATAATAACTGTGATAGAGTCGACATTTTATTATTTTTTTTTTCAAATATTATCAGCATATTTAAATTTTTGCATAATTAAACATTATTCCGTGATCATTTACTTCAGATTCATTAAAATTTTCTATTCCTTAAATACAAAAGAAATTCTTTTTCTACAATTTCCTTTTCAGTAAAAATGTGTTTTTAAAAAATTATACCGCAATTTATTTCTATTCTTCAAAAAAGAAAATATAATATTTAAATTTCTTTTAACTTATAGTTTTTTTTCAATAACCAATATATTGATTTGAGGAATCGAAACACAAATTAATCTTTATGCGGTAGAGTTGAGATTGTCTACAATTTTCTTTTCAAAAATTAATCAACTTATTTAAAGTATTAGGAACTGATTTAATACTTAATTCTATTCCATTAACACTTATTTCCATTAAATAGAATCGAAATATATTTATCCTACAACTTTCTTTAGAATAATAAACAAAATTAGTCATTTATTTTTACATCCTACACGCTGAAAATTACAATATTATCATCATTCATCTTTATCTAAAGCACTACTTCAATGACTTATTCGCATACTGAATAATAACTTCCAACTTTTTAAAAACAGAAAAAGAGCTTTAAAAATATAGTATGCACATATTTTTACAATCTTTGCTGCCATTTTTTTTCTGAACCGGCACCAGTATATCGGGGACAAGACATACACTCTGACTTCAAAACAATTGAATCATTGTCCTTTTTTTTTGTTTCATGCCCAAGAACTTTCTCTAAATCCTGCATTCATCCTCCAACGGAATATAAATTGTTTCGTTTAAGGATATCAGTGTCATTCCCGCTCTTATTTACTGTTACCGTAAAGGAGTAAGAGTTGTAAGGGTCTAGATTATGCTTGGGAGGAAGAGGGTCTTATATTAGCTTCGAGTCAAGAGCACGATGTCGTATGGGGAGAAGTTAAAGATACCGGACTCTCTTGCAAAAGAAAGTAAAGAACTCGTATATACTTTTTTTTTTTCTATCTTGTTTGGAGAATTTTAAGTCTATATCTTTTCGTGAATTTGGAATGGGGACTGTATACAAATTGACACTTTTAGGGACTGTATACAGCACACAAATTGACACTTTTAGGGACTGTATACAGCACACAAAATTCAAATAGACAGAAATAGATACGAGTATATATATATAAATAGATACTAGTAGATATGTAATATGTAAATAGATACTAGTAGATATGTAATATGTAAATAGATACTAGTAGATATGTAATATGTAAATAGATACTAGTAGATATGTTTGTTGTTTGTTGTTTCTTATCCCATTTGGCTGGCCAAGCCCACGAACCCATATGGACTCATGATTGAAGGGGAAGGAAGCAGCTTCTGTTGTGATGGAGCACCCGTAGGTAGAAGCCTGACTTTTGCTCCGTGACGCTCTTACAGTCATAGAAGACCGGGACCTACGGTTTAAAGTGGATTCCGAACCACTACAAACATCCATGGCACCGCCGGGATTCGAACCCGAAACCTGTATACACTCGGCCATTCAGGTCCCAAATTTGCCAACGGCACGCAGTGTTCCCAGGTGGTCACCCACCCAAGTACTGACTAACGAAACCTATATTCAGCATGGTACGGCCGTTGGCATAGTAGATATGTAATATGTAAATAGATACTAGTAGATATGTAATATGTAAATAGATACTAGTAGATATGTAATATGTAAATAGATACTAGTAGATATGTAATATGTAAATAGATACTAGTAGATATGTAATATGAGAATAGATAAGAATAACAACATGTAATTAGATAAGAAGTAAATACAATACAATATGTAAATAGAAATATACCTAGAAACAATATGAAATTAGGTATACATATAGACAATTTGTAAATATATACGAGTAGAAATGGACAATATATAAATAGATAAGTAAAAAGACACAAATAGACACAATAAAATAGACAAGACACAAATAAATGAACACAATAAAATAGACAAGACACAAATAAATAAACACAAGTAGTAATAGACAATATATAAATATGCATAATTAGAAGCAATTAGAAAGGGACTGTATACAACGATTACAATTACAATCTATCTTCTTATACAGGATTCTTTTCTATAAGTAAATAATTTCATAACTGATGAATTGCAGAAGTAAGACATTAAATAATTTATTTAATAAATGTTTGGTACTCTAATGAACAAAATTTTCTCAGGGATTCGACGGACATCTTTTTTTTTCGATGGACATTCATGGGAAATAGACATCTATGCAGACGTTGTCTATAAACATATTACTTTATCAATTACTTTTTAGTAATTGTCGTTATGGGCCTGATGGACTTCAAAACAATTGAATCATTGTCCTTTTTTGTTTTTGTTTCATGCCCAAGTACTTTCTCTGAATCCTGCATTCATCCTCCAACGGAATATAAATTGTTTCGTTTAAGGATATCAGTGTCATTCCCACTCTTATTTACTGTTACCGTAAAGGAGTAAGAGTTGTAAGGGTCTAGATTAAGCTTGGGAGGAAGAGGGTCTTATATTAGCTTCGAGTCAAGAGCACGATGTCGTATGGGGAGAAGTTAGAGATACCGAACTCTCTTGCAAAAGAAAGTAAAGAACTCGTATATACATTTTTTTTCTATCTTGTTTGGAGAATTTTAAGTCTATATCTTTTCGTGAACTGGGGAAAGGGACTGCATACAAATTGACAATTTTAGGGGCTGTATACAGTACACACGATTTGAAGACAGAACTAGAAATAGACAATAAACATACACTATAGATAGACACAAGTAGACAGTCAATAAACATACGTTATAAATAGATACAAGTAGTAATAGTCAATAAACATACACTATAAATAGACACATGTAGAAATAATCAATAAACATACACTATAAATAGACACAAGTAGTAATAGACAATAAAAAATATATATAATTAGAAACAATATACACAATTAGAAAGGGGCTGTATGCAATGAACATAAATAGAAATAGGCAATATGTAAATAGACATAAGTAGAAATGGAAAATATATAAATATACACAAATAATAATAGACAACATATAAATATGCATAATCAGAAAAGGGCTGTATACAATAAACACAATTAGAATTAATCTTCTTATACAGGCTTCTTTTTAGTAAGTCGTCAATTCCATAACTGATTAGTTGTTGAAGTAAGACATTAAATAATTTATTTAATAAATATTTGGTACTCTATTAAACAAAATTTTCTCAGGGATTCGACGGACATCTTTTTTTTCGATGGAATTCATGGGAAATCATCTATGCAGACGTTGTCCATAAACATATTACACTACCAATTACTTTTTAGTAATCGCTCTTGTGGGCCTGAGGATCTTCATAATTGAATCATTGTCCTTTTTTTTTGTTTCATGCCCAAGTACTTTCTCTAAATCCTGCATTCATCCTCCAACGGAATATAAATTGTTTCGTTTAAGGATATCAGTGTCATTCCCACTCTTATTTACTGTTACCGTAAAGGAGTAAGAGTTGTAAGGGTCTAGATTATGCTTGGGAGGAAGAGGGTCTTATGTTAGCTTCGAGTCAAGAGCACGATGTCGTATGGGGAGAAGTTAAAGATACCGAACTCTCTTGCAAAAGAAAGTAAAGAACTCTTATATACAATTTTTTTTATCTTGTTTGGAGAATTTTAAGTCTATATCTTTTCGTGAATTTGGAAAAGGGACTGCATACAAATTGACACTTTTAGGGACTGTATACTTGTGTCCATGTGTAAAACCGATGATCCGAGACTTTTTCGAAACACTCTATCTGATAATCTACTTGAAGGCAACTCATCTAAAACCTGGTTTAACTCTATTCTAAACATCCCTGATCAGTCTAGGTTTAAAGCTGTTGCCCTTTTCAGACTCCTGACGGGCCATGATTGTTTGGCCAATTATCTTTTACGAATGAGAATATTTGCAAGCCCAAAATGCATGCTCTGCAGTCTTGGAGAGGACATGGATACACCTTCTTGTCTGCCCTGCACTTGTTTCCTCTACTGTGTAGGGTCGTTACTGGAAGCCTAGGGCCTTATGGGCTAAACATGTCACTATATGTTTTCTTTCATTTCACGTTGTTGTTTTCATGTTCCTTGGGTTCTTTTTCTTTTATTGCTTATTGTAGCCTGCCATTGGAAAAAAAAAATATTTGTGTGCATTCGAATTGTATGTACTACTGTACAATTCGAATGCACACAAATATTTTTTTTCCAATGGCAGGCTACAATAAGAATCGAATGGACACAATCGAATCGACACAAGTAGAAATAGACTATATTAATAGTCACGAGTAGAAATAGACAATATATAAATATACACAAATAGTAATAGACAATATATATATATATACACAGATAGTAATAGAAAACATATAAATATACATAATTAGAAGCAATATACACAATCAGAAAGGGGATGTATACAGTGAAAACAAATAGAAGTAGGCAATACGTAAATAGACCCCAGTATATTAGACAATACATAGATAGCCACAAATTGTAATAGACAATATATAAATATATATAATTAGAAATAATATGCACAATTAAAAAGGAGCTATATATAGTGAACACAAATAGAAATAGGCAGTATGTAAATAGACATGAGTAGAAATGGAAAATATATAAATATACACAAATAGTAATAGACAATATATAAATATACATAATTAGAAACAATTAGAAAGGGGCTCTATACAATGAGCACAATTAGAATTTAACTTCTTATACAGGCTTATTTTCTTTAAGTAACCAATTTCATAACTGATTAGTTGTTGAAGTAAGACATTAAATAATTTATTTAATCAATGTTTGGTACTCTAATAAACAAAATTTTCTCTGGTATTCGATACATAAATATACATCTATACAAATGTTGTCCACAAACAAATTATTCTACGAATCACTTTTAAGTATAGATTGTTTAATGGAATTAGTATAGATTGTTTTAAGGAATCGATATAGATTGTTTAAAGGATTGTTTTATGGGATTAGTATAGATTGTTTAATGGATTACTTTATGGAATTAGTATAGATTGTTTAATGAAACAGTAAACAAATTTTTTACAAATCTTTGCTGAAAAACCTTTTTAAAAATGATTTTTTCCAATGTGGATTATTTACTCTTCAATATACTAATTTATATACTTCGAGTTTCATTGACCATTTTATTATGATGATCATTTTGGTGGAACAGCTTTAACATGTGCTATAACGGCAATTCGTAAGGAATGCCAAGGTGGCGACATATGAGACTACGTTTCATTCATTTTTGTTCAACCTATGTTTCGCCTAAACCTTGGATACAATACCTTCCTAAATGTTACATTCAGTTATGGCAAATATATGTATTCATTTATCGCGTTCATACTCATAATGGATATAAGGGTGATAGGATGACTTGCCAGATTCGTCGTGATAAGATTGCTAAGCAAATACTTGCCAAAATAAAATATAAGTTGTCTGCTGAACACCTAGAATAGCATAGTAGCTAGTACGCAAGGTTTCTGAGCAAAAGGACCTTAGATCGAAAACCAATAACCAATTTAAACGAAAGCAAGTATATAAAAATATATAGATAAAGTAAGACTTATTCCAAAGCCGACATATGTCGAGATACCATTGTATATCATTGTCCTTCTTCCCTTCAAAGATTACGATCGTGTTTTAAACAAAGGTCGTATACCCAACAAAATTTTTCGTCTTCACCTGCCAATGTTTGTTATTCCAATCGCATTTCAATCTAAAAAGCTTTCTGTGTTTTATGAAGCATAAAGTCTTAATCACATGCATGGGGTGCAGGCGGATCCAATAACAAGTTGTTTTGTCTGTAATTTCTAAACTCTCAATAGATAACTGTCAAATTTCGAGTAATTTGCCTTACTCTCGTAAACTTAACGTGGGATGCTTATTCGGTGTCTAGACCAGTTCGCATTGTAGACATAAATAGAGACCACAGACCTCACATTTTTTTAATTTTTTTATTAATAAAAACATTTTTTATTTGGATTTATTTTATTTATCCTTTTACAATCTGATTTTGAACTTTTTGTAAAAAATGGCGTATGAAATATATCACAGTAAATGTTTCAACAACGAAGCTGATATATTTGGTTAAATAAGATGTTAAAATGTCGAACGATTGTTGAAATAGCGTTGACCCATCACCTATTATCATGTGCTCTAATTGTTCAATGCAACAAGAATTTTAAAAATATATAACAGTTAACCATAGATCAATTGATCTAAGGTTAATTCTTACATAGTATTGAGTTTATATATATATTATTTAATTAGTCATTTAAATATTTAAAATATTTACATTAAGATTACTGAAATTTAAGCTAATACGAAGGATACATAGTCATTATCATTTTCTATAAACATGACAATGTTATGTAAGAGTCCAGTCTATGGTGTAACAAAATCTATCTAAGAAATAACAAAATCTATCTAAGAAGTGACAAAATCTAACTAAGAAGTAACAAAATCTATCTAAGAAGTAACAAAATCTATCTAAGAAGTAACAAAATCTATAAGAATCTATGTAACAAAATATATAAGAATCTAAGTAACAAAATCTATAAGAATCTAAGTAACAAAATCTATAAGACTTAACCATAGATCAATTGCTAATTTTTAATGCATTAAGCTATTAGTGCACAAGTCATATAACAGTCTTTAGTCCACAAATTCGTATGGCTTTTGACGATATATTGACAGCAAGCTCCAACAAGAAGCTTGGGATTGTTTGGTATGAATCTTTTAGGAAACTTGAAGTCAAAGAACTATGTTATCTGCATACAAAAAAATTTTCATTAATCCTTTAAAGTTGCTCTTCCTGTAGTACCATTCGGACAATGAAAACTGTGGTCAGGTTATCTATGGGCATGGTGAGCAGTTTCACCAAGAAAGTGCAGAAATAGAGAAACGATACCAGGGAAAACTATCCATTACAACGTTGACAGATTCTTTGTCTTTTTTTCATTGGCGCAACAGTCCCATGGTGGGTTTAGGCCATCTGCCTACTGTCAGATTTCGATACAGGAGAAGTTTTTCGTTATACGGAGCAGATTTGTCAACCCTGCTCACAACAGTCATATTAGACCAGGATCCACGGTTTAAATTGGATTCCGAACCATTACACACATCCACGGCACCGCCGGGACTCACTGGACGACAGAGACCTAGTCAAGCCCCAATGTTGGCAGAGTACTGCTAAATATTTTTCAGCTATGATTCTGATATAATGCATGACACAAAACAATCCAAGGAAATCCGTATCAGAATAAACAGCTACATGAATTACTTAACGCCTTGTCTCATACTAAAGTGGGACGAGGCTTAAAAAGTTGAAAAGATTCCTTTTTGTTGGGAACTGATCATGAAATTCCCTAAATATAATTTCCTCCCTAGAAAAGAATGACTTTTAGGGATCTTAGGGATAAATCAAAAAATTTCTCTTCTGTACCTTCTTTACCAAAAGTAGCAAATAAATAAAGTTAGTTTAAAAGTGCTTTTAAAGAGGATATTGGGACTCAGTACGCCAAACCAGATCAATGAAATCGTTACGAACAAAAAGGAAAGAGGGAAAAAATAGGGGAAAAAAAGAAATAAAAGCAAGATAAACCTAGTCTCATCAAATTCGAAATCACGTTTTCGAAACAAAATCCCCATCTTCATCCTACTCACGCCCTGGCGAAAAATGCCCCATGGGGTTGCGGTCGTGCCCCAAAGTCTTATTATTACTATTTTTACTTCTAGTAGTCCCTGTAGTGGTACAGGGCACAAAAAAAGGGAACAAACAGCGAGACAATTGAAACCCCGGATCTGTGTGTGTTCATATCTGTCAATGTACGAACTGCATCTTCCCTTTGTCAGAAATAAATTTATCGTTTCACTTTGTTCCTATTAGGAGAATGTTACCTTTTTGGGATAACATGAAATTCGATCCAATTTCTTTGCTCTTTTATTTATTTATCTTTTCCTTATTTTTTTTTTTTTTATTATTATTATTTCTTTCCTGTAGGGATTATTTAGTTTCTTATAAAATAAGGAAAGAGTATTAAGAGTTTAATGGGGAACACAACTGTAATCAATCTACAGATCTGCAGGGATCATTTTTTTAGGTTTTCGAGAATCGGAAAGAAGTCATGTCTATGAGATACTTTATTAGTTTTTTTTTTGTAATGAAATATGCTTCTTTTTTTTTTTTTTGGTGGGTTTTGTTTAGGATCTTTAAATTAGAAAGTGAAAAGATAACAAGAAATTCCCGCATAAACAACAGTAATCTTTATATATATCCGTAAGGATAACTTTTAACTTTAAAAATATGAAAGAATGTATGATGTTTGATTTATGTTATATTTGATGTTGATGTTTTGTTTTATGTTTGTATGAAAGAATGTTTTATGATCATTTTTTGAGTTACATTATTACTTTTTGAAAGGAAATATTCTTTATTATGGTAACTTTTATTTCAGTTCCAGAAATAGAAAGTGTAAAGAGAACAAGAAAGTCTTGCATAAACAACAGTAATCAATATATATATCCGTAAAGATCACTTTTAGCTTTAAAAATAAGAAAGATTGCTTGATTTATGTAATGTTATGTTTATATGAATGAATGTTTGATGTTTATATCAAAGAATGTTTGATGATCATTTGATGAGATACATTATTACTTCTTGAAAGGAAATATGCTTTTTTTTTTTTTTTGTGGGTTTTGTTTAGGTTCTAGAATTAGAAAGTGTTGTTCTAATGCAACTGGCAATACAGAGACAGTTAATCTTTATGCTGTAAGCAAGGGCTGCACACCCAAGGGGCACGTGTAGCTTGATAACAACAAATTCTTGCATAAACAATAATAATAATTATATATATATATATCCATAGGGATAACTTTTAAACGTTTATTAGCTCTTTTTATTTATCTTTCCTTATTTTTTTGTTTCTCTCCTGTAGGGATTATTAATTTTCTTATAAAATAAGGAAAGTGTATTAAGAGTTTAATGGGAACACAACTGTAATCAATTTACGGATCTGTAGGGATCATTTTTTAGTTTTTTGAGAATGGGAAAAGAAAGCATGTCTATGAGATACTTTATTACTTTTGTGAAATGAAATATGATTCTTTTTTTTTGGTGAGTTGTGTTTAGGATCCTAGAATTAGAAAGTGAAAAGATAATAAGAAATTTCTTTCATAAACAACAGTAATCATTATATATATCCGTAGGGATACCTTTAAACTATAAAAATAGGAAAGAATCTTTGATGTTTATAGATTATCATTTTTTAAGATACTTTATTGCTTTTTGAAATGAAATATACTTTTTTGTGGGTTTTGTTTTAGGTTCTACGATTAAAAAGTGAAAATATAACAAGAAGTTCTTGCATAAATAACAGCGCCTTGGCCCAAAATTAGTTAATGTAAATAAATCATATAGTAAAAGTCAACTGTGCACTAACCAGCTGACTACTTTAGTTAATATAAATGAATAAGATAATAAAAGTCATATGCGCACTAACAAGTTGACTACTTCAGGCCCAAAATTAGTTAATCTAAATAAATAAAATAATAAAGTTCGACTCTGCCTAACAAATTGACTACTCTATGCCCAAAATTACTTAATCAAAATGAATGATAAGATAGTAAAAGTCGACTGTGCATTAAGCAATTGACTACTATAGTGTCCAAAATTAGTTAATGTGAATGAATCATAAGATAAAAATAGTCAGAGCATTAGCCAATTGAGTACTCAGCTTGACCCAAAATTATTTAAGGTAAATGAAACATAGGATAGTAAAAGTCAACTATACACTAACCAGTTGACACTCCAGGAACAAAATTAGTTAATGTAAACGAATAAGATGGTAATAGTCAACCGTGCACTAACCAGTTGACTATTCTAGGCGCAAAATTAGTTAGGCTACAAATATTTATTTTCCAAAAAAATTTAATACAATTTATCACAATAAAATGCTTTAAAAAACGGACATATATTTCATCTTCTTTATATTGTTCATATCTTAATATAACCAGCCTTTATGACAAATTTGTATCTTTCTTTTTTCCTCCTATTCTTCATCTCCAAATTTTCTCCTTCTGTCGCCTTCTTTTACGACTATAATCCAACTCTTCATTCTGTAAGCGAAAGCTTCTTTGTTTCCGACACAGAAACTTTTCGAACTTTTTAAAAGACTCCCCCAGAATCATAACACCTTATCAGACTCTTTTGTTGCTGGACCCTTCTATGGCCAAACACGACTTCCAAAAATGGCTGTCTTGACCATTCATTGACGAACTGCCGGCATTCCAGCGAAATCGTCGATCGGCCGGCCTACAACTCAACTCCACTCGCGAAGAGGGGGGTTTTACGGCCTCGCCTGTAAACTCCAATAAAATCTTTACGAACTGAGCTATACTCACAGCCTTTCTCAGTTCTAAGAAAAGTATTAAAACTGATGGATTTATCTGAAAATGTTTCCTTTCAAGCTCTCCTACTGAGAGTTTTACGATTTTTTGCCTCTGAGAAACTTTACTTATTCTGTTACATTATGTTTTTTATTTTTATTTATCTGCACACACATTTCTTCATTTATTTATTTTGGGAGTTTTCTGCGACCGTTATGGTATGCGGTTGGGACCAACAAAACTGCGAATCTGGAGAATTTTATTGAATTTGGGAGTGACTTTTCGTCTACCAAGGATTCCCCCCCCCCCTTTAAGTTCTTGGATGATGGCTACACCTCTCCCTAGAACGATTTTTGAGGTGTAGTTCGAAAATGATCGTTGCATTTTTTTTTAGCTTTCCACCCAGCGAAAGTTATGTTTGTATGTATTAAGTTTTTGGGGAGATTCGTATATTCAATATATTGAGGTAAATTTCCAGCGAAAATGTTTCTGTGGATATTACAGAAGAAAGTTTTGAAAAAGGTCTCTGTTTTATAAAGCAATGATTTTCATGTCATAAACTGAAAGCGTCGAAATATTTTTCCCATCGATTGCTTTCGTATTTCATTTTGAAAACGGAAGTTTCAAAGATTTGAAATATATATTTTTTTATCTTACATAAAAGAATATAGGGACGATATTAAATTCTTTTATAAAGTTAATGTACTACTAAACAAACTATTTAATGTTTTTTACTAACGAAATTATTTGTTTAATCAACAAAGTAGTAGAAATAATTTTACATTCACATTCTAATGAAATGATGAATTCTTATTATAATATTAGTTTTGCTAATTTTTCTATTTACATTAATTTCGCAAATCGATTTTTTTTTTAATTTAGGTTTTTCTAGGTCTATATTTTGCTATGATATTTGTATTCCTTAGAAAAATAGTTAAGATTATATTGAATATTTTGAAAGATTGTCCCAAAAAACATTTTTTATATTTGTATTTAGAATAATAATGAATATCACATTGAACATTTTGTGAACGATTTGTGAAATTTTACATTAATTTCTCAGACTGATCTTTTTAAATTAATGCTTTTCCAAAGTAGAGAATATATATAAATGCTTTTCGAAGACAGAAAATATATATTTATTAGATTCCTGTTCAATATTCTTTGATATCTTTTTTCTTCTTTCAACTATTTTAGCAAAGCATTTGCAGAACATTTGTCCAATTTGTTAGCTAAACTATAAGACAACACTTACCTATCTATAAACCCTCCTTAACCTTCCTTCCTTGTACACATTGTATCATAAGACAACACCCCTACCTTTCTACAAATTGATTAATTTACCCCCTGTGCTATAAGACAACACCCCTGCCTTTCTAGAGTCTTTTTTTTTCCCCACCTATCGTTTTACAGATTGGACAAATTGTCTCTCGTACCATAAGCCAATACTTACTTTTTTATAAGACCTTTTTCATTCTTTCTACCATCCTTGGCCAATTTGCATTATAAGACAACACCTACCTTCTTACAAATTAGACAAATTATCACTCAAACCATAGGACACTTTTTACTTTCCTACAAAACCTTTATTACTCTTTCTACCTTCCTTGGACAATTTGTATTAAAAGACAACACCTACTTTCCTACAAATTGGTTAATTTGTCACTAGTATCATATGGCAGTATTTACTTTCATACAAACCCTTTCTTACTCTTTCTACCTTCCTTGGAAAATTTATATAAGACAGCATCTACTTTCTTAAAATTGGTTAATTTGCTACCTTACCATAAGGCCACACCTACATTTCTACAACTTAAACAATTTGTCACCGGTACCAGACAACACCTACCTCTCTCCAACTTGGACAAATTGTCACTCTTACCATAAGAAATACTTACTTTCCTAAAATCTCTATCTACCTTCCTTAAATAATTTGTAGAAGATAAAGCCTATTTTTCTACAAATTGGTTATTTTGCCACCTGTACTTAAGACAACAGCTACATTCCTAGAATTTAAACAATTTATCACTGGTAGCAGACAACACCTTTTTGTCTCCAAACTGGACAATTTTCCACCTATAACATATATATCAGTCAGTATGACGGAAGATCTATAAAAAAACTTGCATCCACTGTAAAATACAAAACTACACTAATCAATTACTTTAATACTGTTAATATTGGATTAATCGTGTAAATCTTAAATTCTCCTTGTTATAAATCAAAGAATTGTGTTATTTTCCATAGCATGAGTTTTGTCCAAATGTTGAATTTTGAATCATTACCTTGCTGCAAAGACACAAGAATGAGAAACAAAAATATTTACATCACAAGTATACAAGAGAAAACATAAAATTATTACTATCCAAAGAATGGTACACGAAGCGATAACAAAAGAAGTTTGTTGTGAAAATAGAAATTTTACGACTCATTATTTTTTGACGAATAACCGTTTGTAAAAGATGAAGCAAAACAACATTAGTCAACCTTATCTCGTATTATATCCCAAAATGTGTTATAAAGCTACTCAATACTTAAGCGATGTTTTAACTTACAAACTTCGAAAGATTATTATCCATTGTATACGCATCTGAAACCAGCAATGCCATTGTTTTGAATCAAACTGCTTAAATAATACCAAGGTTATAGACACATAAGGTATTGTTATGAAAGAATATATTGCTATTTTTAAAAAATAAATGAGTAATAAGTAGTAAAATAAAACTCCCAGGCGTAAATTGAAAAGAATTGTTAGGTAAGAAATAAAACCGAATCGTAAAAGTTAAAATTGCTTCGAAAGAATATTTGAAGCCATTCGGGTCAATTCTTTCGATTTGCATTTATCTGTTTCTGACAAAGGGAAAATAATATTTATTTTTTTGAATTTATGGTTTTTAGGAATCGTAAAAATAATATGGGGATCTAAGCGTTTTCATTGTAATTTAAATCGAAATTTCTCAAGAAAAATGTGCAGAATTTTATTATTACATGGAACGTGATGTTGCGTGATATATGGCTTTAGGCTGTCACATATTACTTGCGTGACACAAAATAAAAGTTGTTAAAAGACAGAAGTATTTGCTTTATGAATTAAATACATTTAAATTAGAGAAAACTGTAAGGTCTCGGCCTATACTAGACCTATAACAGCCTTAAATCAGACCTATAACAGCTATATCTAGACCTATAACAGCCTTATCTACAAATTGGTTATTTTGCCACCTGTACTTAAGGTCACTTTCAGGTTCATAGAAACATCCTCATTTCAGGTTCATTTTTATCTGCAAGCACTATATATATATTTACACAGTCCAGTCACATTAATGTGACCACCACCTACTTTTGACGTCAACGTGAAATAACCTATAACAAAAGGCAGATGGCAGCACATTACAGCGGAGTGTACCGCTTAATACCACATTCCACACTCCACTTAAAGCCAAAATATACAATATATCTGGCTTTTGACAAGTGGTCACATTAATGTGACTAGACTGTATATATATATATATAGAGAGAGAGAGAGAGAGATGCAGTACTCTGGGTACTCTTTATATAAAGAAACGAAAATTAAAAACATAAATTCGTTCACCAGTGCACGATTAAAAAGCAACTACAGTCTACTGCAAGGTCGGAGATTTTCAGAGTTCTCGTGTCTACGGCGAATCTCAAAACACGTGGTCTGCAGCAGACCTTAATTATCATAAGGCGTGATATACGAAACCCCAAAGGACTCACTTTGTAAAAAGGCGGAAACTCCGATTTGTCCTGTCACTTAAGAGAAAATTAGAAAAACCATACTCTTTATCGCCTCGTCGTAGAACCCTCCCTTTCTTTTCCATAAAACCCCCTTTAAGAAAATATGTCAAGGGGGAAGGGTCAACTTCTCTCACTTCTTTTTGGAGTAGACATTTTCTCAGATCATGCTCAATCACCAATATGGCAACAACTCATGTTGTAATCCATATTCCATCGGTAATTGTTTTGACCTGTGAAGATCGCACAAACATTCGCTAATTTCATGAGTCTCATTATATATGACACCAAATATCTGCAATCAGATTTGAGTGACAGTTTGTTCTCATTAGTACAAAACAGTAATTGCATGTAATATAAGTATCCACAATACTGCTCATCTGCTTTCAAATTTGAGTGATAGGTTGTACTTTTCAAAGTATACATTCCTCTCTCCTGGGAAAGAACTGTCACAACTCTTTCCGTGGGAAAAATGCTATAAAATATTGCGCGAAATTTTCAAAACTTGAAGATTGTTACTCTATTTAAGATTACAAACATGAAGATTAAGCTACATTTTCAATGTCGAAAAAATTTCCATTCTGGCCTAGGACACTCCGCCATTTGTAAGTGGCCATTTGCCATTTGCCTGTGGAATTGACTATTTGGATACAAAATTGTGAGGCGGTTGTAACGGAAGCTTATTTCTCAGAAATTTGCATGTAGTGTGTAAGCAATTATTTGCAGTTTCTTATAAATGCGCCCTGACTTCAAAAATCCTGAGAACCACTGTTCTAGAACTGTTTCCCTAAAAATTATAGAAAAAAGTCATATTTCATTTCATCACTCCGGTGTGAAATGATGGAGCCATGTTTCATCCATTGTCACATATCGACGCAAAAATTCTTGTTTATTACGATTGAACAGCTCCAAACACTGCTTAGAATCATCAATTCGCTGTTGTTTTGAGTCGATTGTGAGCTCCGGCGGCACCCACTTTGAACAGAACTTTCGCATATCCAAATATTCATTCACGATATGTCCAACGCTTTCCTTTGATATCTTTAGGGTCTCAGCTATCTCAATCAACTTCACTTTACGGTTATCAGAAATTATTTTGTGGACTTTTTTGATGTTTTCGTCGGTAACAGCCTCTTTGGGGAGTCCACTGCGTGCATCGTCCTCGGTGCTCATTTTGCCTCGTTTAAATTTAGCAAACCCCTTCTCTACGGTTGATTTTCCAGGTGCAAAGTCCGAATAATGTTTATCAAGCCAAGCCTTGGCTTCGAATAGTATTTTTTTCGCCAAAAAGCAATGCTTTATTAACACACGAAATTCCTTTTTATCCATTTTTTCAAACTAACAAAAATTGCTTCACTAAAAATTCTATAACTCACATACTAATAGTGCAACAGTTGTCAAATTTATACACGTGTCTTTTGAAGGTTAGGACTAACTAAAAATCATATGAATTTAACACTAGTAGCGCCATTTATGTGTCAGCCTACGTACTTTTCAGCCCATCTGTTATAAACATCAAACACTCTTTCATATTTTTACAGCTAGAAGTTATCCCTACGGATATATATAATGATTACTGTTGTTTATGCACGAATTTGTTGTTGTCTTTTCTCTTTCTAATTCTACGATCCTAAAGAAACCCACAAAAAAAGAAGCATATTTCATTTCAAAAAAGTAATAAAGTATATCATAGACATGACGTGTTTCTCATTCTCGAAAACTAAAAAGTGATCCCTACAGATCTGTAGATTGATTACAGTTGTGTTCCCATTAAACTCGTAATATTCTTTCCTTATTTTATAAGAAACTTAATAATCCCACAGGATATATATATATAATGGTTACTCTTGTTTATGCAAGAATTTCTTGTTATCTTTTCACTTTCTATTTCTAGATAAATTCTACTTAAATAAAACTTACCAAAAAAAAAAGCATATTTCATTTCAAAAAGTAATAATGTATCTCAAAAACTTATCTTCAAACTTTCTTTTATATAAACATAAAACAAAACATCAACATCAAACATTAAATAAATCAAACATCAATCATTCTTCCATATTTAGTAAATCATATGGAATATGTATATATCATATCATTCCATATTTTTAAATTTATATCAATCATTCTTCCATTCGTAGCTAAATTTTTACCTACGGATATAACAAAACATTTGTGTAATTAGAAACTTTAACAAAACTAATACTACAAAAAGAATTCATCATCACATTAGAATGTAAATTTAAAATCATTTCTACTATTTCGTTAACTTGAAAAGAGTTCAACAAATTAATTGATCAGAATGAACAAAAAACAGCTTATTAACTTTAACAGTATATTAACTTTAAAAAAAGAATCTACCACCGTCCCTATAATCTTTTATGTAAGATAAAAAAAAAAATATTTCCAACCTTTGAAACTTCCGTTTTCAAAATGAAATACGAAAGCGATCGGTGGGAAAAATATTTCGACGCTTTCAGTTTATGACATGAAAATCATTGCTTTATAAAACACAGACCTTTTTCAAAACTTTCTTCTGTAATATCCACAGAAACATTTTCGCTGGAAACTTACCTCAATATATTGAATATTCGAATCTCCCCAAAAACTTAATACATACAAACATAACTTTTGCTGGGTGGACGAAAAAAAAAAAAGGCAACGATCATTTTCAAACTACACCTCAAAAATCGTTCTAGGGAGAGGTGTAGCCATCATCAAAGGACTTAAAGGGGGAGGGGAATGCTTGGTAGACGAAAAGTCACTCCCAAATTCAATAAAATTCTCCAGATTCGCAGTTTTGTTGGTCCCAACCGCATACCATAACGGTCGCAGAAAACTCCCAAAATAAATAAATGAAGAAGTGTGTGTGCAGATAAATAAAAATAAAAAAACAAAATGTAACAGAATAAGTAAAGTTTCTCAAAGGCAAAAAAATCGTAAAACCCTCAGTAGGAAAGCTTGAAAGGAAACATTTTCAGATAAATCCATCAGTTTTAATACTTTTCTTAGAACTGAGAAAGGCTGTGAGCATAGCTCAGTTCGTAAAGATTTTATTGGAGTTTACAGGCGAGGCCGTAAAACCCCCTCTTCGCGAGTGGAGTTGAGTTGAGTTGTAGGCCGGCCGATCGACGATTTCGCAGGAATGTCGGCAGTTCGTCGATGAATGGTCAAGACAACCATTTTTGGAAGTCATGTTTGGCCATAGAAGGGTCCAGCAACAAAAGAGTCTGATAAGGTGTTATGATTCTGGGGGAGTCTTTTAAAAAGTTGGAAAAGTTTCTCTGTCGTGGAAACAAAGCAGCTTTTGCTTACAGAACGGAGAGTTTGATTATAGTCGTAAAAGAAGGAGACAAAAGGAGAAAATTTGGAGATAAAGAATAGGAGGAAAAAAGAAAGATACAAATTTGTCATAAAGGCTGGTTATGTTAAAATGTGAACAATATAATGACGGGGAAATATATAAGTCCGGCTTTTAAAGCATTTTATTGTGATAAATTTTGTTACAGTCTTTCGGAAAATAAATATTTTTAGGCTAACTTATTTTGGACTTTGAGTAGTCAACTGTTTAGTGCATAGTTGGCTTTTAATATTTTATGATTCATTTACATTAACTAATTTTGCTCATATAGTAGTCAACTAGTTACTGTTAACCAAAAATTAGTGGTTCACAGTCGACTTTTACTGTCTTATGATTCATTTCCATTAACTAATTTTGGACATACAGTTGTCAACCGGTTAGTGCACAGTTGACTACTATGTGTCCAAAATTAATATCTAATATAGTTGATATTATCCAACAATCATAAGATAGATGTTATTATCCAACAATCATAAGATAGGTGATATTATCCAGCAATCATAAGATAGTTGACTTTTACTATCATGATTCAGTTACATTAACTAATTTTGGACGTAGAGTAGTCCACCGGTTACAGCACAGATGACTTTTACTATCTTGTGATTTATTTATACTAACTAATTTTGAGCCTAGAGTTTAAAACTGGTTAGTGCACAGTTGACTTTTACTATCTTATGATTCAGATATATGAATTAATTTTGGACCTAGAGTAGTCAACTGGTTAGTACACAGTTGACTAATACTATCTTATGATTTATTTACATTAACTAATTTTGTACCCAGAGTAGTCAAATGGTCAGTGCACAGTTGACTTTTACTATATTACCATTTTTCTATCTTACAACTTTTACTATCTTACACTATCTTACGATCCTTAATTTTAGTGATGTTTGTTGAACGACTCAAGCCTTCTAAATAAATTTGTAATTAAAAGAACATATACGTGTGTGAAAATAAAATCATCTTTCTGTCCGAGTGTTTTTTTTTTTTTTTTTTTTTTTTTTTTTTTTTTTGCAAGTTCCTTTATTTTAAATTTATAACATAATGAATATTCTCTTCTAAGAATTCTGAATGTACAAAAACATAAATAAATACTTTTTCTAAACTTAACAAAAAGCATTTGAAAAATATATATAAAGATTTTTTTATCATCAACATGCTTATAATTGCGTATTCTTCAAACTAAATTTAAATCTTTTTAAATTATTTGTCTTAAATTCCTTGCCTTTGAAAAACTGATATTAATTTATGCACCAGAGGAAATTTATCAAACTAAATTACATAATTTTTAGAGAAAAAAAAAAAAAAAATAATAATAATAAGATCTTTAACCTAAACCAGGTGACAAATTAATTTCATCGCTTCCATAGCAAACAGCAAAAATACCAAATAATAATCAAAACATCTGCCCTCAAAAAAGCAAAATTCAGTACTCTCGATTACGCGCATTTATTTACAAAAGCTTTTAAATTTTATTTTTTTTACGATAGGTTATTTTCATTAAACAATGTAAACATGAACCCGTATCAAAACATTTTAGTACTTGTTTGATAAGAGAAGATTGAAAAGCTTAATATATATCTTAGATTTTCATTTTAAATTTCATATAAAAATAATATCTTCTCATGCAAATTTATCAAGAGTTATTTAATAAAGAATGATCAATAAAAACAATAAATTTCAAATAATTAATTTTTTTTTCTTTTAATACAAATATTTCTATTCTATTCTATTCTTCTATTTCTAAATAGAAAATATTTATACAACAAACTTTTATTTAATTTTTTTTTATTATTTTATACCAAATTTAATCTACACCAATTGTTTTAGTTACTGCAAACAGAAGCTATAATGAGATATTTTTGGTGTTTACTAAAGTTTAGAAGTTATCATACTTATCTTGCTTATTTTCTGATAATTTCCACGTGAAAATTGAAATTCTCTAATACAATTTTACCAAAATATAATAGGATACAAAAATAAATTGTTTCAAATATTAGATAAAAATCTGTGTTTATCGCAACAAATTTTATGAGTATCAGACTGAAATATTCGATTTCCAAATATTTTTGAGTGATAAACATTTTTAGTTACTATAAGGAATAATTCGTATAATTTATCATAAAAATTCAAGATTTGATTTTTTAAATTTAAATGAAAGAGTTGAAATATCCAATATTGACTTAATTTAATTAATTTTTGAAAAACGAGAATTCTACTATGGGGTGTCATATTCTATTCCTTTGTCACCCTCTATTCTATTCCAATTTTCCATAACATAAGGTTAAGAACTTATTTGTTTTGGAAATACAGCAAAAAAAAATAGTAAAGGATTTATTGGGCATTAGCAAAATTTTATGTTACAATCATCATATTTGTGGAATGGTCAATTTGTTCACTTCATCTAAATGTATATTACTGTTTATGATCTTTCCGTAAAAGAAAAAAAAAGCATTTCATGTTGCTGCCCAGTGGCGATATTAACTTTATAGATTTTATGAATAAAATCACCTGTTGGTTTCATTTATCTCTTAGTTTTTCTGTAGACTTTAAAATTGGTCTAATAATTTATGGATACTCTATAATTATGAATCCATTTTAAGAACAGTAGAAATAATATTTCAAATTAAATTATGCAAATTGCATAAAAAGTTAAATGGCAGAAAAGCAATGATTATTTTTTTTCCCTTCCATTGAAAAATACAAGATTTAAACTAGGTTTTAAATTACAACTTTCAACAGAAATATATTAAAACAGCCAATAGATAATCTTCTTACTGAAATATCAGATATTCAATAAACAAAATGCCAGCAAGAATAATAAAAAAAACATTAAATAAAAATAAATCATTCATTTAGAACAAAAACAAGGCATCATCAAATAGTCGATTTTCAAAATTTAGATTTTCTGTTTTTTCAAAAAGGGTACAACATTTAAATATGGATTTTATATTATTACGATTTTGAATATAAAAAAAAAAACACCCCATTAAAATTGATTTAAAAAATATAAATCTATAAAATGGCATATATAAGTCTATAAAACAACATAAAATATAAGTTTATAAAATGGCATCTATAAGTTTATAAAATGGCATATCTATGTCTAAATGGCCTATATAAGTCTATAAAAGGACATACATAAGTTTATAAAATTGCATAAAATATAAGTCTATAAAATGGCATATATAAATCTATAAAATTGCATGAAACATAACTCTATAAAATGGCAAATATAAATCTATAAAACGGTGTATAAGTCTGTAAAATGGCGTATAAGTCTATAAAATGACATGTATAAGTCTATAAAAAGGCATAGGGGTATAAAATGGGATAAAACATAAGTCTATAAAACATTTATAAGTATATAAAATGACACAAAATATGTCTATAAAAGGGCATATATAAATCAATAAAAAGGCATAGGGGTATAAAATGGGATAAAATATAAGTCTATAAAACATTTATAAGTATATAAAATGACACAAAATATGTCTATAAAAGGGCATATATAAATCAATAAAATGGCGTATGTAAGTCTTTAAAATGGCATATGTAAATCTGTAAAATTGTATATATAAGTCTATAAAATGGCATAAAATATAACTCTATAAAATAAACTATAAGAATTTAAGCTGGAAATCAAAAGAAAAACAAATCAAATAATTAAGAATAGCAATGTACTTCAAACAATAAAATTTTACACGCCATTTTTTAAAAGTATAAAAATACAATATTTAAAATTAGGTTCTGCATTATTTTATACCTATAATAGTTGTAAATTGTAGCAAAAAAAAAATAATAAATAAATAAATAAATGACAATGAAAATTTGTTTACTAAATATCAAGTCATTAAACAAACAAAACGGTCGCAGGTGATTAAACAAAAATAAAAAGCTACTTTGGAACAAAACACAACCAAAATTGTTTATGTCTGGAATACATTTTGAATCATGTTTTGTTTTCTTTCTGGTGGGGAAAATTCTTCTGGTTGAAGGACACAATTGATGCAAAACTGCAATGACAAACAGCAGGAACAACAACAACAATAACAACAACAAGAACTTTTTACCCTTGATTTAGGAGAACAGAGGTTAAACCGAGTCCTAAATTAATTTAATAGCACCTGCAATTATTCTAAAAGAAAATGGGGAACTTCAGTTACAAGAATGAAACAAAAACAAGGTATCTCAAATCAAAATAGTCGATTTCCAAAATTCAAAATGCTTTGTTCTTCAAAGGGAGTACAGCATTAAATTTGGATTTGGATTTATGAAATAGAAAGCAAAAGAAAAGCATTAAAATTGATTTAAAAAATATAAGTCTATAAAATGGCATACATAAAACTAGAAAATGGCATAAAATATAAATCTATAAAAGGACATAAAATAAAAATCTATAAAATGGCATATAATATGTTTATAAAATGGAATATATAAGTCTATAAAATGGCATATATAAATCTATAAAAGGGCATAAAATTTAAGTCTATAAAATGGTATAAAAAATAAATCTGTAAAATAGCATATATAACTCTATGGTATATATGCCTACAAAATGGAATATATAAGTATAAAATGGCATAAAATATTTCTATAAATTTCATTTATAAATCTACAAAATGGCTTAATATAAGTCTATAAATTGACATATATAAATCTATAAAATGGCATAATATAAGTCTATAAATTTTTATAAAATATAAATCTGTAAAATAGCATATATAAATCTATAATATGGTATATATAAGTCAATAAAATGGCATATATAAGTCTATAATATGGTATATATGTCTATAAAATGGCATATATAAGTCTATAAAAAAGCATTCAGTCTATAAAATGAACTGTAAGTAAAGAACTATAACTATAAAATGAACTATAATGGAAGATAAAAACAATATTAACTTCAAATAAAACAATTTTTTAATGCTATTTTTTAAGTATAAAAATACATAATTTAAAACAAGGTTCTGTAATATTTTATTCTTATTATAGATGTACGGAAGTAAAAAAAATAAGTAAATGGTAATGAAAATTTGTTTAATAAATATCACTCATTAAATAAACAAAACTGTTGCAGGTGATTAAACAAAAATAAAAAAGCCACTTTGGAACAAAACAAAATCTGTCTTTAACGGAAATTATTCATGTCTGGAATACATTTGAATCATGTTTTGTTTTCTTTCTGGTGGTGAAAATCCTTCTTGCTGAAGGATAACAATTTATGCAAAACTGCAATGACAAACGGCAGGAACAACAACAACAACAACAGGATCTTTTTACCCTTGATTTAGGAGCGCAGAGGTTAAACCGAGTCCTAAATTAATTTAATAGCCCTTACAATCATTCTAAAAGAAAATGGCGAAGCTTCAGTTACAGTTACAAGAACGAAACAAAAAATCACACAAATAAAGCACCATTCATGAAGCGATTCATGCGGAATTTGGGGAAAATGCAGAAGAATTTATTGTCCGGTCACCGGCGTATTTAAACGATTGTCGTATGTCATAAAAATGGTTGCGATCTTTCTTCCAAAAAAGAGCTAGTTGGAGCTTACATATGACGCCATGATAAAGAAGAAGGAATCCAATAACAAATGAATGCTTTTCTTTTTTCTTTCTTTTAATTTTTTTTTTTTTTTTTTTTACTTTTCTTCTTTACCAAATGTTCCGCGATATCAGTGTCGTAAATTAAACTCAAAAGGCTGGAATAATTTATCGTAAAAGTTACGATCAAAAGTTACGCGGAAGTTAAGCAAATCGGTGGTACTCAAACAAAAAAAAATTCTTTTTTTTTTTTTTTTTTGTTGTTGTTTTGTTGCTTCTTTTCTACGATTGCAGATTATTTTTGGAAAGGATATAAATGCTACATGTTTCCTTAGTTTATGAGTTTGTTTTCCTACTTTCAGAATTAAGATAATGTTTTGACCGCTGGTCCATGGGAATAAATTGCCCAACCTTAATTGTTGCTTTAAAAAGTGAAGGTCAATGCTTAAATTTTCGCATAATCTTCTAGAAAGCTCAGAAAAGGATGGAATTGAATACTTTTTTTATCTGAACGCATAACAGAAATTCCAGAGTAGAGTGTTCAAATTTTTTAAAATATATCTCAAAGTATCATTTACAAAAAAAATTAAACAATCTCGGCCGTCAGACTGTTTGATATAAATTAGGTGTAGTCAGAGGTTAAGTTAATTGGAGCCTTATACAAGTTCCATATTTCTTTTGGGTGTCATGTTATATTTTAAATAATATTACATACAATAGCTAATATTTTTAAATTTTTATTAAAAATTAAATTGGGGAGGATAGCCGAGTGACTGGAGCTCGGTACCACAGAAAAAACGATGATAAACAATGATAATGTTTTTGAAATTCTTAAGAGATTAAAAGTGAAACAATGGTTATAAGTGTAGGTAGAAAAGAAACAATATATAAATGGTTAAAATACTAAAAAATCATCAATGGCAAGATCAAATAATCAATCATAGGTGAGCCGAAGAGCTTGATGGGTTGACTAATGGGTTGGGCTTTCGAACAAAAGAAACTCGTTCGAAACCAAAAAGTGATATCGAATAGTAAATTCTCGTGTCTATTCTATATAGTAGTATTATAAATCTGTAGAAAAAAAAGGATTTCCATTGGGTTCTAAGAAAAAATGGTGGAGGATGCGAAGCCTTAGATTCCGGCCGTAGAATGTTATTTCCAAAACAATTGATACAAAAAACTTTTTTTTAAATCAATTCCTACTTTTTTTCCACTATATTGCAGAAAGTCCTTTATAAATAATTATTATTCCTTTTTTTAAGTTTATCTGGCGCCATCTACTGGTAGATATATGCAACTTAAATCTAAAAAAAACTAAAATTAATTAATTAAATTTTAGGAATGAATTAATATATGAAAAAACTGCATTAACATCCAGTGTCATCCACTACAAGTTCAAAAAAAATGTATTTGAAGTTGAGTGGATGAATAAAAAGTATTTTATGAACGACTGAAAATTTGAACAAGATATATATAGGGAGAGTGTGAGCTAATAGAAGGAATTGAATAAGATGCAATGTAACTGGCACGGAAATGCCACTGCCACTGCAATGCAACTGTCCTTTTCCGTGTCCTCTGAGTAACGATGCTTCTGTGAAATCTTGGCCTTTCTAGTGGCAAATGCATCAAAGTACCAAATATTCGAACAACATATGGTGAAAGTATTTTTCAAAATAAATATAAATTATTATTTTCCAATGGATCCCGGCTCACTGTGGAATATATGGCAATGAAATGGCCACTTTTTTGGCTAAAATAGGGAACCAGAATCCTACAGATTCCATAAGATCATATAGCTTATTCAACTTTAGTGCGAGTAATAAAAGAATACAAGCATAAAGACTTCTGGTCCTGGCAAGGTGACCAAATGAACGAAAAGTGTTGGAGGGAATCTCTTTTAAAGGTTCCATCTGCCCCTAGACGACATGATGTTTTTTGCATGCAGCTTTTTGGTTGGAGCTTGGACATGATTGAATTGCAAGACATTTATTTAGATTTAACATCTTTTCATTCTCTAATTGTGTATTATGCGTGAGAGACACTTTTGTGGATGCTTCACATCTTTAAGGATGTCCTGAGGTGTTTGGAAATGTATATGATAGATAATGTCAGGCAAGAAAGAAACTTCACAATCTCAGAACTGACTGAGTTGTGTTGACTTTTGACGTTTTATTTTATTTTTGTTGTTTTTGCTTTACTTCATGTGTATGTGTTGTCTGCATTTGTCACACACTAGTCGATGAATTTGTATGTTCAAGTGCTACTGCTAAAAATGAAAAAGAAATTCAAAAAAACATATGGTGGAAGCTGCAAACACTTTGAAATATGAGTGGTGATTATAATAGAAAAACCTAACAAAGCTTAAGAGTATTTATGCAGAATTTTCTCCCATATACTATTCATTGCATATAGCATTACTTCCTTTAATTGTTAAAGAATACAAATCATATGCTACGAATTGATGTTCATATTATAAAGTTATCAACAGAATCATTGGATCCAGAGTAAAACGCTTCTTAATCGAGAAAAATAACATTTATTTTTAAACACATAAAAATTCAATAATATAAAGTGAAAACTATCATCAACAGAGAAGAATTGATTTTAAATACAGAAAAAAAAAAAGAATGAATAAAATGCATCAACGTATACTATACATGACATTTTGGGTTTTTCCTCACACTGACTCACGAAATGGTACAAGATTTATTATTTTCCATAGATATCTCTTATCTGGCCCCAGACAGAATAATATATATCCTCATATTCCCCCTCTATAACCAACACAAAGAAAAACTATCTGTCCGTCGCAAAAATATATACACCAACTTCTCACGCTTTTATACACATCAGCCACTTCATTCGTTTCATTAACTACAACCGTATTGCCCATGGGGTGGGCAGAAAACCTCCATCCAATATAAATAACCCCGAGAACTTATAGATGAGAAACTCTCTCCCCACAGCTTTTCTTTGAATAATAGAAACGGGGTGGACTCAAAGACAGACGAACAAACAGATGGTCAGCTAGGTCCTTAAATACACCCCTGGACTGTCAACCTTCAAGGAATCAAATATTAGCACCGTTGGCAATCTTCTGCTGCACCCCCTTGCCCCCCACCCCCGTCTTGGAAGAGACATTTTCTCTCCACTGGCTGCTGGTCAATTAAATACGTTGACTGCCTTTTGGTGTGTCACCCTCATAGGGGGCTTTAGGCTTTAGGGGGAGGGGGGTAGCTCATTTGGTTCTTAATCCCCTGCAGACGATTCTGTGATAGCTAAGCGGGGGAGGGAGAGAGAATTTGTTTTCTTTTAGCAAGTTGGAATCGTCTGATCCTATTATTAGGGGTGGATAAGATGGGCTGAAGTTATTGATGTTATTGCGAAATGTATTTGGATAAATGCTTTCTTTGTATTTGGTTAGTAAAATGGGCCTAAGCTGTTGTGTAAGCCTTTCTACTAACTTGTTAGATCAACAATGGTGATTATATAGGCTATACCAGAGATGGGCAAACATTTTCGGTCGCGGGCAAAAAATCGAAAAAAAAAAAGTTTGGCGGGCCAAGATAAATTTTTCTAAAATTAAAAAAAAATATATACAAGTATTACAATTTAAATATGTTAATGAGATGAATGAAATTGCGATTTCATTTTTAAAAGTTTCTCATATTGAGGTTCGAAGTGAGATGTACTGATTCTAAGGAACGAGGCTAAATGCTCATCTGTCAATCTACTTCTGAAATAATTCTTTCTAAGGTTCGTAGTAGAAGAAACCATTTTTCACAAATATAAGATGAAGCAAACATAGCGACAGGAAGAAAAAAAAATATCTAATCTAAGTAGAAAAGGAGATGGATATATAATATATAAATATATATTTTTTTAATTTGCCTCGGACCGAAAAATTAAAATTCTATTCGTGGGTCGGATTTGGCCAGCGGGGCGTAGTTTTCCCATCCCTGGGCTATACAGTGTCTGTTAGAAAATAAATATTGCAAGAAATATCGACATAAAAATTGTTTATTAAAACATTTAATCAAATTTGACACAAAACCAGAACGGAACTAAATACCACAGTATGCTTCTGAAAATTTCTGTAAACTTATTAGGTTGTTTCATATAAAATGAATTTTTTGATATAAGCTCAAATTCTATATCTACCAGTATTAAATTAAATAACAGTGTTAATTACAATAATAAATATATATTTATTAGAGTTGTTGAAATTTTTAGAAAATCTTAAGCAAATAGAATCATGGAATCCTACAAAATACAGAATACTACACTGCGTAAAAAAAATAGAAGGACAGTGTATTTTTGCCAATTAATATCTCTTATTTTCTCCTAACTACCAGATATTTATGCAGATTTAGTTTAATGACCCTTTTTTTCATTTTAGGCAAAAATTAAACATCTACCACTAATATTAATAATAAAACTAGTATATATAATTTCCGATGCGTAAAAAAAGTAGAAGGACACTTGCTAATATATTTAATTTAGTGAGTTGTTCTTTAGTTAAATAGTGATTTTGTACTTTGTTTTATCCTTTTCTGTCAAAAAAATCTAATTTGTTTAAAAGCTACGCTGTTTCTCCGTTCCCAGAAATGCCTAAAGGAATACCTTTGAACGATTTTCAAAAAGGCTGAATTTCTGCATATCAAGATGATGGTAAAGGTGTCAGAGAGATTGCTCGATTGTTGCAGGTGAGCCCCAATACAGTTTTAAACTTTATCAGAAATCCATATAAAAATTGAAAGAAAAAGAATACTGGTAGACCGAAAAAGTTAACATGACGTGATGAAAGAAAACTTGTTCGTGTGCTTAAGAAGAACAAAGGAAGTGTTTCAAAGGCAAGAAATCAAGCAGGACTTAATCATGTGACGAAACAAATGGTTTACAACTATATTAAAAGATCTAAAAAATTCATTTTCAAAAAACGGAAACATCATCCTAAGTGGACACAAGCTCACATTGATAACCGTTTAGCGTGGGCTAAGGAGTACATGTCCTAGACTACAGAATGGACTTCTGTGATATTTTCCGATGAAAAGAAATTTAACTTAGACTGTCCAGACGGATATTAGCACTACTGGCATTGTCTGGGGAATGAAGACGAATACTATTCAACACGACAAATGGGAGGAGGGAGTTTAATGGTTTGGTTGGCTGTTGGATACGGAGGAAGGACAAGTCTGGTTTTTTTAAATGGTAGGCAAAAACATACAGACTACATTCAAGGGCTGAATTCCGAGCTTCTTCCTTATGTCTCTGACTTGGGGGTGAAGAGTGGAAGTTTCAGCAAGATGGAGCTTCCATTCACACCGCGACTGGAGTCAAAAATTGGTTCCTAACAAATAATGTGGATGTTTTACCATGGCCAGCCAAAAGTCCTGACCTTCATATAGTGGAAAACGTCTGGGCAATGCTAGTTCGTCGAGTTTATGCTGATGGAAGACAATTTGATTCGCTAACTCAGCTTCGAGAAGCATTGAATGACTCGTGGGACAATTTTTGTCAAACAGAAGTTCAATCTCTATACAATTCACTTCCAAACAGAATATTTGAAGTTATAAAGGCCAATGGGAAGAACATTCCTTATTAAAATCACTATTTTTTCATTCATTATAATGCTGTCCTTCTACTTTTTTTACAAATTTTCAAAAAAGAGAAACTATTTTTGTTAACATTAATATTTTATGTTTGAATATCATAATTCTGATGTTAAAATTGTATTTTTAAAATATTTGTAAAATGTTTGTAATAGAAAATTTTAGTAAAAATAAAATATTTTTCGGTTATTGTTACAAAATCAAGTGTCCTTCTACTTTTTTTACGTAGTGTACATTCTGAAGCACAATTGTTGACAATGATAACTGTTGACATTGATAATATTGATTGTTGATAATAATACTGTGCATTAATTGTTTGCCCTGCTCCTTGGAAGCTGTAATGGATAACTGCCATTTGCTGAAACATCAATGATAATGCTGTGCATTAATTGACAATAATAATACTGGGAATTAATTGTTTTCCCTAATTTTCATATATGAATATAAACTTGGAAATTCTACTACTCAAGCAACCCTAAACATTAATGGTGCATTTAGGAATGATGTTACTATTGTTACCAAACTGAGACCATGATTTGAGATGTTTAAACCAAAAGAGAGGAGCTTAGAAACGGAACATCGCGGAGGATATGGAAGTATCCTTTGTAATGACTTTCTGAGAACAATAGTTTAAGCTAACCCTAAAACAAGTAATATAAAAAAAAAGTTTTAAAGTCAATTCCTACTTTTTTCACACTATATTGCAGAAAGTCCTTTATAAATAATTTTCATTCATTTTTTTAAGTTTATCTGGCGCCATCTATTGATAGATATATGCAACTTAAATTTTTAAAAAACTACAATCAATTAATTAAATTTAATGAATGACTGTATTAACATCCAGTGAACTGTGAACTGAACCAGAACGCAGTGAACTGAAACTGTATTAACATCCAGTGTCATCCACTACAAGTTCAAAAAAAATGTATTTGAACTTGAGTGGATGAATAAAAAGTATTTTATGAACGATTGGAAATGTGAACAAGATATATATGGGGAGAGTGTGAGCTAATAGAAGGAATTGAATGACTGTTAGAGAACTTGCTGATGATCTGTTACAAGCGAAAACGAGTCGAAAGATCCCTTGTCTACCCCGGGATGGATATACTTAATTGTCAGCCAGAAAGCCTTTATTGCATTCGAGCAGATGAAGATACCCAATAATTCGCTAAGTTGATCTTGTGGGATGTTCATTCTAAGTTGTACAATGATAAATAACAATATATATCTAATTTTTCTAATTTCTTTATGGTAAACAACAATAGATATGCGAGAATATTTTTTCAAATGGTCAATCAATCTCATTTTAAAAACGTTCCTTTACATTTCCTTTCTTTATTTTATTATTTTTATGGGTCATTATTTTTAATATAATTTTTCTCAGATTTTATGTATCTGTCTCTATTTTAATCAATTTAATAATTTAAAAATTTAGTTTTGATTTTAGCATATCTTTCTTCAATCATCATTTTTTCACTCAAGTTCGATTTTCTAAAGGAAACTTTCAATCTTTTAATGGAAGGCATCAAAATTCATAATTATTTATAAGGATAAATGCATCATAACTATGCTGCCATTAATAATTTTATAACAAAGGATGTGTTGTACCAAACTTTATATTATTCATGTCCCTTGGTACTGAATATAATTTTAAGTATCGGAAACACCAATAATCCATCTTTTATTTCTAAAAAAAATTTCTGACCCCCATATTTACCATTTTCCTAATTACTTGTGGCACTATCGTAAAACAATTATCTAACGGAGAAACTAATGCAACCCAACGCCTTAAGATCTACTTAAAATATCTCAAAGCGCCCCCTGGTGGAGCCTCTCGATGACACACATCAACCATACTAATCCAATCCTCCCGAGAATCATTCACGAGAGCTTAGCACTGCCTTGTAAACTAAGGACCTCATATATCAATCACTTATGAAATAAAATATCTTCTACAAGTTCTTTCTTTCACCGCCAACGAGTCGTACCTCGGGGAGTCAGACGATAATGAAAGATTAACTGAGGATGCGCCACCCCCCAAAGATACCCCTCGGTCCCAGAAGGAAGTATGAATAAGAGTGCCTTCTCGTGAAACAAACCACAGATGGCCACTAAAAATTAAGTTACTTCCTGGTGAGTATTTTTCAACCGTAACAGTGAACTCTGGTGGTGCTATCTCATACAGATTTTTGATCAATGAGGCCTTTGGAATAAGATAACTTATTCATTAATCATTCGTAACCATATAGTTGGTATAGCATTCCAACATTCCAATTTATGTAATTAAGTTGATTAATGGAGGATTCCAATGGCGAGTTCTTTAATCGTATTTTGAAAAGTTTTTTAATGATCCATTTTTTCTGACTTCATGACATTATGTAATTGATTAATAAAACTTCTTGGTTAAAAAAATGGCGTTATATATATTGAAACTTTTAAGTACATGTGCATAGATCTCATAAAATATTTCATAAAAATATAAAATGCATATGGGAATTAGTGGAAATTATTTAAAATTTATAATCGAAGTTGCTGTTTTCAGATACCAATATATATACTGACATTGTCCCATGATCAGATAATATAAAGTAAGTTCAGCAATACCCAGGGTCCACCACTAGGGGTTACTTGTACTACACACTTTTTTACGCCTCAATTCAGAATGGGTATTTTCAGTGGCGACAACTGGGAGATTCGCATCCTTATCATCTGCTCCTTGAACCTAAAGGAAGGAAATTCCGGTTCCGATTTACTTTGCCCATGTCCCCAATTGAAAATTTGAATTTTCCGTAGACATTTTTGAGTCATTTGTCTTGCGATAAAGCAGAATAGAGAATGTTCTTCCAAATTAGATGTTGCCAAGCATCTCTGTCTTTGCCCCAAGAATATTAAGAATATATCTAATGGAATCATTTATAATGTATAAGGAAGTATGCATTGATAATTTTTCTGAGTAATAATTGAGTAAATGGAGTATTTATTTTCCATAGACATTTCTGATTCTCATAATCATTCGTGAAGCGATAACGCAAGTCCCTTCAGATTAGATGTTGTCAAATATATCTATTTCTGGCAAAAAAATACTAAGGATATATCTAATATCATCATTTCTAAAGTATAAGGACAGATACATTGGTAATTTTTCTGATGACTACTTGTGTCTTGAGCCTCAACCTCAATTTCTTCCATTTCCATATTTCTACAGGCTTCCATATTATTTTCATACTTTCATACTTGCATATTCCTTGCTGAAGAACCTCAAGACATTTATTAGACTTAAGTAGTAAATGAGATATTCATGGGGTAAGTCCCTCCAAATTAGATGTTGCCAAGCATCTCTATATCCGCCCAAAAATATTAAGGATATATCTAGTATCATCATGTCTATTGTATAAGGAATGGCTCATTTATAATTATTCTGAGCAGTAAAGAAGTAAATGAGGTATTCGTTAAGTAGAAAATGATATATTCATTTTCCATAGACATTTCTGAGTCTCATAATAATTTGTGGAGCGATAACGAAAGTCCCACCAAATTAGATTTTGTCAATTATTTCAATCTCAGCCCAAAAAATATTAAAGATATATCTAATGCCCTCCTTTCTAATGTATAAAGAAGGGTACATTGATAATTTTTCTGATGACTACATATGTTTTGAGCCGCCTCAACTTCAACTTCGTTCATTTCCATACTTCTTCAAGCTTTCATGTTATTTCACATATTCATAATTCCATATTCCTTGCCTGAAGAATCTCATGATATTTATTAGACTTAAACAGCAAATGAGATATTCATTAAATTAGACATTTCTGAATCTTATAAGCATTCGTGGCGCGATAATGCAGGATGTTGTAAGTCTTTCCAGATTAGATGTTGACAAACATCTCTATCTCTGTCCAAAAATATTAAGGATATATCTAATGTCATCATTTACAATGTATCAAGAAGGGTACATTGATAATTTTTCTGATGACCACTTGTGTCTTGAGCCACCTCAACCATTTCTATATGTCCATACCACATACTTCTTCCATTTCCATACTTATATACTTCATATACTTTCATTTCCATGCTTACATACCTCATATACTTTCATTTCCATGCTTACATACCTCATATACTTTCATTTCTATGCTTACATACGTCATATACTTTCATTTCCATGCTTACATACCTCATACTTCTTAGATTTCCATACTTCTCCTTATTTTCACACTATTACTTTTAAAATTATTTGTTTTAATGCCAAATAATTTCCCCTCACATCACCAACGGTGTTTGAGACTTTCCTTCTTGTGGTAATAACTGCTTTAGTCAAAACATATGTATCAATGTCACGCAAATAACGTGTACAATTCTTTTGAGATGGTTCAGCATATTAAAAATTAATACTATCTAGATCTTCGAACATTCTATATAACTCGATGTTATTGCGTTTGCAGCAGATGCAATTTTTCTTGAATTCTTCCAAAAATTCTTCTGAAGAATCTTCTTACGTTTTTTTCTGCGAGTGCCCAAAATCTTGTCTCAAGTCGTCACAAGTACGGTGATTACAAATACACTTTTGACTTTCTTTATGTAAAGCGTGATTTAAATTTCTTTATCCATAAAAAGTACACACGCTTCCTAATTTCAGCTAGAACTTCATTACTTGAGTTAAACTCTGATCTAAGATAAGAAAAACAGGAATCTTTTTGAAATCAATAATCCGCAATTATACCTCTAGGTACGATCAAGGTTGGTATTTCTAGTTACAGGAATATATTCATCATAATTGACCATCAGCTCAAATATCCTCTAAATTGTTCCAAACGCTTCTTTTAGATATTTTATGGTCCTAACTGCCAATACAAAGTCATCGGTCAAAGCCAGCATTATAACAGATTTCCTAAAGATGTTATCTCTGGTCTTAAATGTCAGAAGACTTAATGAATATTTAGAAATAAAAAATGTTTAATTTGTTAATTATGAGTATAATTTTCAAATAATTAATTGCAAGTTTTATTTTACCTCTTATTATACATTTCAGTATTTACATTTTTTTTTTTTTATAAATTAATTATTGCTTTAAGGATTTATGTAAATGAAACTCAAACTCCTGTGGTTTTCAATTAATGAAGAAAGATCTTTTATTTTTATTTTTACACATCCAATTTAACTTAAACGTTTAATAAAATGAAAAGCAGAATAATAATATAAAAGTATAATAGAAACACGGCATTAAACAACAAAAAGAATTTCTAAAATGAAAGAACCCTTGATATTCTTTACACACAAAGACTTTAAATTAAAACTGATAACAAAAAAAAAATCACAAATAAGAGAAAATAATCAAAAAAATTATAAAAAAGACAAGTTTACTCTAGGACAAAATCTTGAATAGGAGATTTATCTTCTTTCATTCCGCGTAGCCAAACGTTATACATATATTTTTTTTTTATTTTCATTAATTGCGCATTATCAATTACTTGTGCCCAGAGCACCTGCCATCAGTCTGCTACGAAAATCGTCTGCAGCGAAAAATTGCCGGTGGCTCCACAGCTAGCGAAAGAATAAAACAACCAAACGATTTTTAACCCTACGCGTATCTCCTGACATTTTTAAAAAGGAAGAAACGCCTTTTGTCCGAGAGTAAGAAATTATAAATCGTTAAGAGAATCACTTCGGGCTAAAAGGGGGGATATGGAAATTTTTTTTTTAATTCTTTCCACTATCACCCCCACCCTTCCCACCTAACCCCCTCTCTATCATTTACCCACTACGAAATCTATCTAAAACATATGGAAGCTTTATTAAAGAAATAATTTTTTTTTTTTTTTTGCCTTCGCCCAACTTAGAACTGAAGTGAAGAGAGACATCATTATCCATAAGATGGCCCGAGGGACCAAAGGGATGTTTATTAATTCAGAAGACATGGAGGACCGGGTCTTTCGATTACATAGCTCAATGTGAAAGATTCGTTTTAATTAGAGACCTTTTTTTTATGACCTTCGAAAAGCGTTAGAAAGACTCGTTCGAAGACGATGATGATAAAAAAAAATCGTTTTATATACTCTCGAAACTTTTCCAGAACTTCTTGGAGTGTGTCATTGTAAGTAAAAAAAAAATTAGATGGTAAATTATATTTGACTTTGTGTGTTAATGTTTCATAGATTCGATTTATGTAATGCATTTTAGGGTTAATGGATTGTGTTAGCTTTTTCAATTTTGGTAAATATTTAGAAAAAATAATAAGTTTGTGAATTCTAATTTCCAAATGGGACACTTTTTATTCTACTCTCGAAAAATCGAATATATTCTACAGAAGTATTATCCTGTATATACAAGCAACTTATTTCACTTGTCACTTCATGGACTATCATTTACTTCTAAAATTTTTGAGTGTGAGATCATCTTCTGTAGAAATATTGTTCTGTATATACAAGCATCTTATTACATTTATCACTTATAGGACACTTCATGGACTATCATTTAATTCTACAGTAGATGATCTCATACTCAAAATTTTAAGTATTGTCCAGTATGTACAAGCATCTTATTTCACGTGTCACTGCAAGAACTATTGATAAATTTCGTTTTACCTTCTAAGCATAAGATCATCTTCTGTAGAAATATTGTTCTGTATAAACAGGCATCTTATTTTAGTCCCCAAAGAGATGTTTATTAATTCAGAAGACATGGAGGATTCGTTTATGTGGACGATTCGTTTTAATTAGAGACCTTTTTTATGACCTTAAAAAAACGGTTAGAAAGACTCATTCGAAGATGATAAAAAAAATCGATCTCGAAACTTTTCCAGAACTTCTTGGAGTGTGTCATCGTAAAAAAAAAAAAAAAAAAAAAAAAAATGGTAAATTATATTTGACTTTGCGTGTTAACGTTTCATAGATTCGATTTATATAATGTATTTTAGGGCTAATGGATTGTGTTGGATTTTTCAATTTTGGTAAATATTAAAAAAATAATAATAATAATAATAAGTTTGGGAATTTTAATTTCCAAATGAGAAATTTTTTATTCTATTCTTCGAAAAATCAAACATGTTCTACAGAAATATTGCGGTCTAGTTAGCCCAAAGTGTGCACAAAATGACCGTAGAGCGACAAACCAAATCAAATACAGAAATATTGCCCTGTATATACAAGCAACTTATCTCCCTTGACACTTCATGGACTACATTTATTTCTAAACAAACAATCTATATCTTCAAGACATTATTCTCGCAGAAATTTTTTTTCAAATATCATCCGAATAACGATCTTGATTTTCAACAATAAAGTTCCTTCCAAATGTAAAGGTAAGGTCTTGTCTAACGGTCAAGTACAATTGATTTATGCCAACTAGCTTCTTAAACACTGCACCCAAATGAATCCAAAGGTGGAAGATAATCCATTGTTTACCATGATAGATCCTACATGCTTTCGTTTATGTTACCTGCTGCTAGGGTGAAGTTCACAGTTAAGTGGGAAGTCTGAAGACAATAGAAAAATATGGGGGATGTCCATTGAAGGAGTGTTGAGTGGAGGTCAAAGTAATCACTACCACCCACCTTTTATGGAAGATTCAAGTATATCAAAGATAAATGTAATGACTACAATGACTCAATAATGAACGGTTTTACTATAGAATCCGCTTATATTTGAAAGATTATAGGTAAAAGCAATGTTTAGTAATTATTATGGTGCTTTTTTCCTAATAGTCTAGACTGTTTTGCTTGGACTATTCGAAAGATTATTCTATTTAATAAGAAAGTATTGAAGAAAAAATGGAAATATACACAACAATAAAATGTAACTCAGTTTTAATAGATTTTTAAAAATTATATATATTGTTATAAAATTATCTTTTAAATATGAAACTTTGCTTTTATAATAATTGTAAATTGCTTAAGATCTTAAGATATTTAACTGCCAGTCTTGTAGTAAGTGGTTAGAAATGGGTCAATTCGATCGCCTAATAATATGAACAAGGAATGGAATAGCAGGAACTAATCAATATGAACTAGGAATGAAACAGCAGAAACTAGTAAGTATGAATTAAAAATGGAACAGTAGGAATTAGGAATGAAACTGCAGAAATTAGTTGGTATGAACTAGGAAATGGAACAACAGGAACTACTTGGTATGAACTAGGAAAGGGACAGCAAGAACTAGTTGGTATGAACTAGGAATGGGACAGCAGGAATTAGTTAGTACGAACTAGTAATAGAACAACAGGAACTAATTTGTATCAACTACCAATAGAACAACAGGAACAAGTTAGTATCAATTAAGAACACCAGGAACTAGTTAGCATGAACTAAGAATGAAACAGCAGGAACTAGTTAGCATGAACTAAGAATGAAACAGCAGGAACTAGTTAGCATGAACTAAGAATGAAACAGCAGGAACTAGTTAGCATGAACAAAGAATGAAACAGCAGGAACTAGTTAATTTGAACTAGGAATAGAACAACAGGAACTAGTTAGTATGAACTGGAAATGGAACATCAAGGACTAGTTAGTATGAACTAGGAATAGAATAGGGGGAACTAATAACAGAGTAGCAAGAACCTTTATACAAAATAGAGATATGATTGTTAATGAGTAAAAGAATTGCTGTTGCGATTAGTATTCCTCAACAAGTTCAATTTCTACATTATTGATATTGTAGAGGTCATCATAGTATTTTGGTAAATGCTTCCGATAAAAATAAATTTTCATTATGGTGACCTAGAAAATTCTTAGGATTCAACCTTGCAAGAAGGTGGGGTTTGATTCGATTTACCTAATAACATGAATAAAGAATATAACAGCAGGTTCTAATGCCATACGAAGTAGAGACTTGTCAGTGAATTAATAAAAAAGATGTTTAGGATAGGTAGTTTTCAACGAATTGAATTTTTGCATAATATTTCTTTTTTATGTTATTATATAATATCTGGTAAACATTTATGATAAACATATTAAGATAAATATCTTTCAGATCCTTAACCTCTGATCTTGTGTGTGGAGCTTTGTTCGATTTATCTATACAATATCATAAAAAAAATGCAAGAACTAGTAGTGCACAAGATAGCGATCTGTCTGGGAATTAATATTAAAAAAAGGATTAAGTAGTTTCAATGATTTTTATTTTTTGCATTATTAGTATTGTAGAGGTCGTCATAAAATTTGCGAAATGTTTATGATAAACATTTTAAAAGGAATTTGAATAACTTGGATAGGTACACTGTTTTTCATAAGGCAGTTGGGTTCGCAACAAAATTCTAAAATTTTCGTTTTCAGGCATTTATAAAGTATTTTTGTAATTTTTCAGTAAAACATTGTACTGTTTTATATTGCTTGAATATGGCCAATTTTAAAATAAATTTAGCGAATCTGGGTAGCAAATTGTATTACCGAATAATATTATTTTTTATTGTATGATGCTTTAGAAAATTATTAATAATACAATAAATTATTAATAATACAAGCAAATTATATTTATAGAATAAATAAATAACAATTTTCTTAACAATTAGAAAACACTTCAAATTATGAAGGGATTTCATTTTTTTTAGTAGGAATAAAACTATCTTTCATTTTGTTAATAGGAACTATTTAAATAACTATTCAAATAAACTATTCAAATAAAAATATAACTATTCAAATAAAAATTTGTCAACATTCCAACATTTTCGATATATACATAACTAACTTCCTGGCACTATAGTCCATGTTGGACCATGGCAATCTGCCTACTGGCAGATTTCGAAGCAGGAGATATTTCCTTTTTACGGGTTAGAGTTGTCAGACCTACGATCAACACTCTACAGTCATGTCAGACCGGGACCTAAGATTTAAAATGTATTCTGAACACTACAAACATCCATTTAACTGGCGGAATCCAAACCCGAAACATGTGACGCTCGGCCATCACGCCCATATATATAGTTTATATATATGCTTATGCGCATTTCGGATTTTGAACAAATTCTTTCTCTTTATGTTACATGTATAGGTCATAGCTTTTGGGCAACGGGCGTACCGATTACGGAGTTCCTAGGTGGCTTTAAGAGCCACAATACCTCCACATCTTAAAATAGTTAAAAAATTTGCACAAAATGAAGTTGCTTAAATTAAAGAATATAATAAAAAGAAGATTAGAACAAATTAAAATTTAAGAAAAACGCCTCCTGCTTGCTAACAATTAAAGCAGGAGATCGAAAAAGCTAAAGCTTTCGGTACAATTAGGAGTCCGTTGACGATGCCCAAAAATAAAAGATTAAAGTATTGCTTTTGTGGTGCAAAATAATCGCGTTCTTAATTCACTGAAATAAAGAGAACCTTCATTTTATTAATATGTTACATTTTAGTTTTCACAATTCCGACATATTCGATACATATATATATATATATATGTATACATATATATAGTTTATATATATACATATATATATTTTAGTTTTCACAATTCCGACTTATTCGATACATACATTTATATATATATATGTATCGAATATGTCGGAATTGAGAAAACTAAAATGTAACATATTAATAAAATGAAGGTTCTCTTTATTTCAGTGAATTAAGAACGCGATTATTTTGCACCACAAAAGCTATGACCTATACATGTAACATAAAGAGAAAGAATTTGTTCAAAATCCGAAATGCGCATAAGCATATATATAAACTATATATATATATATATATATATACATTACTAGCTAACTTCCTGGCCCTGCAGTCCATATTGGCCGCCTGCCTGCTGGCAGATTCCGAAACAGGAGATATTTTCTTTTTCTGAGGTAGGAATCTCAGCCCTGCATCCACTACTCTACAATCATAATAAACTGGGACTGCTGGATTTAAAGTGGATTCCAAACCACCACAAACAATATATTTATAATATATGTTATATATATATATATATAAAAGAACATAACAAAACACACATTATACTCATTCTATTCCAGCTATCGAAAAATCTCATCACTTAGCCATTTTGAATCATCAGAATTAGACGACAAACAAAAAAAGAACATATCAATCTGGCAATGAAGATGCTTTATCTTTCCTTCACGTCTTAAGCAACCATTTTAATTGAAGTTGGTTCTGATTTCGATTAAAAATGGACTGAAGGATTCATTTTTCTTTTATGACGAATGCAAATAAAGGTACAGGCTATTCATTGGTGCAAAAGCCAAAGATACCATCCAACTGGTAATTAGCAGTCTTCCTCTACGCGATTTACGACCAGTTATTTTTTTTTTTTTGTCATGGCAAAAAAACTGTAGAAGTAAAATAATAACAACAAAATATGTAGAAACTTGTGAATGGAAGGCAGTTACCTCCATTATTCGTTAAGTGAACGGCAAGAACTGCATTCGAAGAGCAGAAGAACCTGAACTATTACTGCAAATCGAAGAATACAAAAGTATGTACAAGTTCACATTTTGTGTTCTTTTTTCATTGGCAAATGCTGCTCTTGCAGTTCAACTTCTTGATTTATATATGTATTATATCACTTCTAATACATTATACTCATTTTATTCCAGCTATCCAAAAATCTCACCACTTAGCCATTTTGAATCATCAGAATTAGACGACAAACAAAAAAAAGAACATATCAATTTGGCAATGAAGATGCTTTATCTTTCCTTCACGTCTTAACCAACCATTTTGATTGAAGCTGGTTCTGATTTCGATTAAAAATGGACTGAAGGATTCATATTTTTCTTTTATGACGAATGCAAATAAAGGGACAGGCTATTCATTGGGGCAAAAGCCAAAGATACCATCCAACTGGTAATTAGCAGTCTTCCTCTACGCGATTTACGACCAGTTTTTTTTTTGTCATGGCAAAAAAACTGCAGAAGTAAAATAATAATAACAAAATATGTAAAAACCTTGTGAATGGAAGGCAGTTACCTCCATTATTCCTTAAGTGGTCTGTGTTTAAATATTTCTTTTATTTTTTCTTGATGCGCTGGCACCCACCTCCAGTACGGACCTGTTTGATTTCCTGTCTTTCCCAACAAGTTGTTTGAGCCATTAAACTTGTCAATGGATGGAACGGTTGTTCTGTTCTGTTCTATTCTTCTTTTTGGAAGAAGTATTAGAACATAATTTTCTTTTCAATTTGTCAAGGAAAAAAAGAATGTGTCTCATTTGCATTTTGGCGCGCTGGCCGCAATTGATGACACAGGCCAGTGAAAAGGTTTATCTAAGAGAAGATCTGGCTTTTTTTTTATCAACAGAAAGGCTTGTGTAGTCATATTTTAAAATAGAAATCATTACTTTTGCAGGCGATGTACGTTTCTGATTGTATTGTGTGAAGTCTTTATGAAGAAGGATGAGAAAGTAATGAATTTTTTTTCTTTCTTATTATAAAACAAAAATCAGTCTTTTGCATCCACACTTTTGTTCATTGTTTCTCCCTGTTTGATGAAGATACAAACATGGTACAAAATCTGACTTCACATTAATAAATAAGTGAACATTTATTATTGTTTGAACAATATTTTAGTTAATAATTTTTTTAATCTATTAAAAACAAAGATTCAAACATTTTATTAATAAATAATAACAAAATATGTAAAAACCTTATAAATAGAAGGCAGTTACCTTCCTTATTCGTTAAGTGAACGGTAAGAACCGTATTCGCAGATCGAAGAACGCAAAATTTGTACAAGTTTTCACATTTTGTGTTGTTGGTTTTTTTTTACCGGCAAATGAGGCTCTTGCCGTTCAAGTTTTTGATTTGTGCTTGTTTCCTGCATTATTTTTGCCCTTACGGGGAATATAAAAAAAAAAAAAAAAAAAAAAAAAAAAACACCGATGACCTGAATTCTTTTGACTATCATTAACGAAAGTTTCTTTCAAGAACATATTTTACAGAATTGAAAAAAAAAATATGCAACCAATTAAGGAAGTAGGGTCATTACAATATTTTTGTTCTAATGCAGCTGGCAAACACTTAGACAGCTTGGTCTTGGATGCCTTAAGGCAAGAGCTGCACAGACGTACTCACTTTGCATTACCAAGGGGGCGTGTGTAATTTGGAAGATAAGCCACGGATGCTGGAGTAACAATGCTCCCGCAACGCTCTACGATCCTATTAGGACCGGGACCTACGGTTTAAAGTGGATTCCGAACCACTACAAACATCCATGGCACCGCCGGGACTCGGACCCGAAACCTGTGGTACCGAGCGCCAGAGCGCTAGCCACTCGGCCATTCAGGCGCGGTCATTACAAAATAGTAGATTAAAATGTGCAAACCCATTTGGATTAAAAATAATTGTGAATAAATGGTTTCATTAATATTTAAAAAAATAACATGAAATATTAAAAAATATTAAAACAATATTTAGTATTAATAATAAAGAAAGTATGTATATATAATACTAAAATATAAAAAAAAAAAATTATGCTAAAAATATATTTAAAAAAGGAATATTGACCTTAAATACATTTAAAAAATATTAATATTGTTAAAATAAGTATTAAAAAATATATAATAAAATTGTTTTAAATAAAAAATTTTTAAAGATATTAATATATTTTTTAATATATATATATATTAAATATCTTTAAAAACATATTTATTATTTAAAACATATTTATTATTAAAAGCATTAATATTTTTAAAAAAATATTTTAAAAATATATAAATAAAAGATTAAGAAATATTTCAATAATAAAAAAAAATTATATAACCATCCTACTAGTTAGTATCTTAGTATATTGGAAATATATATGTCCTACATTTTTCTTTACTGAAATTGGAAATATTTACCATTAAAATTGTGATCCGTAACAAGTTTTATCTTTTTTTCAAGCTTTATGCAAGTTTTTAGTTTTTATCCAGTTTTATTTAGTATTTTATTTAATATTATTATCATTAGAATCAAAGTTATCCACTGATTGATCGCCAAAACTTCCGACATCACCACACTATCGAATCTAAAGATGGGCTACCAAAGGCCAGAACATTGGCCAATTGGCCATCAGGCCGCTGTTAACTTCCGTAGTTCCTAAAGATGCAAATATGAGATATTGTATATACTCATTAAAGAAATAAATTGATGTCTGAAATGCTTTTATTAACTGTGTTTTATTGACATTTCTATTTATATTCTAAAACCCCGATATCATTCAATCCAAAGCTGAATCCATCTAACAACATAGTATCGTAGAGGATAATAGTACGTAGTATAATAATAGTACTAGATGCATATCTAAATCGCGATATCTTCTTTGATTATCTTCTTTTCGCGATGTCCAATGGATAGATTGATACCAGACGTACGACATCACGACTGAGCTGGTGTTTGCCTTAAAATATTACTAATTACCCCAAAATACTCATTTAAGTCCATCATTAAAAATTACTTTTCGAATAAGTTAACTTCTGGAGTTCCTAAAAATGAAATTATGAGATACTCGGGGTAACTCATTAAAGAATCAAATTGATGTCAAAGAATCAATTGACTCATTAAAGAATCAAATTGATTATCGCGATTCTTTTCCCGATATCCAATGAATATATTGATACCAGACGTACGACATCACGACTGAGCTGGTGTTTGTCTTAAAATATCACTAATTAATGTCCAGCATTAAAAACTACTAATTTCTGAAGTTCCTAAAGATGCAAATAAGAGATACTCGGGGTAACTCATTAAAGAATCAAATTGATGTCAAATTGAATCAAATTGATGTCAAATCGCATCAAATTGATGTCAAATCGAATCAAATTGATCTCAAAGAATCAATTGACTCATTAAAGAATCAAATTGATTATATTATTACTAATTACCCCCAAATTACCAAATTGATTAATATATTACTAATTACCCCCAAATACTCGTTTTTGTCCAGTATTAAAAATTACTTTTCGAATGGAAAAGTAATTTAATGTCCAGCATTCTGGAGTTCCTAAAGATGCAAATATGAGATACTCGGGTTAACTGATTAAAGAAATAAATTGATGTCATAAATGCATTTAACTGTGCTTTATTGACATTTCTATTTATATTCTAAAAACCCGATATCATTCAATCCAAAGCTGAATCTATCTAACAACATAATATCGGGGAGGATAATAGTATTAGATGCATATCTAAATCGCGATATCTTCCATTCACGATGTTCAATGGTTGTACTGATGCTAGACGTACGATATGACATATGAACTGGTGTTTGCCTTAAAAAATTACTAATTACCCCAAAATAATAGCTTAATTCCAGCATTATAAATTACTTTTCAAATGAGTTAACTTCTAGAATATATTTCGGTTTTCATTAAAGAGTTAAATTGATGTTTTAAATGCATTTAAATGTGTTTTATTGGAATTTCTATTTAATTTTAAAAATCTGAACATGAAATCACAATGGTCAACTGGTGTTTGCCTTAAAATATTTCTGATTACCCCAAAACACTCGTTTAAGTACAGCATTACAAATTACTTTTCGAGCGAGTAAACTTCTTAAGTTCTTAAAGATTCAAATATGAGATACTGAGTATACTCTAGGTAACTCATTAAAGAATTAAATTGATGCTTTAAATGCATTTAACTGTGTTTTATTGATATTTCTATTTATATTTTAGTAATTAGTAATATTTTATGTCAAACACCAGTTTACTCATGATATCATATGCCTGTGTTACGTAGGCAAATACTCGTCCAGCCTTAAAAATTACTTTTCGAGCGAGTTAACTTCTAGAGATCCTAAAGATGCAAATATGAGATACTGGGTATACTCGGGTTAACTCGGTAAAGAAATAAATTGATGTTTAAATGTATTTAACTGTGCTTTATTGACATATCTATTTATATTCTAAAAACCCGATATCATTCAATCCAAAGCTGAATCTATCTAACAACATAATATCGGGGAGGATAATAGTATTAGATGCATATCTAAATCGCGATATCTTTTTTTCACGATGTCCAAACATGCATGATACAGAAACGAAAAACTTACTTACCGCATCCAAACTTTAATAATTTAACTTCAAATGATATCGCTGAGAGTCATGCCACGAATTCAAATTTTGTTGGAGCGGATGTTTGCTTCCACAACTTTTTTTTTTATAACGCATCAAAGAATAATTTTCTTGTCACTTTATCGGAAAATACATCTCATTAGCATTTTGCACTTACCAAAAGGGCCCATGCCAGTTTGCAGAAGAACAACTTATCGGAGAGATCTGATTTTCCCTGGACGTGACAAAGAAGCAGCCAGTCATAATTCAAGTCAGGAATTGTTATTTATGTGGTGACATACGTCTTTTATTGTATTGTATTGTATTGTGTGGTAGGCAGCGGATGTGAGCCCTTTGAGTGAAAGTTTGTCAGAGGATGTTTTCTAATTAACGACCGAGTTCCGTTCTATTATAAATAGTTGAATTTGACATTGTTTCATTTTATTGATTTATGCTTCAATTTCTTAAAAAAGTGGGATCTTATTTTAACCTAACATGTATCTATCAAATTTTATTTTCGTTATTTTCGTAAAACTAACAAGATGATGCGTTTTTGATGCAGCAATCTTATTATAAAATGTTTTAAATTTAAGATATTCTAACTTAAAATATTTGGTTTATTTCGTTTGCCGCTCTAAATTTTATGCAGACTTTGGGCTTATTAGATATAGACCTACAGTTTAACTGACCTAGACCTACAGTTTTAGAATTGCATATCTCCTTTTAGGAGATATGCAATTCTTCTATGTCGCAACAGCTCCATGATGGACCAAGGCTGTCTGCCTACTGGCAGATTCCGAAATATAAGAAGTTTTCTTTTTGCAGGAGAGTGTTGTCAACACTATGCTCTATAGTCACATTAGACCGAGCCCTACGGTTTAAAGTGGATTCCGAACCTCTACAAACATCCTTAACACAGCTGGGACTCGAACCCGAAAACTCTGGCACCGATCTCCAGAGCTCTAGACACTCGGCCATTCAGGTGCCATCAGAGTGCTTGTGCCATCTGGCCGCCGATATGCATTTTGGAACTATTGTAAAAACAAATAAACGACAATTTTTAGATTTTTAATCTTTGAATTTCGAGCCTGATGACCTAGTGTCTAGCGCTCTGGCGCTCGGTATCACAGGTTTCAGGTTCGAAGCCTGGAGGTGCCATGGATGTATGTAGTGGTTCGGAATTCACTGTAATCCGTAGGTCCCGTTCTCATATGACCGTAGAGCATCACAGATCTCAATCAGACACTTCTCTCCCACATCATTAACAAACTGTAAAGGGAGCAACTCAGCTCTAGGCACAATGATGTGGTGTAGTGTAGTAGTAGTAGTAGTAGAATCTTTGAATCTGCTAAAGAGATGAAATCCTGATCAGTTTGACAGTTAATTATTATTTTTGGCCTTGTGTAAAATATTTTTAATTATGTATAATTTCCTTAAATTCATTTTTCATTCACAGTTACACCAATATAAAATGCATGTCACATATTGCCACAAAAATCGGACTCTTCTATGGTTCAAAACTGTACTTCACATATAAAAGAATAATTTTTCATAATTTTTTTTCAGCTCGCAAAAAAATGTGTCAATTTCTGTTGGCAAAAGGCATTTTTAAATATAGTTTCTATATAATTATTTTTTACTAATCTTCCAGGAAAAACCACTTCTGTCAAATTCCAAGTCTTGTCTGCAACAATAACCTGAAAAAAAAAATATGAAAAATAAAAGTCATTCAGAAAACATCCTATTTTAAAGCCAGAAAACGCATATCCCAATCCTTCATATGTTGTATTAACACAGAAAGAAAAACAATATCTTCAAACAATACAATACAAATTCTATCAATATGTTATGTTCTCAAGAAACTTTAACTGCTGTCTCTTTCCAAACCTACATTGCATGATTGGTATATGTAGGTTTGGGAAGAGATATAATTCTAATTTCTTGAGAGGTGGTTATATAATTCCAATTATACTACTACGACATAGTAGAGCATTGGCCGATACATTCATTACTTGAAGATATTGAAAGTTACTGTCCATCAAAGTACAAAAAAGAAATCACTAAAATGTCTATCAATATATCCAAGTGAGAATCAGAAATTGAATCAAGATCAGAATTTTAAAACAGAATTCAAAAAACATAATTTTACTTCAGAGCACCAGCTAAAATCTGCATTGCACGAAAATACAGAATTAAAAGTTTCTGTAATAGAATCAGCATAAAATAGATCTAGTAAATAAATAAATAATGAAAATCAATTCGAATCTATGCAAAAAGGTATTAAAATGTTCTCAAATCTCGTGTATATTCAAATCAAATACTAAAATTTGTTTAAAAAGCAATTCAAAGAATTTTGTTGTTCTTAATTTATCAGATAAAACATTTGTGAATTGCAATCACTCTTTCACAAAGTAATATTCCATTTAAAATGAATTTATTATGAATAATTAAAACAAAATTACCTAAATTATGAACATGTTCAAGTTAAATTGTTCAAAAGCAATAAATGTTTATTATTTTGTTTAATATTTTAAATGATTGGTTCTTCTGCATGCACTATATTATTACACAACTTAAATATTATATATAACAACAAATCATAGCTCAGTTTCAGTAAAATAAGGGTTTTTTTTAATTTGATAAATTTAATTAAAAATAATTTAGAGAAAAAATAAAATTTAGAAAATAATTGAAATAAAGTTTGAGATAAATTAAAATTTAGAAAATAATTAAAATAAATTTAGAGATAAATTAAAACTTAGAAATTAATTAAAATAAATTTAGAGAAAAATTTGTGAAAATGGGATTAATACATTAATAATAAACTCTTAATTCCATTATTTGGGAAAGAAAACTTAATATAATCTTTTAATACATAACACTTTGGTTTGGCGACAGTTTTGGCGATATAGTTTTTTTTTATAGAGCAGCAAAAGTAAAATAAAAAACATCATAAATCATGGAATTAAAGGTAAAGGTAAACATAAACACTATCAGCAAACACTTGAAGAAATCACGTTTTTTTTCCCCAAAACGCAGACATAACAAACAATTCCAAACAAACATATAAAAACCAGTCTGGGAATCATTAAGTTTTCCAAACCACTTGATCTATCTAAATCACTTATACAAAAAAGTATCTATTATTTATAAACAAATAAGAAAATAAATACATTTTAATTAATAATAAAATATTCATGTAAAATATCATAAAAAGTATCAATCGATATATTTCGAATTTAAAAAATAAGTTCTTCCTTTTAATTAACGCTAATTGAAATCAAAGGGTTGCTAGAACGAACATTGCATAAATGTTTAATTTATTATTTTATAACAAAAATAAAATGTGTATAGTTAAATAAAATTTTATAATATAAATAATTTTTTGCATGTTATTTGAAACGAAAATAACAGATTTTTTAAAAACGAATGCAAATGTAAACAGCAGCCATTTTTATTTCAAGAATAATTATAAAAACAAATTTTAAAAAAAACATTGATCTGATTCACTCAAATATTTACTATACAACAATCACGAATGACAACGGGAAAAAAAAAATCAAACAATTTTTTTATTCAAAGTTAAATAAAATATAAACAAAAATAAATAGGCTTAAAAATTAAGGCCAAATCGCAAATATGGCTGTTGGGATTTCGCAACTTTTGTGGCGACAACTGATTAATAAGTCGCCAAATTGGTAACCTGGGTTTTTTGTATTTTTTGCAATTCACTTTACTTACAGTCGCAACCCGTTACTTGACGCCCTGTGACAAAAATATTTTTTGACGCCAAATCCCAACGATACTTATTCTGGGTTTTTACCAAAAATTATTCTAAATTCTATGCATTTGAAATGTATAAAATGTACCTTTTGACTTCAAGAAAATTTACATCATAATAAAAAATAGCAATTTTTATACTGTGTTCTCTTAAATACGCATTATTTATTATGGAATAAAAATTAAACGAAAAAAATATATGAACATTTATTATGAAAAACAAATGTAAATAAGAACGCTCGAAAAGAAAGTCTGTTGCCATTTACCATTCGTAATTCTTCTGCACACGATTTTTGAATTAAAAATTTTATTATTATGCATATTTATAAATGAATTTTCATTCTACAAAAATGGACGATAAAAATTACAAGAAATAAAATGTATGAAACATTTATTATGAAAAACAAATGTAAATAGGAAAGTGCGAAAAGTATGTTGCCATTTCCAAATCGCAATTCTTCCGCAGACGATTTTTGAATTAATATGTTATTATTATGCATATTTATAAATGAATTTTTATTCTACATTTCATATTCAGTGTTATTTTCAACACACGCTTTCATTTTAATGCCACGAGCCCAAATATCAAAAAGTTCACGCATGATAATAAGCGTAAGTGCTTTATTTATCCTATTCATATTTGTTTATCAATGTTTCCTAACTTTAGCACTGATTAAGTTGTTCGTAAATAGATAAATATTATCAGCATAAAGCTTGTCAACCACCAATAACACGCGTTTGGCCTGTAGATGTATCTACCGAATCATCGCTAACCTTCTAAACATGCTTAGAGATAAGAATGCTTTTAAATAGGTTTATTATTCTTTGCAAACAAGGATCGTCTGTTTTATTATTATCACAAGGTTAACTAAGAATGTGTCATTTACGACATGCGATGCTTATAAAATATTTCTGCTTACCAGTTTACATAACAGTAAAATTAATTACAATATATCCATAATTATTTAAAATATGCATTTATTTAAAATAAGTTATTTAAAATAGAAATGTATGTTTTTCAAAACCCATCTAAAATTAATATATATATACATAAACCTGCAATAACCTGCAATATATATATACATAAACCTGCAATAACCTGCAATATATATATACATAAACCTGCATAATTATTTTAGTGCATTTAATTACTTATAAATTATTTAAAATAGAAATGTTATTCAAAAACAGTCTAAAATTAAGTTTATATATATATATATATATAAAACTTAATTTATAAATATACACAAACCTGCAATATAGGCATACATAATTATTTTAGTGCATTTAATTACTTGTAAATTATTTAAAATAAAAATGTTATTCGAAAACAGTCAAAAATTAAGTTTAATATATGTATATATATATATATATATATATATCTACAAACCTGCAATTTAGTTGCAATTGCAAAATATAATAATTAATTAGAATGCATATATAATTATTTTTAGTGCATTTAATTACTTATATCTTATTTAAAATGTGATATTATTCGAAAACAGTCTAAAATTAAGTTTATATATATATATACATAAATCTGCAATTTAGCTACAATTGCAATATATTAATGAAATTAATTATAATACTATATTCATAATTATTTTTAGTGCATTTAATTACTTATAAAAGTAATTAAATAGAAAAGTAAGGGCTTTGAAGACCATCTAAAATTAAGTGTATCTATATATCTATATATCTCTATATATATATATATATCAGCCTGCAGTTAAGTTATAATAGTGAAATCAATTATAATAAATCCATAATTATTTTAGTGCATTTAATAACTTGTAAATTATTTAAAACAACTGATTTAAAATAAAAATGTAATGTTTTTCAAAAACCGTCTGAAATAAAATGTATATAATATGTGCGGTGTGTAAAAGTATTATATAAATTTACTATTTAGCTACAATTGCATCCTACTGTAAGAGTGAAATTAATTATAATGCATCCATAATAATTTTAGTGCGTTTAATTACTTATAAATTAATTAAAATTGAAATGAAATGTTTTTCAAAAAACGTCTAACATTAAGTTGTTTATGTATATAAGCATGCAAGTTAGTTACGATTGTAATATACACTGATGTGACAAAAGTCATGGGATACCTCTTAATATCGTGTCGACCCTCCTTTCGCCCGGCGAAGTGCAGCAACTCGACGTGGCATGGACTCAACAAGTCGTTGGAAGTCTTCTGCAGGAATATTGAGCCATGCTGTCTCGAGAGACGTCCATAATTGTGAAAGCGTTGATGGTGCAGGATTTTGGGCACGAACAGACCTCTCGATGATGTCCCATAAATGCTCGATGGGATTCATGTCGGGCGATCTAGGCGGCCAGATCATTCGTTGGAATTGTCCAGAATGTTCTTCAAACCAATCGCGAACAGTTGTGGCCCGGTGACATAGCGCATTGTCATCCATAAAAATCCCATCGTTGTTTGGGTACATGAAGTCCATGAATGGCTGCAAGTGATCTCCAAGTAGCTGAACATAAGCATTTCCAGTCAATGTTCGGCCCAGTCGCACCAGAGGACCAAGTCCATGCCATGAAAAAACAGCCCACACCATTACGGAGCCACCACCAGTTTGAACAGTGCCTTGCTGACAGTTTCGGTCCATGGCTTCGTGGGGTCTGCGCCACACTCGAACCCTACCATCAGCTCTTACCAACTGAAATCGTGACTCATCGGACCAGGCCACGGTTTTCCACTCATCTAGGGACCAACCGATATGCTCACGTGCCCACGAGAATCGCTGCAAGCGATGTCGTTCTGTCAGTAAAGGCACTCGAGTCGGTCTTCTGCTGGAATAGCCCAAGAAAGCCAAATTTCTCCGCACAGCTCTAACAGACAAGTCCCTTGTACGTCCCACATTGATTTCTGCGGTTATTTGACGCAGTGTTGCTTGTCTGTTAGAATTTACGACCTTTTGCAACATCGCCGGTCTCGGTCGTTAAGTGCAGGCGGTCGACCACTGCGCTGTCCATGGTGGGATGTTATGCCTGAAATTTCATACTCTCGGCACACTCTTGACACAGTGGATCTGGGAATGTTGAATTCCCTAACGATTTCCGAAATGGCATGACCCATGCGTCTAGCTCCAACTAACATTCCGCGTTCAAAGTCTGTTAATTCCCGTCGTGCGGTCATCATCACGTCAAAACCTCTTCACATGAATAACTTGAACAGAAATGAAAGCTCTGCGAAAGCACTGCGCATTTATACGTGTTCTACGCGATGCTACTGCCATCTGAAAATTTGCATATTGCTATCCCATGACTTTTGTCACTTCAGTGTATAATAATGAAATTAATTGTAATTCATTCATAATTCTTTTTAGTCCATTTAATAACTTATAAATTATTTAAAATAAGTATTTAAGATAGAAATGTAATGTTTTTCAAAAACCGTGTAAAATTAAGTGATATATATATATATATATATAAGACTACAATTTAGTTTCAATTCATTATATAATAGTGAAATTAATATTATGCATCCATAATTTTTAGTGCATTGAATTACTTATATTAAAATAGAAAAGTAATGTTTTTCAAAAACCGTCTAAAATTAAGTGAATATATTAGGTTGGGGAAAAAGAAATCCATTATTTTTATATGAACTTCAGGACTTTATTTAACATGCTTCGGATTGTCCGATTTGGGTCAAATATGCACCGTTTTGTTGTATGATTTGTTGCCATTTTAAAGGTAACTTCATAATGCCTCTCTCATAGAAGTCCTGGTCTCTATTTGCAAAAAACTCTAGTAGTCGATTTTCACAATCCTCCCTAGATGCCAATTTTTTATCATTAAAGAAATTTTGCAATGCAAGAAAAAGATGATAATCGCTTGGTGCCAAGTCCGGACTGTATGGCGGATGCATTAAAACTTCCCAACCAAGCTCCCGAAGTTTCTGGTGAGTCACTGTAGATGTGTGTGGCCTAGCGTTGTCCTGGTGGAACACACCTCTCCTGTTGGCCAATTCTGACCGTTTCTGGTCAATCGCTATCTTCAAACGGTCCAGTTGTTGACAGTAGAGATCAGAATTTAGCGTTTGGCCATATGGAAGCAACTCATAATAAATAATCCCCTTCCAGTCCCACCAAATGCATAACAGAACCTTCCTGGCCGTTAGTCCTGGTTTGGCCACCGTTTGAGGTGCTTCACCGCTCTTTGACCACGATCGTTTTCGCACAGGGTTATCGTATGTGATCCATTTCTCATCTCCAGTCACCATCCGTTTAAGAAATGGGTCTATCTCATTCCGTTTGGCCAAGGCTTCGCAGATGGAAATTCGATCCATCATGTTTTTTTCTGTTAATTGGTGTGGCACCCAAACATCGAGCTTCTTTTTGAATCCAGCTTTGTGCAAATGGTTTAAAACTGTTTTATGGTCGATTTTTAGCTCCTGGGCGTTGTTACGACTGCTAACATGCCGGTCAACTTCGATCATTTCTCCGATTTTATCGACATTTTCGACGACCGGCCTACCTGTGCGAGGTGCATCTTTAACATCAAAAATTCCTGAACGGAATCTACGAAACCAAAATTGCACATAATTGGCTGTTACAGTATCGGAACCATAAACACCATTCACAATTTTAGCCGCCTGGCTTGCATTTTCGCCTTTGTCAAAGAAAAACTGTAAAATGTACCGAATTTTCTCTTTGTTCACTTCCATTTTTAACACCCTGTAAATCCCAACTGAATGGACCAAACAAAAAACAGAAAAAGAATTATTTTAGTACGAAGTGCCACCTTTCTAACGAGCATAAATCTGAAATTGTTTAATTGATACTTTACGTGATATCGATCACTACAGCCATCTATCGAAAAAATAATGGATTTCTTTTTCCCCAACCTAATATATATATATATATATATATACCTGCAATTTAATTACAATTGTAATATAAACTAATGAAATTAATTATAATACATTCATAATTATTTTAGTGTATTCATATTACTTATAAATTATTTAAATACAGAAATATATTGCTTTTCAAAAACCACCTAAAATTAAGTACATATATAAGCCTGCAATTTAGTTACAATTGCAATATGGATGTGAATATTCTTTATAATATATCAAAAGTTCAACTAATCCTTTAAAATTTATGATAGAATCGAAATAAATCGTTTCCAACAAATAATTATACTTTAAATGTTTTGTTAGTTAATTACATTTTCTAACTTAAGAGCTAAAGGACTTTATCCAGCTATTGAGCGAAATTTGAATGCATTAATTTGTATGAAATGTGCGTATTGATATATACTTCACGAATAATAACACTTAAATTTATTTACTTAAAGCGTTCCATTTCAGTTTTCGAATGAAATACAAATATCGTTTGGAATAATAATGCTTTGAAAATAAAATCAAGCACTTATGGTAATTAAGACAATGACGACAGTGGTAAAGTGATATTGAAAAGATAATAAATTGAAACGATATTAAATGTGTAATATTTTGCTTGATACTTTTGAATAATATTTTAAATAGCACAATTCTCAAATAAGTTTATACAAATATTTCATTTGTCTTTAAATGGAATATGGGAGTTAATCTGCATTAATGAAAAATAAAAATATCAATAATATGAAACAATTCTAATTCCTAAATTATTTAAAGTAATTTGTTAACATATTTATTTATTTATTTTGTAATATTTCTACTTTTTAATGGCGGACAATAGAAAAACAAGCATTTTTAACACACATTGCTGGTTTCTAAAATATGTTACGATATACATTTTTAAAATATTCAAAGATATACCTTATTTTCAAAAGGCTTTTTGTAGCTTCATATTTTAAATTCGAAACTCTAACTTATTTGTTTTTTTTACTAATTTTTAATACTTTATTATAATGAAAAAAATAATTTATTTAATAATATTGCTACTTTTTAATGACAAGCATTAATAAAAAAACATTTTTAATACACAACGTTGGTTTCTAAAATATGCTACGATATGCATTTTTCAAAAATTTTAAAATATACTTTTTTTACAAAAAGCTCTCTTACACAGCTTCATATTTTATATTGGAAACTCTTATTTTTTTACCAGTTTTTAATACTTTATTATAATGAAAAAAAATACTTCTAAATAAATAATACTAAAAACATATTATTAATTTATTAATAAAACTGGCATTTTAATGCACAATGTTAATTTTAAAATATGCTACGATAGACATTTTTGAAAAATTCGAAAATATAATTTATTTCTAAAAATCTTTCTAAATATTTTATATTCGAAATCCTTACTTATTTGGGTTTTTTTATTAGTTTTAATACTTTATTATAATGAAAAATTCTAAAATATACATTTATTTTTAATACACAATGTTGTTTTTAAAATACGAACCTTTACGATGCCTTTTTGAAAAATTCTAAAATACACTTTATTTTTAAAAAGCTCTTTTATGCAGCTTCGTATTTTATATTCGAAATTCTTACCTATTTGTTTTTTTACTAGTTTTTAATACTTTATAATAATGAAAAAAAAATACTACTAAGAAAAGACTACTAAATTACTATTAAAACAGGCATTTTTAATACATAATGTTGGTTTTGAAGTACGTTACGATATACATTTTTGAAAAATATATATATATTTTTTTTTAATCTTTTATGCAGCTTCATATTTTATATTCGAAATTCTTACTTATTTATTTTGTTAGTTTTTTTTACCAGTTTTTAATACTTTATTATAATGAAAAATATAATATTTCTAAAAAAATACTACCAAATTATTAATAAATTAGGCATTTTCAATGCTCAACGTTGGTTCTAAAAATATCTTGCGATTTACATTTTTGAAAAAATTCGAAAATATAATTTTTTTACATAAAAGTCTCGTATGCAGTTTCATATTTTATATTCCAAACTCTTACTTATTTATTTTCTTTTACCAGTTTTTGATAGTTTATTATAATGGGAAAAAAATACTATTTCCAGAAACTTTTCAGACATGCATAGAAAGCTTTTTCAGAAGTTTAGAATAAATATTTAAATTATATTACAGATAGTGAGCATTTTAGTATAAGATTAATCAGTGTATCTGAAATTCTTCGGTTGGTCGGGAATGCTTTATGGCATAAAGACCAGTTTAGACCATATAGCAAATTAATTAATTAAGGCAATTAATCAATTAATTTAGTCCTACAGCAAACAATTACTAAAAGTAACATTATTCCTCCCTTTCCCACATAATAGCGTAATTATGTGGATTTTGTAGTGTATTATGGTATTTGCTGTATATTATGTGGTAGTTATGTGGTTTTAATGTAGCTATGCGTTTTAATTTAATCTAAAAATTGACATGGTGAATGGTGAACAGATAACGCCTTAAGTTCCAAAGCTCGACTAACGATACCGAACCGACAGCATTGGGAAGTCGAGAATGGGTATGTTAAATCTGAAAACCGGTAAGTTATTCCAGTGTATTATGTGGTAATTATGCGGTTTTAATGTGGTTATGGTTTTTAATTTAATCTAAAATAGTGCTGGGTAGTGATCATGATATCATGGTGAACAGATAACGCTTTGAGTTCCAAAGCTTGACAACCGATACCGAACCGAAAGCTTTCCTGTCTATTTCAGAAATGAGTACGTTAAATCTGCAAGCCAGAAAGTCCTTTCAGTATATTATGCTGTAATTATGTGGTTATAATGTGGTTATGGTTTTTTTATTTAGTCTAAAATAGTGTCGGAAAATCATGGTGAATAGATAGCGCATTGAGTTCCAATACTAGACTAGCGATACCGAACTGGAAGCTTCCCTGTCTATGTCGGAAATGGGTACTCTAATTCTATCAGACGGAAAATCCTTTCATTTTGATTATGAAGGAAGTGAGCTAAATTCTGATTTCTCATATACCACTATTTAGGAGTGTTCATTCACGGTTGTTAAAATAAAATGTGAGGCAATTCAGCAGGTCCCAATGGCGCACCTTGAGTACCGCTGAATGTACAACTTTTTTCCCGCTCTTAGAGGCTTGTACATTAACCCATTCAGTTTTTTAAATACGATGTTGATAGTCAAGCTGTTTTTAAGGCTCGTTCCCACCGAGGCGTGAGGAGCTTAAGCGTGAAGAGTTGACCAATCCCTAGCCTCACCACGTTCGCCTGAAACCGGTTTGAAATGCACCACTTCGAGTTAACCACCTTTCAACTCGAAGTGGAACTTCACCAGGCGCAATGCTATTTCTGGCGTTTCGCTGTGAAGGGGTCGAAAAAAATGTCTTGCCTGTCGAGTGATTCTTCAGCGCTTCTCGCCTCGGTGGAAACGAGCCTTTAAACCTAAGTACTCCACTAAATTTAGGGATAAATTAATTGTTGCCATGCTTTCTCTTTTTACAGGACACAGGTGGAATGTCAATACTTCGATATTATATGGGTGGCATGGCAGAGAAAATAAGTATCAAGCTAATAATTTGTTTCTGCATTTTTTTTCTTCTTCTGGACATCGAACAAAGTTTTACATTTTTTTTTCATTAAATATTTTTAGCATTATATTAGCAGGAAGGATGCAAAAAAAAAAATAATAAAAAGGAGAAGAAAATAAAAATAAATAAATAAAACTAAATACGCATCTAATGTTATAACAATAGAAATGCGAATGAAGAATTTCGACCATGCATCATTTTCTACTGCAAGGAATGACCATTTGAAAACGGTAATTGGAAAACATAATAGAAGTGAAAAGAGATTATATCACGATAATTAAAAATAAAGAAAAACTGTTAGAAAAACAGCGAAAATAATTAAATTCAATTTATGCATATTTTTAAAATAAAATTTAGAAGAAAAATTTAAATAAATAAAAATAAATTTAGGTTAAAGCAACTCAATTCCCTCCAAAATTTCAAATTAATACTTCCTTTATTTTTATTTAAACAAATAACAAATATAATAAAATAAACAATCATATTATTAAAAGTTGTAACTTCAACAAAGTTGTTTTTCAATGTATACTTACTGAGGAAAAAAAAGTAATTAACTTATTTAAAAAGAGAATCTGAGTATTTTTTTAAGTTATTATTTAAATTTTAATAATAACTGTAAAAGTTTTAACTATAGCTGTAACTGTTTAAGTTAAATTTTTTTACAGTTATTATTAAGTAATTCTCATATATATTATATTATATTATTTTGTAATTATTTTTCGCATTTAATCATTGTTACGAAGAAAAATTTTCCAAATGAAAAAAAAAATAAATCAACAAACTCTGCAAAAGTTATGAAATTTTGTACAGTTTTTTTATATATTACTCAAATTCAAATTAAAACATTTATTTGTTTTATTTTTACGCATTTTTTATTTTTATCACTCTATATGACGTAATTATTTTTAGCAATATTTAACATTTATTTTTTATTTATATGTAGAAATATATATACATATATTATTTATATGTATTTTATTTTTTTTAATGTATATATATATATTTAAAAATATAACTTTAACCAACTTATTCTTTAATGCATATTGAATACGGGAACAAAAAAGGTATAAATATTTGTTTAAATATAACTTTTATTATTATTTTTTTTCTTTTGTAAAGTTATTGTTCAAAAAAGTTTGCAAAGTTTTTTGTTATTTTTTATATTTGTATTTTTTAATATTTAAAAAGATATAAATAATTTAATAACAAAAAATATAATAACAAAAAGTAATAACATAAATAGATAGTTTAAATATAATAACAAAAAATATAAATTAATTAATTTCTATTTGCAAAATAGGATTAATTATTTATTTTTTTTTACACAAAACTATCAAAGAAATCCTTTAAAATAAAAAATGACAAGCAAGTATACACAAACAAAAATTTAAAATTTTTATTTTACTGTCATCATTTTTCAACTAAACTGTCCTTCAACAGATATTGACTCATCGAAAAAATTATCTATTTTAGCGATGAGATACGCAAAATTTTTCCCATTGTTATAAAACCTGAGCAAGGGGAAAAAAAAAAAAAAAAAGAATAACAAGTAAGAGAGATGCCAGACTATTCATTTATGAATCATCCACAGTGACAAAGGATGACTCACAACACGAACATCTAATCATAGCAAAGAAGTTTCGCCTCATTTAATAATAATCTTTATAAGTACTTAAATTACACTCATTTCGCGATGTATTTTCTTTAGTGTATTATCGTTCCCCTTTTTATTAAAATAAACATTGTTATACTGCAGTTTATAAAAATGTTATTTTTGCAGAGATGTTGTTTATTCCTCAAAAAAATAAACAAATATCCATTGTGAGGGGTGAGTCATGTAGCAAAACGTAAATAACTTTGAAACTTCGCTGCATATAATTATAAATTGGACAAAAGATTTTTAAAGGAAAAGGTTTTTAATTATACATTAAATAGATCAAATTAAATTGCTGTATTTAAATAGATCGATGATTTATCATTTATAGTTCTTTTCTATTGTATACAAATAATAAGTAGATAATTTTAATTTCATTTTTATAGTGGTTTAAATTAATAATGAAAATAACGTTTTTATTTCATTTCAGTTCCTTCTATTAGCTCACACTCTCCCTATATATATCTTGTTCAAATTTTCAATCGTTCATAAAATACTTTTTATTCATCCACTCAAGTTCAAGTACATTTTTTTTTAAACTTGTAGTGGATGACACTTGATGTTAATAATCAAAATATTCAAATAATAATTCAGTAATTCAATTTAATTAATTAATTTTAGTTTTTTTTAGATTTAAGTTGCATGTATCTACCAATAGATGGCGCCAGATAAACTTAAAAAAATTAATGAAAATTATTTATGAAGGAATTTCTGTAATGTAGTGGGAAAAAAAAGTAGGAATTGACTTTAAAAAAAAAATTTTTATATTACTTGTTTATTATAAAAGTATGCATAAAATTTATTTTCTGTAATTAATTCTTTTATTTCTTAAAAACTTGTTTAAAAATATGCCAAATATAAAAATTTTAATCGCATGGGATGATATGCAGGTTACCAATAAAATTTAAATTTAATGTAAGAGCAAAACTTATAACAGTAAAGTTAAAAAATAAAAAAAATAATAGAATAATAGAATAATAGAATTCCAAACGATTTTCATTTCTTGAAAAATATCTTTTTCAGTTCGAAATAAAAATAAAATTTTCACCACAAGATCTTTTTAAACAATTTTACATTTTTCTTCTGCATTATTTAATTTTAAATTTTTGTTCTGAATTATTTAATAATAATCTTTATAAGTACTTAAATTACACTCATTTCGCGATGTGTTTTCTTTACTGTATTATCGTTCCGCTTTTATTAAAATAAACATTGTTATACTGCAGTTTACGGAAATGTTATTTTTGCCGGGATGTTGTTTATTCCGCAAAAAAATAAACAAATACCATTCTGAGTGGTGAGTCATGTATCAAAACGTAAATAACTTTGAAATATCGCTGCATAAAATTATAAATGGAACAAAAGTTTTTTATAGGAAAAGCTTTTTAATTATTTTTGTATATTAAAAGTATAATTTGCTGTATTTAAATAGATCCATGATTTATCATTTATCATTTTTTATATTGCATACAAATAATAAGTAACTAATTTTAATATCGTTTTAAAGTGGTTTAATTCTTAACGAAAATAAATTAATAGTTTAAAAAAACTAAAAAACACGCTTTTAGAGTTAATCAAACTAAAAAGTAAAAAACTAATTAATAGTTTAAAAAAACTAAAAAACGCGCTTTTAGAATTAATCAAACTAAAAAGTAAAAAATAATTGTTAACATAAGAATAAAATGACTGACGAAACTAAAATGAATGTCACTGTTCTAAAAGCGTTTTGCTTTTAAACTAAAAGTATGACATTTTAAAACTAACTCTGCATTTCGAAATGAAACTAGTGAAAAATTATAACGATTGATATCGAGCACGCCACCCTTTTAGAACAGTGACATTCATTTTCTCGTCAGTCATTTTATTCTTATGTTAACAATTATTTTTTACTTTTTAATTTGGTTAAAAACTAAAAGCGTGTTTTTTAGTTTTTTAAACTATTAATTAATTTTTTAAAATGACTTTTTAGTTTGATTAATTCTAAAAGCGTGTTTTTTAGTTTTTTTAAACTATTAATTAATTTTTTACTTTTTAGTTTGATTAACTCTAAAAGCGCGTTTTTTAGTTTTTTTAAACTATTAATTTATTTTTTTACTTTTTAGTTTGATTAACTCTAAAGGCGTGATTTTTTAGTTTTTTTAAACTATTAATTAATTTTTTACTCTTTAGTTTGATTAACTCTAAAAGCATGTTTTTTAGTGTTTTTAAACTATAATATTTAAATGAGGTGTAATTGTAATTGTGAGTAAAACAAAGGCTACATGTGAATAGGTCGAGCCAGCCAGGATTTGAACAGGGAATCTCCTGATCCGTAGTCAGGTGAGTCATCCATTGTCCCACGTAGGTTTGAACGGCTTTACTGAATACTTTCATTCTACATGGGTTAAATTGCTCTTCATAATTTAAAATAAAATCTCTAATCCTGGCGATCTTAATCATGATGAGATAATAAACTTATCAAACTATTTTAGTGTCGTTGGCCCTTGATAAGTCTACAAAGTTTAAATTAAATCTGATCTCTTAAAGTAGGGCAAAATCGAGCCCAAAGAGTCAGTTACAAACAAACAAACATTCAGGTGAAACTAATATAATAGCGTATTAAAAAGAATAAACTGTTTTCTGTCTGAAAGATGCCTGTAAATGTTTCTTTGCAGCTTAAATAGTGTATATGAGGAGAAACAGATCTCCAGGGGAAAAAGTCAGTTACATACATACATACAAACATACAGGTGAAGCTAATAAAAGCGTATTAATAATGTTTTAATTCATTATAAATTTGTACGTAAAATTTATTTCCTATAATTAATTCTTTTATATCTTGAAAACATGTTAAGGAAATACCAAATATATAAATTGTAATCATATGGATCGATATGCAGGTTACCCATAAAATTTAGAATTTAATGTAAGAACAAAACTCATAATAGCAATTTAAAAAAGAATAGAATTGCAAAACGATTTTCTTTTCTTGAAAAATCTCATTTTCATTTCGAAATAAAAAAAAATCTTTCATCAGACGATCTTTCTAGAACAATTATTTTAAACAATTTAATTAAAATTTATATTAAACAATTTAAAAATTTTATTTTTTAATTTAATTTTACATTTTTCTTCTGGATTATTTTTTTTTACTAAATTATTTAACAATTATTTAATTATTTTTTAAATAAATATTATGCATAAAAAACTGGGAAAGAAATTTAAAAAAAAAAAAAGAAATTATTGAAAGAAATTAATTAAATAACTAATTAGTTAATTAATTTTTTTAAGTTAATTAATTTTAAGATTAATTATTTAAAATTATTGAAAGAAAAGTTAAAAACAAAATGAAAGTTATCAAGGACTCCAAAAACAGGCACCGGTTTCAATACATTTATTCATACATTTCATACCAGTTCCTAAGTAAAACAACAAATTTTTTAATTTCAGTTTATTATAAAATTACATTAAGTCAAATATATCTCAACGATGTATCCCGATGACATGGATATCAATGTGATAGGAGCACTTCATCTCAATTCCTCACTATCACATTTTATAAAGGTAGTTCTGTAAACCTTATTTCAGCATTCTATTTATACCTAAAATCTGTTTCACGGCGTTATCTTCCAAAGTTTTCAAAATGGCAATTTAAAAGCACCGGTTTCAATACATCCTTCAAGGATGGGTCGTATGCATCGTCGTCCAAATGTGACACTTTATCCGAGATATTCTCTCGTCCAAACAAAATACATTCAGGTATATAGGTATAAAGAAAATGCTGAAATAAGGTTTACAGAAATACCTTTATAAAATATGATTGCGAAGAATGTGGGATGAAGTTTTCCTATGCTATTGATATCCATGTCATCGGTATACATCGTTAGATATATTTGACTTAATGTAACTTTCTAATAAACTGAAATTACACAATTTTGTTGCTTTACTTGGGAGTTGAACGTGATTTAAGGTTGCTTACCTTAAATCACATTTTAACAACCTTACAGTATTTACAAACCAATTTTCAATCCTAATTTTCATCGCCCTCCTCTCATAAAATAACGTATATGGTAATAAAGTATTTTGAACATTTTGACGGTAACGCTACTCTACGACCTTGAAGAATATATTGAAACCGCTGTTTTTAAATTGCTATTTTGAAAACTTTAGAAGAAATCGCAGTGAATTAATGAAATCGCTATTTTATTAGAAAATTACATTAAGTGAAATATATCTTAACGATGTATCCCGATGACATGGATAGCAATGGCATAAGAACACTTTATCCCACATTCTTCACAATCATATTATAAAGTTATTTATGTAAACCTTATTTCAGCATTCTATTTATACCTAAAATCTGTTTCACGGCTATATCTCCCAAAGTTTTCAAATTGGCAATTTAAAAGTACCGGTCTCAATACATTCACACATATTATACATTTCATACTGGTTTCTAAGGAAAGCAATAAATTATGTAACTTCAGTTTATTAGAAAATTAATTATTTTAAGTCAAATATGTCTAACGAAGTATCCCGATGACATGGATATCATTGTACAGGAACACTTCATCCCACATTCTTTACAAACATATTTTATAAAGTTATTTCTGTAAACCTTATTTCAGCATTCTATTTATACCTAAAATCTGTTTCACGGCTATATCTCCCAAAGTTTTCAAAATGGCAATTTAAAAGCACCGGTTTCAATACATCCCCCAGGATGGGTCGTAGGGATCGTCGTCCAAATGTGACACTTTATCCGAGATCTCCTCTCGTCCAAACAAAATGCATTCAGTGATACCTTTCAGATATTCCCCTTAGATATGTGCAACGATTCGAAGACTCCAGCTGGGATGAAACATCCCACATTTTGTGCAGTTTCCACAAAAAAAATGCGAAATAAAAGCCGTGGTACTGACGATTTCATTCGCGAATTTCCCTCTCTCCCACACCCCATAACAGGAAAAACGTTCGAATCTCCCTACCCCCACCCCCTCAAATTCCCTTAAACTTTTTCCACGTTTTCTTATTCCTCCAAAAATCACCTATTCAGTTTGAGGAATAGGATATACATGTAAATCTCTTTCTTTCTACCATTCTTAAAATAGGAGGAATAGAAGGCAGTAAATGCTGCCCACTTGGCTATTTTAGGAATAAGACATTTGGAGTCTTGGCGATTTTTTTTTTTTATTTTGGCGATAAAAGTAAACTTGGGGACACTTTGGTGTCTAAAGTTGTGTCATTACTTACATGGCTGATCTTTTTCGGATATCAGTAGGGGAAAATATGACGTTTTTTGGGGGAAATACTGAAACATGTATATCTCGAAATGGGGATATTAGCATGTATTTCTGATCAAATGTATATAAGGATCATATTTAAGTCTAGACTTTTGCCAGACATTAAATTTTTTAATTCTCTTATGGCGGAATTTATAGATAGTTTCAAATACTTGAATATCGCAAACCTGTAATCTGAATTGTTTTACATAAAATAATAGTTACGCTTAAAAATATTACAATGTTATAGATTTAGTTTGATAGTTTTAACATAGAATATGATTATATAGTCGAGCATAAAGAATAGAAATATATCAAACATAGTAAAACAAAATTCATTTTTTTTTAGTGTTTTCTTTTAATGGTATGCTGCTGGGGTTTATCATGAAGTTTTACTTTCATCAATAGATTTTATAGATGCCATTAAATTAAGGATGGACAAAATTATGATGGATTAAAAGTAGTATAATTGTTCATGAATTAAAAAAAGTGAAGCTTTTGATAAATTAAAAGTAGTACAATTGATGATGAATTAAAAGTAGTATACTTGATGTAGTATACTTGAGTTAAATTGAGGATGAATTAAAAGTAGTAAAATTGTTGAAAAAAAGAAGTGAAATTATTGATGAATTACAAGTAGTATTCAATGAATTAAAAGTAGTACAATTAATGATGAATTTTAAATATAATACAAATGATGATGAATTAAATGTAGTAAAATTGTTGATGAATTAAAAGAAGTGAAATTATTGATGAATTACAAGTAGTATTCTTGTTAATGAATTAAAAGTAGTAAAAATGATGAATTTTAAATATAATACAAATGATGATGAATTAAATGTAGTAAAATTGTTGATGAATTAAAAGAAGTGAAATTATTGATGAATTACAAGTAGTATTCTTGTTAATGAATTAAAAGTAGTACAATTAATGATGAATTTTAAATATAATACAAATGATGATGAATTAAATGATTGTTGATGAATTAAAAGAAGTGAAATTATTGAAATTACAAGTAGTATTCTTGTTAATGAATTAAAAGAATTTTAAATATAATACAAATGATGATGAATTAAATGAAATTATTGATGAAATTACAAATTACAAGTAGTATTCTTGTTAATGAATTAAAAGTAGTACAATTAATGATGAATTTTAAATATAATACAAATGATGATGAATTAAATGTAGTAAAATTGTTGATGAATTAAAAGAAGTGAAATTATTGATGAATTACAAGTAGTATTCTTGTTAATGAATTAAAAGTAGTACAATTAATGATGAATTTTAAATATAATACAAATGATGATGAATTAAATGTAGTAAAATTGTTGATGAATTAAAAGAAGTGAAATTGATGATGAATTAAAAGAAGTGAAATTGATGATGAATTAAAAGCAGTTAAATCGAGGAGGAATTAAATGTAGTGCAACTGATGAAGAATAAATTAAAATTCATTTCATGTAAGCATCTATCAGTTCTAAAGCATGTATTTCTGATCAAATGTCTATAAGGATCATATTTAAGTCTAGACTTTTGCCAGACATTAAATTTTTGAATTCTCTTATGGTGGAATTTATAGATAGTTTCAAATACTTGAATATCGCCAAACTGTAATCTGAATTGTTTTGCATAAAATAATGGTTACGCTTAAAAATATTACATTGCTATAGATTTTGTTTGATACTTTTAACATAGAATATGATTATAGGCTAGCCAAAAGAATAGAAATATGTCAAATATAGTAAAACAAAATTCATTTTTTCATGGTTGCTCTTAATGGTATGATGCTCAAAGTTGTTGGGGTTTATCTTGAAATTGTATTTTCATCGATAGTTTTTGTAGATGTCATTAAATTAAGGCATGGGCATTATTGATGAATTAAAAGAAGTATAATTGATGATGAATTAAAAGTAATACAATTGATGATAAATTAAAAATAACGCAATTAATGATGAATTAAATGTAATGCAGCTGATGACAAATTAAAAATACTGCAAATAGTGATGAATTAAATGTTGGGCAATTGATGATAAAAGTAGTACAATTGATGATGAATTAAAAGTAGTACAATTGATGATGAATTAAAAGTAGTAAAATAGATGATGAATTAAAAGAAGTGCAAATGAGGATGAATTAAAAGAAGTACAATTGACGTTGAATTAAAAGTAGTGCAAATAATGATGAATTAAATGTAATACAATTGTTGATGAATTAAAAGTAGTAAAATAGATAATGAATTAAAAGTAATGCAATTGATGATGAATTAAAAGTAGTACAATTGTTAATGAATTAAAAGTAGTACAATTTATGATGAATTAAAAGACATAAAATCATTGATGTATTAAAAAAAATGAAATTTTTGATGAATTAAAAGTAGTACACTTGATGATTTGAAAGTAGTAAAATAGATGATGAATTAAAAGAAGTGCAATTGATGATAAATTAAAAATAATGCAATTAATGAGGCATTAAATGTAGTACAGTTGATGACGAATTAAAAGTAGTGCACTTAATTTACAATTAAAAAATAATAAAAATCTTGTTATGATTTTTATATATATTTATCGTTATTTTTCTGTAAATTAATTAAAATATCTTGAAACTAATGTAAGCAGACTTTTACATTGTTTAGGATTTATCATTTTTCTTTATTTCTAATACGAAAACGCTGAGAAGAAAGAGAGAGAGAGAGAACCCACACTTTAATAATTATTATATTAATGCATTTTTATACCTCATTAAAAGATTCTTTAGCTTGCACCAAATCTTGAATGCATTCAATACCAAAGTACAATTTGTCAAAATAAAATTTAAAAAAAAACCACAAATGAACTAATCACACCCTTCCAGCTTATGATCCAAGGTACTCAAAATCACTAAAAACCCTAGAGATCTTTAAACCAACATTGAATAGTTTTCTGACACCTAATGGAATCAAAATTTCTTAAGATGCTTCTTGGTTCCATTTTTTCCATCGTATATCATTCACTTGCCCACCAGAGGGCGTTTATAAATGGGTTCTCCTACAAATTGCGCGGCCTGATGGCCAACTGACTAATGCTATGCCTTTTGATACCATAGGCTTCAGGTTCAGGTTCTGTCGAAAACCTGAATGTTTGTGAGTGGTTCGGAACCCACTTTAACTGTAGGTCCCTGTCTAATTAGCTCAAAGTGTGCACAAAATGATCATAGAGTGACAAACCAAACCTAATAGTTGACAGTGCCCCACTTTCCATCTTATCATCGACAAATGAATTCTTAAGTTATAATGAATTTACCACTATATTACTTCATTTATTTTCAAAAACTGACACATTTTTAGAAAACAGATAACCATATTGTGTTAGTAAATTATTTAAGAACAATTTGATAATGAATTTGTTTTTTTCAATTCCTTCTAATAGCTCACACTCTACCTGTATATATCTTGTTTAAATTTTCAATCGTTCATAAAATACTTTTTATTCATCCTCTCAAGTTCAAATACATTTTTTTTTGAACTTGTAGTGGAGGACACTGGATGTTAATATAGTTTTTTCAAGGTTTAATTCAGTAATTAAATTTAATTAATTAATTTTAGGTTTTTTTAGATTTAAGTTGCATGTATCTACCAATCGATGGCGCCATATAAACTTAAATGAAAATTATTTATAAAGGACTTTCTGCAATAGAGTGAAAAAAAAAGTAGGAATTGACTTTAAAAAATTTTTTTATATTACTTGTTATTTATACATTTCATCAAGTAATTGAAAATAGAAGAACATTATTTCCTTTTGGGCTTTTAGAAGATTCGTCATATTTTGCAAAAGATCATTTAATTTGACTAAATGTTTCCGAACCTTGCACTCACAACTGCAAGCAATCAATCACGGCAGACGTCAACAAAAGACAACCTATATTTAGGTGACTCAACTGTTTCTTCGGTCGACACCTCCTTCGTTCTTCTTCGAGGTTTTGTTAACTTTCATTTACAGAAACGGCAGAAGAAAAAAACTTACAGCACTTTGTAACATATTTAACGGAAGAAAAAAAATCTACAAAAATTCATTCTAAATAGATATCTCAACACAATCAATTTACAAACAATAAAGTCAATAATTATCAATACATCTCAAAAAAAATATTAAATAATCTGAAAACATTAATTTACAATCGGGTAATATCACAATTAATAAATGTCTTAAGGCACTAATTTACAATTGCGATACATCATAATTAATAAATGTCTTAAAACACTAATTTACAATCGTCACAATCAACAGAAGACAAACTATTTTGAATCAATTCGTTTGTACATAAAGACAACCTTACCAGAAATGTTAGCAGAAAATATATTAAGTTTGGCCGAGTGACTAGCACTCTGGCGCTCGGTGCCGCAGGTTTTGGATTCAAATCCGGGCGGTGCCATGCATGTCAGTAGTGGTTCGGAAGCCACTTTAAATCGTAGATCATGGTTTAATAAGATTCTAGAGCGTTGGGCGTATGCTTAACAACCTTACCTCGTAAAAAGGAAACATCTCCTATCTCGAAATCTGCAAGTAGGCAAACGGTCTTGGATCATCGTGGGTCCGTTGCGCCAATGAAGATTTGGTTTGTCGCTCTACAGTCGTCTTGTGCACACTTTAGCCTAATTAGGCTGGGATCTACAGTTTAACGAAGATTCCGAACCACTAACAAACATCTATGCCACGCCAAGATTTGAATCTGAAGCCTGTGGTACCAAAGGCCAGTGCACTAACCAATTGGCCATCAGGTCGCTCGCTAATGAAGTAGTAGTACATTAAATGAAGAAACAAATATTACAAGATATTGATTTTGACTCAATAATTTAAAACTTTAAATTTGGAATCAAAACAAATCATAATTATTTTCAACAACTGACAGTGATACATTTGTAAACAGTGACTCCCCAAAACGACTGCAAATAAATTTGTGTTATTATGAAATAGATTTAATTAAAAAATTATACAAGAGGACACTGATTCTGATTAAATAGATGTTTCTACTGATAACTAATGCAACTTCTTAATCATGGCCACGTCGACAGAAGAAAACGTAGGTTCAAGCAATTCATTTGTTGTATACAGTAGCTTCTTTTAGAGAAGATTATTCTGAAATAGATTTAATTGAAAAATTATACTACAGAACACAGATTCTGATTAAATAGATGTTTCTACTGTCAACTAAAGCGTAGATAAAGCAAGATTCTTATTAAAAGGATGTTTCTACTATGAACTAAAACAACTTCTTAATCATGGCTACGTCGACAAAAGAAAACGTAGGTTCACGCAATTCATTTGTTGTATACAGTAGCTTTTTTTTAGAGAAGATTATTTTGAAATAGATTTAATAAGCTAACTATATGTTCTTGAACCTTCTATTCTAAGCCAAAACTAATGATGGCTGACGTCGACAAAAAAAGGAACTTATATTTAGGTGATAGGAGACAACCTATAATTAATTTTTTGTGAATCAACACAAACCGCTCAATGTCCCAGAACTTACCCAGAACAAATCGCCAATGAAGGCCGACGTCAGCCTATATTTAGGCGATATATTTGTAAACAAAAGCCTCCTTCACAGAAAACGCTTGGTGACAAAGGCAAATACCACAAAGTCGCGGAACCCCCGGTCTTGGTCCAACTTCCCCCAGGAAGCTGCGAGGGGCACAAATAGCCGGAATTCCGCCAACCCACCAATGCGCTTGGAGGCAGTCAATGCTCCCTTGTCATCGCTGTATCGGAAACGGATGGTGCGGCGTCAACTGCAGCAGCGAGAATATCTCTTCTCTCGGATTGGTCTTTGTTTCCTTTGTCCCGACCCAGAATAAACCATAGGAAGAAATGTATTTGGAAGGAGATAATGGTACTTGTTTGGGTGAAGATGATTGGTTAGTTGCGGTGGGAAGAAATATTTTTGGGATGTGTGTCACGGTTTGCCATAGAAAAAGAAGATTCTTGCTGCAATTGGTTTCGAATTTTTCGATGTAGCATTGCTTTATGAAAATTGGAATAAGATAATTGTACTTAGTTGGATAAAAATGATTGCTTGGCAATGGTGAAAAGCAATTGTATTGAATTTAAGATGTGGAATAATTTGAACTTATTGATCTTGAGTCTTTTTATATTTGAATATTTTAAGATTGTTTTGAAAAAGCAAAACAATTTGTGTATGGTATATTAAAGGCATTATTGGTAAATATATTGATGGGGATAATATTGATGAATATGTTGATGGGTACAATAGTGGTGAATATTCTGATGGGAATAATAGTGGTAGATATTCTGATGGGGACAATGGTGAATATTCTGATGGGAAGACATTGGAGAATATATTGAGGGGTACAATAGTGGTGAATATTCTGATGGGCAAACGTTGGAGAATACAATAGGGTTGAGAGGTACAATAGCAATGAATGTATTGATAGGTACAATAGTAATGAATATATTGATGGGTACAATAGTAATGAATATATTGATGGGCATAATAGTGGTGAATATTCTGATTTGGACAATGTTGTTGAACATATTGATGGATACAATATTGGTGATTATATTAATACATAATTATATTAGGAAAAGAAAATATATAAATGTTTTCATTTTTTGAAAATGGTATTAAGTTATAAATTGGGGAGGGGAACATTTCACGTATTATTTTATGGAAATTGAAATAAGATAATTGTACTTAGTTGGATAAAGATGATTGGTTTGCAATGGGGAAAAACAATTGTATTGAATATAAGATGTAGAATAATTTGAACTTATTGACTTCGGGTCTTTTAATGTTTGAATGCAATAATATTTGAAGATTGTTTCTATTATGGTGGGAAAAAAAAGTGTTTAATACATTAAATGCATTATTGGTAAATGTATTGAAGGGGATAATATTGATGAATATGTTAAAGGGTACAATGTTGATGAATATTCTGATGGTATGATAGTGGTAGATATTTTGATAGGGACAATGTTGATGAATATTCTGATGGGTACAATAGTGGTGAATATTCTGATAGGTATAATAATGATGAATATTCTGATGGGTATAACGGTAAATATTCTAATGGGTACAATGTTGGTGAATATTCTAATGGGTACAATGTTGGTGAATATTCTGATGGGTATAATATTGATTAATATTGATAGGTAAAATATTGGTAATTATATTGATAGGGACTATATTGGTGAAGTTGGGACCAAATTGTAATTGGGCGTGGTTGGTTGAGATACTTGAACCACAGGTTGGAGAACCAGTGTGCAAGTTGGGACCAGATTGTAACTGGGAGTGGCTGGGTTGAGATACTTGAGACACAGGTTGGAGAACTAGTGTGCAAGTTGCGGCCAGGGTGTGGTTGGCTTCAGATACTTGAGACACAGGTTGGAGAACTAGTGTGCAAGCTGGGACCAGATTGTAACTGTGTGTGGCTGGGTTGAGATACTTGAGACACATGTTGGAGAACTAGTGTGCAAGTTGGGACCAGATTATAACTGGGTGTGGTTGACTTCAGATACTTGAGAATTGCATTGACCAGATGGGGTAAAATAGACACAGGTTGGAGAACTAGTGTGCAAGTTGGGACCAGATTATTGATAGAGACTTGGATGTTGCAAGTTGGGACCAAATTGTAACTGGGTGTGGTTGGGTTGAGATACTTGAGACACAGGTTGGAGAACTAGTGTGCAAGTTGGGACCAGATTGTAACTGGGTGTGGTTGGCTTCAGATACTTGAGACACAGGTTGGAGAACTAGTGTGCAAGTTGCGACCAGTTTGTAACTGGGTGTGGTTGGCTTCAGATACTTGAGACACAGGTTGGAGAACTAGTGTGCAAGTTGGGACCAGATTGTAACTGGGTGTGTGTGGGTTGAAATACATGAGGCACAGGATGAAGAAGCTTTATTTATACATGCAAAAACACCTTACCCACACAATTACAAGAGGAAGAAATATTTTGGTGTGTAACGTCAGGGTATATGTTTTGCTGTCTAAGAGTTGTTAAAATTTGTTGAAGTAAAATCATAAGGATACCATTTATAAAATTTGAAACAATAATAATAATTCTAATGATTTTAATGTAAATAATTTTCTTTTTATTATAGAAATTATTATTTTGAAAACATGATCATGAACATATAAATCTTTAACGAAAGGGATGTTACAATTTATTTAATGAACATTAAATAATTAATAATTTAATGCGATAATTTTACTTGTTTAGATAACACGGCTGATTAGAGGTATGGTGAAAAGATATATTTTTGGGTTACTTCTATAGCTGTATTACAAATGTGGTTTCGTCAAAATTTGTTTTCTTTATGAAGGATAATTACAATATGATAATAAAAATATTCGTCCATTCGTCCGTTGTTGGAAATTATAATCTTAAAATATTTTTATTACATTTCAAATAAGATAACGATGACGTATAACGATAACGTATTGATAGATCATTTCTCAATTTTAATCAGAAAAACATATTTCAGATAATTTTGATCAGAAAGTGATATTTTAGAAATTTTTAATCAGAAAATAATATTTCAGAAATTTTCAATCAGAAAATAATATTTTAGAAAATTTTAAGCAGAAAGTAATATTTTGGAAAATTTTAATCAGAAAGTAACATTTCAGAAATTTTTAATCGGAAAATAATGTTTCAGAAATTTTCAATCAGAAAATAATATTTCAGAAAATTTAATCAGAAAGTAATATTTTAGAAATTTTTAATCAGAAAATAATATTTCAGAAAAGTTTAATCAGAAAGTAATATTTTAGAAATTTTTAATCAGAAAATAATATTTCGATAAACATATTTTATGGACATAAGATTATTGTAAATCATTTAAATTAGTTGTTTAAAAAAATATGATAAATTGAAATAGAAAACTATATAATTAAGATATATTAAAATAAGTTTTTAGAATTTTTTTATTACTGTATTTTAATAAGTTACGTTTCACACTGTCAGTTTCAACAATCAGCGATCCAAATTTCGGTTGTTTTGTTTAATTAACAGTAAACATTAATCAATTTGAAAATCTCACTAAATGTTATAAAAATCAGAAAAAAACAATACATTTTACAATGGCGTATAGAGGAATTGTTTTATAATTATTATATTGTTGCATTATTTTATCTTATTATTTTTTTATGTTATGGTATGGAGGAGTTGTTTTATAAAGGAGTTATTGTTGTTCAACTTATTATAAGAACATAAAAAATGGTTATTAATATGGTAAGTGCAAACTAAATATTTCAAAAATATAGTAATGTTTTAAAAGAATTGTAAATTTTATATTATTTTCCTAAATTAAAAAAAAAAATTTTTTTTTTCGATAATTACCGAATTACCCTACATATTTAAAATGCCTAATAATAAATTTTAGGCCTTTTAATAAATAAATTTTCATCTTAAAAAATTTAATTTATGACAAATAACAATAATTGTTTCTTTATAAATATTTAAGTAATCATTTATAAAAAAAATAATTATCAATATTTATAATAAATTAAATTTTGTTAACAAAACTATTATCAAAGGAATTTATTCAATAAATTATGATAAATAGAAAACTTACTTCATTTTTTATAAATATGACTTCTTAATATATATTTTATATTCAATACATTATTATTGTTTTAAAATAATGTATTGTATTTCATAACTGGATATAGTAGAATTTATTAGCTAATAAATTTTGTAACATAAAATGGCAACACAAACAATTTTTGTCTACGGTCAGACAAAAAATTAATGTGTTGCCATTTCATGTATACACTATATATTTATTAGACTTCATAATTCTTTTATTATTCACACAAGATAACTTACTACATTTTCATCAAATATCTTTTATAAAAGACCTTTGACAAATATTTTTAATAATACAATGCTGACCAATCTAAAAAATAATAATAAAAAAAAAAATTAAAAATTATTATTTTTTTTTTTAGGCGCACAAGAACATGAAAGATAAATGATAGATTTGTTACAACTTGTTTATTCGCCATTGTGTTCTTTGGAAACTTTTGTTTCTTGCAACTTCCTACTTCTTTTGTTCGCATCAAAGTCAACCAGACATAGATTGCGAGCAACAAAAAAAAAAAGTTAGACAAGGGCACTTAGAAACACAATTCTAAAAAAAAATAATAATAATAATAAATAAAATAATAAAAAATAATAATAATCATACATAAACAAACAATAGAATAAGCAGTGGAGGGCGGTAAAAGAATATATAATCCGACAGAGAAACAACTTGTATCATTTCTGTTTCAACTCGTTGAAAGAGTATAAAATAAATAGAACAAAAAAAAAAAGAATAAAAGAATAATAATATTTTACTTTTCGCTCTCAAAAGAAAATAAACAAAATAAAAAAAAATCGTCCAGTGTAATTTTTCACGCTAGATTGAGTGCACGAAAGTTCAAGGAGAATTCGTAAATGACAAAAAAAAAAGAAATGAAAGGAAGAGAAAAGAGAAGAAAATATTTTATATTACTTTTTTATGCAGAGAATATCTTGTTTTCTTATTTTTTTATTTTTGTTTTATTTTATTCTCTGCATACAATAAATTATGTTCGTGTGAAAACGATATTAAAATTTTTGAATAAAAGCGATACGCTGACTACGTAGGCGAACGGTTATCAAATCTTCCGCTTCGAATCTCGCAGACGATATTTTAAGGGCGAGTTTTGCTGTCTTGTTTTTTAATGATATTCTCTGCTGCGAAGGCTAGGCGTAGGTCATGGAAACTTTCTCTTCCATTCTCTTTCTTTTTTGTTTATCTCTTTATCAAAGGCAAAGAAAATTTTATTTAAAAAGAAAATAATAATATTCATAAATGTATTTAGTAGAAGAGATTTAAATTACAAGCATGATTTGTGACAAAAGAATATAAGATATAAAAGTATTTAAATTCTTTTTTTTAATTCTATTGTAATTAATAATTTACTAATCATTTTATATAACAAAAAATATTTTCTTTAAAATTGTATTTTATTGAACTATTAATTTTAATTAATGGAATTCAATTATTGATTAAAATAAATTAAAAAATTAAATTTCAATAGACATATTTTTAAAAAAAAAATTGATTTTTTTTCTTAAAATAAAATTGGAATACAATTGTAACACTTTAGAAAATTTTCAATTCAAATATTGATTCCAAATAAAACTTCTTATTTCTAAAAAAATAATATATAAATAATTTATTATTTTAAATAAAAATTTATTATTTAAATTATTATTATTTATATGAAAAATTATTATTTAAAATAATAATAATAATAAATATAATAATAATAATAATATATTTAATATTAATATATATTTAAAAAAATATTTTTAAATATATAATAACAATTAATATATTCATAATTATAATATTATATATAATTAATCTACTTTTTATAAAAATAATAATACATTTTTTATATAAAAAATTACTATTTAATTATTTTTTATTTTATAAAAAATTATTATAATTTTATATATAAAATATTAATTACATGTATAACTCTGAATTATATGTATGTATAAACACGAATTACACTACACTTATGTGAAACCTCGAATTATATAGATACGAACAGTCACTGACATAAGAACGGCCTATATGACATTGCCTTTCGAGATGACTTTTTATAGGTAATTGCCGTATATTACTGTATCGAATTACACAAATGTATAACCTTGAATGACACTTTTAACAGGTGGGCTGAAAAGTTCATAGGCTAGCACATAGATGTCGCTACTAGTATTAATTCCATATGATTTTTAGTTCGCACTAACCTTCATAAGACACGTGTATAAAGTTGACAGCTGTTGCACTATTAGTATGTGCGTTATAGCATTTTTAGTGAAGCAACTTTTGTTAGTTTGAAAAAATGGATAAAAAGGAATTTCGTGTGTTATTAAATCATGGCTTTTTGGCCAAAAAAAAATACTATTTAAGCCAAGGCTTGGCTTGATAAACATTATTCGAACTTTGCATCAGGAAAATCAACCGTAGAGAAGTGGTTTGCTAAAGTTAAACGAGGCGAAATGAGCACCGAGGACGATGCACGCAGTGGACGCCTCAAAGAGGCTGTTACCGACGAAAACATCAAAAAGTCCACAAAATAATTTCTGATAACCGTAAATTAAAGTTGATTGAGATAGCTGAGACCCTAAAGATATCAAAGGAGCGTGTTGGACATATCGTGAATGAATATTTGGATATGCGAAAGCTGTGTTCAAAGTGGGCGTTGCGCGAGCTCACAATCGACCCAAAACAACAACGAATGGATGATTCTAAGCAGTATTTGGAGCTGTTCAATCGTAATAAATCCGAATTTTTGCGTCGGTATGTGACAATGGAGGAAACATGGCTCCATCATTTCACACCGGAATCCAATCGACAATCAGCCGAGTGAACTGCACGTGATGAACACTAAAAATGCTATAACTTCACTAAATATGCTATAACTCACATACGAATAGTGCAACAGCTGTCACGTTTATACACGTGTCTTTTGAAGGTTAGGGCTAACTAAAAATTTTATGGATTTAATACTAGTAGCGCCATCTATGTGTCAGCCTATGAACTTTTCAGCCCACCTGTTATAGGTAACTGCCCTAAATTCATTTATCTAATAATATTAATGTATTACATTTATGTATAACCTGGAATTTCTTTTATGTATAACACGAACAGCCGCTGACATATATATTGAAGGCATGATATTTTCCTTTCTAGAAAAGTATCATAATTAAATTTTAAAATTAAGGACACATTGATAAAACAACTAGGACTTGCTATGAAATTTATGAGTTACTATGGTAACAAAATATAGTATTATATCTTCAACAATATACTTATATCAATGCTTTCATTGATAATGTTATTGCTATAATGTTTCATATGACTTAATGATATTTATATATTTATTCAAGCAGAACAAATTTTTACATTTAAAATAAGTGTAAGTGTATTCAAAAATGGTGTACACTAAGTGTATAAGTCTAAGTTTCTAAGTGTATTAAAAAATAGAGGAAACATTTTCATTTCAATTATACTGCTAAAGAAGAAAGAATTTTTTATTTTACTAGAAAATGCAGTTCTTTCCCAGAAATTCAGATGGGTAAACATTGTGCTTTGTTTACATGAGTAATAATAAAAGGAAAACTAAATTTAATAACATAAACACAGAAAAATTTCCCTCAATCTTCTGCATTCAAATTCATGATATCTCACACTGTTACAGATAAATCAATACAAATGTTGAGTGTTCATGAATTAAGTACGAATTGATGATTCTAAGCAGTGTTTGGAGCTGTTCAATCGTAATAAACCCGAATTTTTGAGTCGATATGTGACAATGGATGAAACATGGCTCCATCATTTCACACCGGAGTCCAATCGACAGTCAGCCGAATGGACTGCACGTGATGAACACTAAAAATGCTATAATTCACATACTAATACTGCAACAGCTAGATTCCGAAACTGAACATTAAAAATTAATTTAGAAATTAAATAAAGCATTTATTATTTCATAAGAAGAACAATATGAATATAAATCTAAAAATAGGCCGACATATTAAAAAAGGTGCCTATCTTTTTGAAGCATGGGCGCTTTTTTCTTTTTAATAAACAAGTAATATAAAAAAAAAATTTTAAAGTCAATTCCTACTTTTTCATACTACATAGCAAAACGTCCTTTATAAATAATTTTCATTCATTTTTTAAGTTTATCTGGCGCCATCTATTTAGATATATGCAACTTAAATCTAAAAAAAACTAAATTAATTAATTTAATTTAATTACTGAATTAATATTTGAAAACACTGCCTTAACATCAAGTGTCATCCACTACAAGTTCAAAAAAAATGTATTTGAACTTGAGTGGATGGAATAAAAAGTATTTTATTAACGATTGAAAATTTGAACAAGATATATATAGGGAGAGTGTGAGCTAATAGAAGGAATTGAAAAACGAAAGAAAAAAAAAATGTTTTAAAAATTTAATGTTTTAAAAAGGCTTAGTTGTTTTCTACAGATATTAAATTTAAAGACTCATAGCTCCAACTGATCGGATTCTGTTCCATGTACTCCTCGCTTTAAACTTGAATTTCATTTAAATTCTTGACACTTGACTCCTGCAGAACACCGAAGGATGACTTATCAACTAATAAGAAACTTGGATTTTCATAGTGGTTGTAGCAAATTTTAGCCTTTGGTGTAAAGAGCATCATGAAAAAAATCTGTTCTCTACCTCTACAGATCTCAATGGAAAGCCTGTTTTACTTTTAATATAGTTAAGATCAAAATTTGGTCCAAGAAGTTGGAAAAATTTTACCGGATAATTTATCAACTAGTGAGAGGTAAGCGATTCTTTCCAAAAAAATTTCAATGTTAATTGGAAGAAAAACCAGAAAAATCCCATCAGGTAGCCAGCCTGACTGATTACTACGATTAGATCAAGGGCGGTACATCAAACAAACAATACATTTTTTAATAGCTCTCTATAATTAAATCTGCTACAAAAATATTTCATATATAATTTTATAAAAACTGTACTGAATTATTTTAATATATATGTAGATTTAGCCTCTTGCAAAAGATGCATCCCGGCCGAAACCCCAATTTTTGTGGGGTTTACACCGGTTTCAACTGATGCATCCCGGCCGAACCTACAGTTTTGTTAAGACTTCTCTACCAGTGGCTGTACTTTTGTAGTGGGTGTCTAGGGTATTTGACATGCAAAACGCAGTAACGGGACGTTACTTTAAATAAAGCCATTTATTACTACGATATTTTACAATGATATTTACATTGACATTTAATAAAAGGGATAAATACATTCTCTCGCTGCTTGACGCAGCCTCTCCCATGTCAGTTAGCGTTCTCCTCCTTCCTTCTTCATCTACGGGGCCCTCTCCCCTTCTCGTGGGGTCAGAGTTCAAAGTTCAATACACCCCCACGTTGTAAACAGGCTCTGTCAAAGACAAGCAAGTGTCGCTATCTGGTGATTACAACACAAACAAATCCCACACACATATATATATATATATATATGTTTCAATAAACTCATAAATATTAAATTTTTAAAATAAATTATTTTATAGATATTTTATGCATACATTATTATGTGCCTTTTTTAGTGTTATTTCTTCCATAAGTCCAATTGTGGTTATTTATACTACACATATCTGCATAAATGTAATCAAAAGATATGTACGTCCACTTATCACGATATATCCTTAATTCATCCACTGGCATTATGTAATAAACTATGCACCAGACATAGGATTAATTATTAATATACTCCGCCATAGATTTCCATTAAACCATGGATCTGTCTTGACTGTAAAGATATTAGCTTATGCAATATATTCCTTGTATGGTCTGAATGTTAAGAGAACAGTTATGCTCTACTGCGCCATATTTTACCATAGATTAGGGAAACCCCTCAATTTCTTCTTTTATTTGTGGCATCACTTCAAGAACATTCCCGTCTGGAACAGGCTAGCATCCCCCCTTGATAATTTATAGCATCCACATCCTTCGAACACAATGTTATCAGTCGTTTGGGGGTGATCCTCTTATGGGAAAGGTGGGGTGGGATCCTACTGCCCGTCCTTTTTGTTTTCCACGCCAAACGATAAAGTCTGTAGTACTCTGCCCCCTCTTCGAAGAAGATAAGGTTCGTAACACCTCGATTTTCACCAGATTCGGTTCGTTTTTTTATTCTTTTTTCGTTCTTTTTTTTTCTTTTTTCTTTTAAGAAGGATAGAAGTCCCACAAGTTCCCAACTTACAATGAGAAAGGGAGGGTTGATGGGAATTTTGGAAGGAAGGGAGGGGGTGCAAAAGGGGAGAGGGAAGGACCCGAGGAGTTATGGATCGCATCATATTTCCGGAGAAGCACCCTGTTGAAAGGTGCAGACGAGATTTCTTGACGATAGACCCATTTTTCAACAGAGTACTTTTATGTCTTCAGGGAATGGAGTGGCGAGTTTTAGCTACGGTTACGGATAACATATAAGAAGGGTGATTGGTTATTGTATAACCGCTTGAGATGATGGGTTTACGAATTGGTACGGTGAAAGAAATGGAATTTGAAGAAAATTAAGAGTTTGTAAATTGGCAGCAGAAATTTAGAGTGGTGTATATCTCAAAGAACAGAACAGTTGCGATGATTAAATTATGTTATGCTTGTAATGAGGGATGACAGAACTCTATATTTGCCAACTTTTACCAATTTTTCTTAACTTGAATGAAAATTGATTGATTTCTTAAAAAATGTTTAATAAAATTTATTATTTTGATCATCTTTTTCCAATTGCTTCTATTAGCTCACACTCTCCCTATATATATCTTGTTTAAATTTTCAATCGTTCGTAAAATACTTTTTATTCCTCCACTCGAGTTCAAATACATTTTTTTTAACTTGTAGGGGACGACACTGGATGTTAATACAGTTTTGCAAACATTAATTCATTCATTAAATTTAATTAATTAATTTTAGGTTTTTTTTTAGATTTAAGTGGCATATATCTACCCATAGATGGCGCCCAGATAAACTTAAAAATTGAATGAAAATTATTTATAAAGGACTTTCTGCAATAGAGTGAAAAAAAAGTAGGAATTGATTTTATAAATTTTTTTCTTATATTATTTGTTTCTACATTAAGCTGATAAAAACGGTCGAAGTCTTTGGGCTCGCATCCATAGCCATTTTGCTCGATTTGTACATTTCTTGATGATAGATGACATTCACTTGAATGGTATGCGGAAAATTACGTTACATTTGTCGCTCTACGGTTATTTTATCATGTGTGAATGTGATGTTGTCCTGGTGAGGGATCCGTAACGTTATCCGAAAATGAGGGTCAAGCTAATAAAACTCCATTGTAAATTTTGGTACTTTGGGCCCTGTTGCGTCGAACCCCCGGTCCCCTTGCATAGGGGAAGTCAACGCCCTATGTCCCGTAAACATCCTGTCTGGGTGTCTGGCAGGACGTGAGATGACGAGAAAGAGAAAAGAATGTAAGAACCAGAAGGTGAACCACTGTAACCAAAGAGAAAGGTTGTGTGGCCAGTCCATCCTCGAGTGTGATGGCTGCCTAAATAAAAGAGTTCAATAAATGTAACCCCAGAGAGAGGTTGTGTGGCCAGTTCATCGTCGAGTGTGATGGCTGCCTAAATAAAAGAGTTCAATAAATGTAACCCCAGAGAGAGGTTGTGTGGTCAGTTCATCGTCGAGTGTGATGGCTGCCTAAATAAAGAGTTCATGTAACCCCAGAGAGAGGTTGTGTGGCCAGTCCATCCTCGAGTGTGATGGCTGCCTAAATAAAAGAGTTCAATAAATGTAACCCCAGAGAGAGGTTGTGTGGCCAGTTCATCGTCGAGTGTGATGGCTGCCTAAATAAAAGAGTTCAATAAATGTAACCCCAGAGAGAGGTTGTGTGGTCAGTTCATCGTCGAGTGTGATGGCTGCCTAAATAAAAGAGTTCAATAAATGTAACCCCAGAGAGAGGTTGTGTGGCCAGTTCATCGTCGAGTGTGATGGCTGCCTAAATAAAAGAGTTCAATAAATGTAACCCCAGAGAGAGGTTGTGTGGCCAGTTCATCGTCGAGTGTGATGGCTGCCTAAATAAAAGAGTTCAATAAATGTAACCCCAGAGAGAGGTTGTGTGGTCAGTTCATCGTCGAGTGTGCTGGCTGCCTAAATAAAAGAGTTCAATAAATGTAACCCCAGAGAGGGTTGTGTGGCCAGTTCATCGTCGAGTGTGATGGCTGCCTAAATAAAAAAGTTCAATAAATGTAACCCCAGAGAGAGGTTGTGTGGCCAGTTCATCGTCGAGTGTGATGGCTGCCTAAATAAAAGAGTTCAATAAGTGTAACCCCAGAGAGAGGTTGTGTGGCCAGTTCATCGTCGAGTGTGATGGCTGCCTAAATAAAAGAGTTCAATAAATGTAACCCCAGAGAGAGGTTGTGTGGCCAGTTCATCGTCGAGTGTGATGGCTGCCTAAATAAAAGAGTTCAATAAGTGTAACCCCAGAGAGAGGTTGTGTGGCCAGTTCATCGTCGAGTGTGATGGCTGCCTAAATAAAAGAGTTCAATAAGTGTAACCCCAGAGAGAGGTTGTGTGGTCAGTTCATCGTCGAGTGTGATGGCTGCCTAAAGAAAGGAGATTAATTAATACAGTTCACGTTTTTTATTTGAGTTTATTTGTGTGTGTAATCGCGCTATCGAACAGGGCCCCTTAACTCTTGAAATGATTCATGAATAACGTTAGTCTTAATGAATTTTCTGGAGAATTTGACTTTTGTTTAAAATGTTTTTGTAGTATGGTTTTGAATCACTTTTCATGTTTTGGGTTGGGATTTTAAGCATTTGTATTTCCAATGGCTATAAGTACTCGTAGTTCGTTGACCAATTCCTTCATCTTAAAGTTTCATATTTATCACTGTTCGATAGCTCACACAAAAAACAAACTCCAATAAATACTCGACACAGTGGACTGTATGTAAATAAAACTTCTTTATTTTGGCAGCCATCAAACTCGAAGATGAACTGACCCCACAACCTCTCTCTGGGGTTACACTTATTGAACACATTTGTTTATGCAGCCATCGCGCTCGAGGATCGACTGCCACACAACCATTCTCTTTGGTCGCTGAGTTTCAACTCTTTTAATTATGCAGCCATCATGCTCGAAGATGCACTGCTACACGACCTCTCTCTTTGGTCGCAGTTGCTCAACTCATTTTACTTACATTCCTTCTTTCTCTCCCTGGCCCTCACCCCCTACCAAACACCCCCACAGACAGGATGTTTTTCTGGACATAGGGCGTTGACCTCCCCCAAGCAGGGGAACCTGGGTTTCGACGTAACAATCACTTTTGGCATTTTCTTATGCCTATTGAGCTGCATAGTGCTTCTTATTGTATTTGGAATACTCCATTCATGCTTGGAATTTTCAAACTTTGATATATTCTTTTGGCTATTGAATGTGATAATGTTTTTTGTAGAATTTTGAATACTTCATTCTTCATTTACGACTACATTTGTCTTACTTTTGTATATTCTTTTAGAGATGCTTGAATATACATTTTATAGATTCCACTCTTCATGAAGTTCTTGATCTATTCAACATTTCTATATTCATGTGGCAATTGAATTTGACCATTCTTGTAGTATACCAATCAACTGCTGCATATATCTCTTGCATTATTAAACATTGGTATATTCCTGAGTTTATTCATCCGTTCTCGAATTTTCACACATGATAAGTTGAAATTTGCCGAGCAGATATCATTTTTTTCTTCCTTTCTTTCTCTAGTCCCTTTTTTTTCACACTTTAGGCTAATTAGACCGGGACCTAGATTTTAACTTGCAATCCGAACCACTAACAAACGTCCATGCTTCCGCCAGGATTCGAACTTCAAGCCAATACCAATTGACCATTAGGTCGCTGGTACAGGAAGGACGTAAAGTGATCAGTAAAAACTTTACGGATAACTCCCCCGATTTGTTTGGTTTAGCGGAGAAAACACCTATCAGCCAATGTTGTCTACAGATGCGAGATTTTCCGTCGCAGTCATCACAGAATCTGTGAATCATCACAGAAACAATGAAATGAAATTTAATTTTTGTTTCTTTGCATGTTGGTTGTAAGTGTGCAATATCAAAGAGAAATAAGTCAATACTCAAACGAAAAAATAATTTCACATGCATTAATTGTGTTTATTTTTATTTATAAATTATTATGATTATTATTATTATCATTTTTGATTAAAATGATCCCGATACTTCAGAAGAAATGCTTTTAGTACATTAAAGTTTTTGTTCACATAATATACATATATTTTTAAATTTTTTTTACTGACATTTAAACATATATAATGTGAATAAAGAATGAGTTACAAGAACGAAACATTCTTCTACAATTAATATATGAAATTTGATTTCATTCCATTCGTTAGTTTTACTTGTGAATGCTTACTGACAAACAAAGCTTTTTTCCTAGCTTTAGACTTTAAAGTACCTGATGTTTGGATTCTGACTGATAGTAAGAGCTCAATACAGTATTTGAAGGATTGGCCAGCATCCTGGACATATTGGGGCATGATATCGTTTCTAAACTAGCTGTTTTGACCAGATCGGATTGGTGTGCTTGCAGTGGATTCCCTCCCATGTGGGCATCTATGGAAATGAAATTGCTGATCTGCTCGCTAGGGAAGGTCGCGAACTACCCAAAACTTCTTCCAATCTGTTAGCTTCAGAGGTTCATTCCATGACTTTAGCTAGAGTGAATACCGCTTGGAGGTCGCCACCAATTCATGCATGGTACGCCGCTAAATATCATGGTATGTCCTTGCAGTGCTCCTGTCCTAGATCTGCTCAAACGTCTTTAGCTAGACTAAGGACTGGCCGCACTAAGAGTTTGACTTTCAATGGAGACGAGAAGACATATATACCCTATGCCATTCCTCGGCCATCGCGTCTCCCTCTCTCATCTCATCGATTGTATTGGTGCCTCTGTGAGGCAACTATTGAATGAGGGGAGGACCGTTTACGATCTATTGATGCAGCATGATCTACTGGACTCGGTTTAGGATTCTAAAAAAAGGGGATAAGCAACACACACACAAGTTTTTTTTATTTTTATTTATTTTTTATTTTTTTTTGTCTTTTTTTTTTTTTGTGATCACTCTATATTTTCCAAAGGAAAAATGCCTTATACGCTAATATACTCTATATAAATTTTGAAAATGAAAAAAACGTTTAATATTCCATATGAATAAAAGAGTATATTATTTCCCGGCATATGAGGCATTTTATCTTAATATAATGATCACATAAAAGCTTTCTATTTTTAGGCATTGCCTAAAATGGAATTTTTTATAAATACTGTGCACTTTCGTGAAGACTCTTGTACTTTTCGTGAATTAAGTTCACGAAGAAAATTAAAAATCATTTGTATCGCGAATAAAGCATTTATTATTACGTATGAATAAAGCATTGCACGATTTTGCCATCTGAATATTAACAAATGATCATAAAAATTTTCCTATCAACAGAAAATGAAACCAAATTTCATATAGAGACGTAATAAAGACTATATTTTTAAAACTGTGACTATGAAAGACTCAATATAAATGATGAATGTTCCTGAATTAAATATTAAATTACGAAACTGAAGATTAAAAATTATTTTAATAAAACATTTATTATTACATATGAATAAAAGAGTTTGCTATGAAGTCACAGTCTTTCAGTACACTGTATATGAAAGTATATGAAATTTGGTTTCATTCCGTTCATTATTTTCCAAAGAAAGGAAATACTTTTTTATGATCACTCAGTATATTCAAAGATGAAATGCCTCATATATCGGGAAGCAATATACTCTTTTATTCATATGGAATATTAAATGTTTTATTCAATTTCTAAAATTTTTTTTTTTTTTTTTAATGTTCAGTTTCGTGATCTTGTACTTAATTCATGAAGATTCATCATTTGTATCGAGTCTTCCACAGTCTTCCATTGCACAGTTTCTGCTATCTAAATACTAACGAACGAAAAAATTAATATCAACAGAAATCATTAAATAATGACGTAATAGTAGTAAATTATTTTTATAACCTTGCACTTTTTTGTTGTTATTACTTGGTATTTGATATTAAAATATCATTAAGAAATAGCAGTGGTATATTTTGTACCTATTTCGTTGAATTATGAAAACATTGTTAAACATTATATAGAAATCTTATCATTCATCTTGGTTTATAACAATACAATTTGTAGTGGTGTGGGTACGGCTCACATGTTCGTGAGCCAGATTGTTGCGTGATGCTGGCCAACCAAATTGTAACTGGTTGTGTTGAGATACTTGAGGCACAGGTTGGAGAACTCACAACTTTATTTACACACGCACCAACATACACATACAATTAGAGACATACCATATTTAATACATTTAAAGACAGATAAATATAGATTCGTGGAAGGACTCCACTTTTAAGCCAAAATCCCGAAACTCGGTTACGCACGGTGCAAAAAATATACGTCTTTCCAGATGAGAGTTTGTAGGCCAACTAATACGCAGAGTTGCGCTAAATATATTTCCTTTTTGGATGAGTGACTATAAGCTAAACGTTTTTCAGTAGAAGAGCATGTTGCTCTGCTTTTCCGCTTGGATGAAAGTCTTGAGCCCGACTGACTATTTCTCTTGAACCCCAAAGGGGCTCTCTTGTCAGTATGTAGGTTTGGTTTGGTTTGTCACTCTACTGTCATTTTCTACACACTTTGGACTAATTAGACCGGGATCTACAGTTTAAAGTGGATTTCGAACATGAACCACTATCGGCCAATTGGCCATCAGGCCGCTGCCAGTATGTAGAAGGAAGTCCGGTTACAAACTCTATTATAACTATTATAGTTCTGATCAGTAATAATATGACAAATGCATAGACATTTTTAAAGATTCTTCGTCCTTCGACTCATGTAAGAAATTTTTATGAAGCAAGAAGTTTCAAGCCCAAATTGCAATCATTTGAGGTTAAATAAAATTTCAAAAGAAGTCAAATTATTAGCTAGTCTTGACATGCCGTTGATCTGGTAAAAGGAAACTAGCAAAAATTGCAGAAATATTTCATAAAATCCGAAAAAAACAAAAACCTCATGACTTTGTGTATTTTTATGGAATTTAACAATGTTGCTTCAAGAAAAAACAAGTAATATATAAAAAAAAAAATTTAAGTCAATTCCTACTTTTTTTTCACTCTATTGCAGAAAGTCCTTTATAAATAATGTTCAATCATTTTTTTAAGGTTATCTGGCGCCATCTATTGGTAGATATATACAACTTAAGTCTAAAAAAACTAAAATTAATTAATTAAATTTAATGACTGAATTAATATTTGAAAAAAAAACTGTATTAACATAAAGTATCATCCACTACAAGTTAAAAAAATGCATTTGAATTTGAGTGGATGAATAAAAAGTATTTTATGAACGATTGAAAACGTGAACAAGATATATATAGGGAGAGTGTGAGCTAATAATAGAAATTGAATAAAGAAATTGCATGGGTATTTTATATATACATGTGTAAGTGATCTCCTTCTCTGTTAACTGGCCAGTGAATTAACTAGATTGCATATAAATGCTGTACATTGTGCTTGTGACTATATAATAATTCTTTTTAGATTATTCTAATATTCCTATGGCTATTGAACTTGTTGATATTATTCCAATGTCGTGACTAACGACTGCCTAACGGATGAGCTGTGGTTTTGAACTGGTTCCTGTGTGGCAGAATTTCTTGAAATGTAATGAACAACATTTGCTTCAAGTCTGAAGAATCGATATAGACAGTTATACGAGGTCCAAAGTCTTTCATTATTAATTTGTCCCGCAAAACAGAGATAATAAAATATGCATATGATAAATTAAAATTCGTGAGTAGATTTGGATATCTTTTTTATCGTTTTTTAATTAAAGAAAAACTAACATTTTATCATACAGCAATTTATCAGATTGCAATGTTTTGCAAATGTTTTTGAATCTCGATTTTTCAATCTTAAAAAATTAGCAAAGTGAAAAAAAAAAAAAAAGAACACCTTTAACTTTAAATATTTTGAATCGCGATGTTCAATCTCCATTAATTCCCAAAAGAATTAACAAAGCAAAAAAAAAAAAGTGGACAGTTTTTCCTTGGAATATTTTGAATCTTAATGTTCAACATTCATCGATTCTAACAAAACATAACGAAATGAATAATAAAAAATAAAATAAATAAATAAAATAAAATAAAAATAAATAAAATAAAATAAAAATAAATAAAAAAATTGCAAACCTTTTACTTGAAATGGTTTGAATCGTAATGTTCAATCTCCATTAATTCTAACAGAAATTAACAAAAAAAAAAGGCAACAATATTTCCTTGGATTATTTTGAATCTCAATGTTCAACATCGATCGATTCCGACAGAATATAATGAAGTAAAATAATAAATAAATAATATAATATTAATAAATTAATAATAAATAAATAAATAATAAATAAATAAATAAATAATTAGAAATAAATAAATAAATAGCACCTTTCACTGTAAATGTTTTGAATCGCGATGTTCAAGTCTGAAAAATCGATATAGACAGTTAATTAGACGAGATCCGAAGTCTTTCATCATTAATTTGTCCCGTAAATAGACATAATAAAATATTATTGACAGGATTATTTACAGGACATACAAAAGAAATTAACAAACAAAACAAAACAAAAATGTGAACCCTTGGAATATTTTGAATCTCAATGTTCAATCTCTATTAATTTCAACAGAGATTAATAAAGCAAAAAATAAATAAATAAATAAAGTGGACAGTTTTCCATTGGAATATTTTGAATCCCAATGTTCAACATCCATCGATTCCAACGGAATTTAATAAAATTTAAAAAGCTGAACACCTTCCCTTTTGAATATTTTGAATCTCGATGTTCAATCTCTATTAGTTTCAACAGAGATTAATAAAGCAAAAATAAATAAATAAATAAAGTGGACAGTTTTCCATTGGAATATTTTGAATCCCAATGTTCAACATCCATCGATTCCAACGGAATTTAATAAAATTTAAAAAGCTGAACATCTTCCCTTTTGAATATTTTGAATCTCGATGTTCAATCTCTATTAATTTCAACAGAGATTAATAAAGCAAAAAATAAATAAATAAATAAAGTGGACAGTTTTCCATTGGAATATTTTGAATCCCAATGTTCAACATCCATCGATTCCAACGGAATTTAATAAAATTTAAAAAGCTGAACACCTTCCCTTTTGAATATTTTGAATCTCGATGTTCAATCTCTATTAGTTTCAACAGAGATTAATAAAGCAAAAAATAAATAAATAAATAAAGTGGACAGTTTTCCATTGGAATATTTTGAATCCCAATGTTCAACATCCATCGATTCCAACGGAATTTAATAAAATTTAAAAAGCTGAACATCTTCCCTTTTGAATATTTTGAATCTCGATGTTCAATCTCTATTAATTTCAACAGAGATTAATAAAGCAAAAAATAAATAAATAAATAAAGTGGACAGTTTTCCATTGGAATATTTTGAATCCCAATGTCCAACATCCATCGATTCCAACGGAATTTAATAAAATTTAAAAAGCTGAACACCTTCCCTTTTGAATATTTTGAATCTCAATTTTCAATCTCTATTAATTTCAACAGAGATTAATAAAGCAAAAAATAAATAAATAAATAAAGTGGACAGTTTTCCATTGGAATATTTTGATTCCCAATGTTCAACATCCATCGATTCCAACGGAATTTAATAAAATTTAAAAAGCTGAACACCTTCCCTTTTGAATATTTTGAATCTCGATGTTCAATCTCTATTCTTTCCAACAACTTTTATCAAAAATATATTGTAACATACATAATTAGGGATTGCAATACCGGTATACCGGAATACTGAATACCGGTATTTTGAGCCATTTGAACAATTTTGTAATACCGGTATTCACAAGTTTAAATACCGGTTTTTCGGTATTTACTAGAAATTTAGAATTCTTATCTGTGAAATTCTTATTCTTATCTGTGAACTATTATTCAGAATTCTTATCTGAAAACTAGAAATTCCTATCTGTGAAAACGAGGTTGTAGTTATGAAGAAGTGTAATATTTCGATATTTTTTTTTAAATTGGTGAGTCTGTTATTCACATTGTATTTGCATATCATACTTTAGAGTACAAATTATTATTCAGATTTATTATATTTATACTCATAAATAATACCCCATAATAATGCATAAGAATAACTTTAAAGAACATAAAAAATCAGTTGATAATATTTCGGTTTGGTTTAATTAATTACATCAGGAAAAGTATATGGTGGCACAATGTAAAAATTCAAATGTTCAATGTTCAATGTTCAAATTTGTTAAAGAGGAAAGAATCTAATTGCGATGAAGATACAAACTTAAGCACAGTTTCGAAACCCAAGCCATCAGGGATTTTAGATTATTTTGAAAAAAAAAGATAATTTGGGTGAAATTATATGTAAAATGACAGCATTGGATGGTTTGCCATTTCTAGTGTTTTTTGTGGTATTTGCATTCTCTAATAAAACTGGCAAATAAAACAAAAAAAACACCTGTGTCTCCTTTCTTTTGCTAAAATTTCTACTGCCGGTATTAAAACCGGTATCCCAGTATTAAGATCTAAAAAATACCGAATACCGGTATTGAACTTTTGTTCCGATATTGCATTCCCTATACATAATATATACAGATGCCGGACACCATGGCATCATATCTTTAGACAAAGAATAAAACTATTATTCTTCAAACAAAAACAGGACATACAGCTCAAAATATTTTTATAAATACCAACCCTAACACTATACATTGCTAGAGAATATTCTAAATCCCCTAATTCCTGGTTTCCAAGGTGACGTGCTATCAAAGAAGAAACGGTATTGTCTGCATTCGAATAAGAATAAAGCACCATTTTCTTTCTTTCTTGACTTCCAAGCTGTTGGAGTCGGCCATCTTGTTTCAATGTAATACGATTCCAACTGATATCCATCTCTAGATAGACTGTGGATTACAACATAAATATGCTTGTTAAGTTGGAAAGCTGTCTGTACAAGATTTCTATCTGGTCTTCCCTAGGCTTAGGGATTTATTTATTTTTTTCTGTCCCATCCTTTTCTTGTGCTGGCTTAACTTCTGGAACGACTGTCTGGATGCTCCTCGCTTTCTTTGTTGTTCTAACTTCTTTCGCAGTTTATTTGCAAATGACATGCTATCATGTTAAGTTGAGATAAAGTAGGACAGGTGTATAGATTAAAGGATACGTTTATTTAAGCTATATAACCATTAATCATGTCTTGGTGATGTTGGTTGTTAAACTGTTTTAACAAGTATAATTCGAGAAAGATGTCATGGATATATATTTTATGTGTTAAAATTGCCAATTATTGGTGCTTAAGAATAAGTATTTTCAAGTATTAATATTTATTATTTGTTATGTGCTTTTTGGGCCTGGTGGCCGAGTGACTAGCGCTCTGGAGCTCGGTGTGACAGTATCGAGTTACAGTCCCGGCGGTTCCATGGATGTTTGTAGTGGTTTGGAATCCACTTTAAACCGTAGATTATGGTCTATATGACTGTAAAGCGTTCAGACAATCCTACACCGTCAAAAGAAAACTTTTCCTGTCTCAAAATCTGCCAGCAGGCAGACGGCCTTGGCCCAACGTGCTCCCACCGCTGTTGCGCCAATGAAGAAGAGCTGTGCTGGGCCTGATAGCCGAGTAACTCTCGATGTCACATGTATTAGATTCGAGTCCTGGCAGAGCCGTGGATAGTTTGGAATTCACTTTAAGCCGTAGGTCCCGTTCTAATACTACTACATCCCACCACATTTCTGTGCCTAGAGCTGCGTTCCCCCTATACAGTTTGGCCATGGATGTTTGTAGTGATTCGGAATCCACTTTAAACCGTAACTCACCGGTTGAATATGCATCGAGATTTATCGCAAATCTGACAAGCTTGCGCAGTAAAGAAAATCTCTCCTTTTTCGAAATCTGTCACTAGGCCGACTGCCATAGTCCAACATTTATCGTGGTGCCAAGGAGTTAGTTTACAAATTAGTACTATTTTTAGCATTATAATATATATTAGTATCTTATGCGTTAATATTAAGATACTAATATATATTAGTTTTTTCCCTTATGCGTTAATATAAAGATACTAATATATATTAGTATTTTAATATGCCAGAAATGAATATATGTTTTAAATATATTTTATATTGATTAAATGGGACGAATCAACTTGGATAGTGCATTGGATTTTAGAGCTAAGGGAACTGAGCTCGAAATCCAACTTACAAAATCAAAATCTATAATTGGATTTGTTTTGTCGTGTGCGGTCATTTTTTGCGCACTTTAGGCTAAATAGCCTGGGACCTACATTTTAAAGTGGATTTCGAACCACTGACCAATATCCATGCCACCGTCAGGATTCTAAACTGAAGCTTGCGGTACCAAAGGCCAGAACACTAGTCAATTGGCCATCAGGTCTTTCTATGACTGGAAGAGGCATGATACATATGTAAGGCAGAATGACCTTCCATTGGGTTTGAGGAAGAGTGGCGGATTTCGAGAAACTCCAGATGCCTCTGTTTGGATTTGGTGTGGTTTGCCGCTCTATGGTAATTTTGAGCACATTTTAGGGTAATTAGACCGTGACCTATTGTTCAACGCGGATTCCGAACCACTCATAAAATTCCATGCCACTGCCAGAATTCGAACCTGAAGCCTGTGGAACAAAAGGACAGAGAGCTAAACAAATGGCCATCAGGCCGTCCTCTCTTTGGGAGTGTTCGTTACATATGCTTTGGTGTAGTAACATGTCTTCTAAGAGGATTCTGCTTATAATTACGTGTCAATTGGAGAAAACCAGTAAAACTGCTATATATTTCCCAATGTCACAATATCAACTCAGTCTACTCTCAACTCCACCCAAATTGGAACACATTCCATCAGTGGGACCCCTCAATCATCAACCCTCAAAATGTTACACTTGCCACCATTGAACAATTAGATACCATAGACTTGATGAATTTGAAAAATGCAAAGCAGAAAAACGACGAAAAATCGGGAACTCCATTGATCAAACTCTAATAGTCCTCGCTAAAGATTTATTTTTCCTCACTTAATCCTTCGTCTGGTTACCAAAAACTTTAATTTTATAATGCACTTGAAAAATACGTGCCTAGTTGCGTAATTTCATTAAAAATTCAAATTCGTCTGAGATATTTTTTTTTCTACTTCTTCTTCGTTCCCTCTCATTACTCGGGAAAAGAGATTATTTCCATTCCATTAAGACCAAAACACGGGTGGTTCTTTTCTGAATTTCCATCTTCTCAGCACGTTAAAAGAGTCAGTGGAAAGAATCAAAAATGTGATCGCCCGTTCGTGTAGTAAAGCTGATTTAAGAGAATTCCAATTAAAAATAAAGTTTTAATTAAAATTCTCTCAGTCGCAGCAGAATAAAATGGAACCGAAGGAAAAAAAAATACCGAACTTAATGGAATAAAAATTGACTCCTCTTTAAAAATGCGAGTATTCGAAATTGCTTTCCAAATTAGATTTGTGCCTACAGGAGATCATGTGAGGTGGATTGTTGTTTTTGCTCACTGTGAATTCTAATTGGTAATTATGGGATAGTTGAAAGTAAATGGTAAAAACTGCTAAGTTTAGTTAATCTTTTTGGGTGTGTATGGCCTTCTAGAATTACACTTGTATATAACCATAAGCAGCCACCAAGAGACTATGAAGAGAAGAACTTTTATAGACAACTGCCAACTTCGGTGCATTTATGTACCGAATTAAACTGATGTATAACCTCGAATTACACTTGCGTAATTCGAGCTACATAATTCACTTGGCTTGCATAATTCACTTGCTATTCGTGACTACATGTCATGAACAGCCACTGTAACTGCCATACATTTCTGTATTGATGTACAATTATGTAGTCATGAACAGCCGCTGACATATGAAGGGAGGACACTGACTTTCGAGAGGACATTTTATAGATTGTCATAAATTCATGTATCGAATTACTAATATATAACCTGAATTACACTTATACATACATACATATACACAGTCCAGTCACATTAATGTGACCACCCCATACTTTCGACGTCAACGTGAAATAACCAATCACAAAAGGCAGGTGGCAGCACATTGCAGTGGAGTGTATATAAAGAATTCCACTTAATGCCACTTAAATACCACATTCCACACTCCACTTAAAGCCAGAATATGCAAGAGTGTATATTCTGGCTTTTGACAGGTGGTCACATTAATGTGACTGGACTGTATATATATCTATGTGGGTCCGGGTTAGAATAGTCCCGCTGTAGCCCATACATGTCGTAAAAGGCGACTAAAATGGATGCCAAGTGCCGCAGGGCTATTGTTGGGTGGGGTAAAGTCAGACTTTTCCCTTTTGATACCCCATGTCTATGTGCCGAAAGGACAAAAAGAAGCTGCATTTTTTACCCTTTACTATGACATTTTACAATAATAATACATTTATATATAACTATGAATAGACATCGGGAGATTGAAAGGAGGACTTAGATAACTGCCATAAATTCATGCATCGAATTAAACATATATATAACATTGAATTACACTTATGTATAATCTCGAATTACACTTGTCTTTAGAGAGGACTTTTTGTAGATAATTTCAATACATGTATCGAATTACACTTATGTATAACCACAAACAGTCTTCGATATATGATGAAGGAAAAACATTGCCTTTCGAGAGGTCTTTTTATAGGTAATTGCCTTGCATTCCCGTATCGAATTGCACTTATGCAGAACTTCAAATTGCAGTTATGTATAACCACGAATTATACTTATGTATAACCTCACATTGCACTTATGTATAACCGCGAATTATACTTATGTGTAACCTCACATTGCACCTATGTAGTATAACGGAGAATTACACTTATGTATATCCTCGAATTACATCAATATAGCCACGAATAGTCACTGATATTTGAAGGGAGGACATTGACTTTCGAAAAGACTATATTTCAATTGTATTGCTAAGGTAGAAAGAAATTTGTTTCTAGAAAATGCAACTTTTTCGAAGTAATTTAAAGGGTTAAATATTGAGCTTTGTTTACGTGAGCAATAATAAAAGGGAAACTAAATTTAATAATGTAAACACAGACAAATTTCCCTGAAACTTCTGCAATCAAATTCATGATATCTCACATTGTTATAGATAAAACAATACAACTGATGAATGTTCCTGAATTAAGTACTAGATCACGAAACTGAACATTTAAATTTATTTTGAAATGGAATAAAAAAGTATATTGTTTCTCGATATATGAGACATTTGATCTTTGAGTGCAAAATCATTCTCTGTCTTTAGGCATTCACAAAACTGAAGAATGGAATGAAACCAAATTTCATATACAGATTGAACGACTGTGACTTTGTAAGACTCAATAGAAATTATGAATGTTCAAGAATTAAATAACAGATCACAAAAATGAACATTACAAATTAGTTTCTGAGATTGAATCAAACATTTATTATTTCAAAGGAATAAAAGAGTATATTGTTTTTCTGCGTAAAAAACAATATATACTGAGTGATATTATATTTTTATATTATATTTTTAAGTATATAAACAATATATATATATCTCTTTGAATATACTGAGTGATCATTATATTTTTCGCACCATGCGTAGCCGAGTTTCGGGATTTTGGCTTAAAAGTGGAGTCCTTCCATGAATTATATTTATCTGTCTTTAAATGTATTAAATATGGTATGTCTCTAATTGTATGTGTGTGGTGGTGCGTGTGTCAATAAACTTGTGAGTTCTCCAACCTGTGCCTCAAGTATCTCAACCCAACCAGTTACAATCTGGTTGCCCAACTGCAAGCAACAATCTGGCTCACGAACATGTGACTCGTACCACACCACTACAAATTGTATTGTCATCAATCAAGAGGAATGATAAGATTTCTGTATAATGTTCAACAATGCTTTCATAATTCAACGAAATGATCGTCCTGAAATAGGTACTAAATATACCACTGTTATTTCTTAATAATATTTTAATATCAAATACCAAGTAATAACAGCAAAAAAGTGCAAGGTTTTAAGAATAATTTAATGTTATTACGTCATTATTTAATTATTTCTGTTGATATTAATTTTTTCGTTAGTTAGTATTTTTTTCGTTAGTTATTGTTAGTTAATTTTTTTTGTTTAGTTAGTTAGTTGGTAGATGGCAAAACTCTAAAATAAAAATTTTTGAGCTGCCTATTTCATTTCAGATTTTCACTATGAAATTCAGAGATTTCAAACTCAACAATAACTCAAACATTAATGAATATTTTGACGTGAAATTTCAAACAGATGTCAAGGACAGTGCCAGCAACCTAAAAAAGAAACTATCTGCAAAAATATTTAAAAAAAAAATTAAATTCCAAAATGCCCGGGAATTTTAAATTGAAAATTGATTTTACGTTTTGGACATAGTAGTACACGGAAGACCGGGTTTGAATACACGGGTATATTTGTTTCCCCGTGTTTTAAGGAACTCCAACAAATTCACAAGCGTCTACGTTCGAGAACCTGGCCACACAGAAGCGAGGTTTTGAACCAGCATTTAATGAATACTCGGGTAGACGCGCCGTCTGTGTTTTAAGGAAGCCTAGGTGCACAGTAGAGTATATTAAACTGAAACGAGTATATTACATAGGTTCAAACTCGGGTAAATCAGTCGCCATTGTTTTAAGGGGCTCGAACATTTCTCGTGCATCTGTAAGAATCTGAGTGCACAGTGGGAACATCGTTGAACAATTGAACCGCGTTTGCTGAATATACGTGTCTTCCGGGTAACAAAACTCTAACAATCTCACAAGCATCTGTGTTTGAGGACTTGGCTATACAGTAGAGGGGTTTGAACCTTCATTTAATGAATACCCTGATACACGCGTCTCCCATGTTTTAAGAGCTAAAAAGTCATCGGTCACATCCCATGTTTTAAGAGAGTCAGTGTTCAAGAACCTAGCTACACAGTATCGTAAATTTGAACCTGCGTTTCAAAACACATCGCCCTCGTCTTAAACCATCGGTACATATATCTTTGAACCTATGTGAACACGTTTTCCGCATTCCTCTAATGTTTAATATAATTTCAAACAAAACTGAATCAAACTCAACTATCACTTTCTGATCCCAAAATAGTTTCCGACAGACCAATCATACCAACTTCGGAAACTCGTTGCTCAATCACAGTGTTTGGAAGGGATGCGGTTAGGACCGAAATAGTCGGATGACGCCATCGATTGTGAATAGGAATTCCGTGTTAGCTGGGAAAAAACGCCAGTGTGTTAAAAAAGGGCGTTTTTTGTGTGTGTCATTAGTTGCAGTCGTATTATCACCGGTGCTTCCGACTTCCTGTTGCTTTTTGGCGTCGAGTTTGCCGATAGATAATTCTCAGCGTTTCCGTTTATTTTGCTCTGCGCCAGGATGGTTACGAAACTTTGATTAAAATAGGATAGGCAATAAGCATGCAATTTACAGAAAATCGCATGATTTAATTCATATAAAATTCAAAACTGATGAATTAATTTATTTAGACATGTAATTCTCCCTGCTTCAGTTGCGATATAAGGTAGAATGAATAATTTGCAGCTGATCATGTCGTGTTACATTTCCATGTGAAAGAATGTTGCCACTTTACCCAGTTAAGCAGGTCTCTCTTTCGAATCTCTAAGATGATGCTGCGCATCAACGGTTGTTTCGTCGGATGAAATTTTTCTGAAACGATAATGTGGGTATAACTAACCTGTAGAGTTCTTTCCAACGGTGATGTTCTTCTTTCCAATGACCGAGTGACCAGCACTCTACGTTCAATGCCACAGGTTTCGGCTTCGAGTCTCTGCGGGGCCCTGGATTTTTGAAGTGGTTCGGAATCCACGTTAAACCGTAGGTTTCGGTCTATTAGGACTGGAGAGCGTTGTACGTAGGGCTGACAACCCATCCCGTAAAAAGAAAACATCTCCTGTCTCGAAATCTGCCAGTAGGCAGACGGCCTTGGCCCACCATGGGACTGTTGCGCAATTAAGATCTGTGCTGGGCCTGACGCTCGGTTCTACAGGTATTCGATTTCAGCAGTGCCCTGGATGTTTGTAGTGGTTCAGAACTAACGTTAAGCCGTAAGTCCTGATCTGATTTGACTGTTGGGCGTAGGTCTGACAAATGCAAAGATAAGTATGTAAATGACATAAGAGAAAACATCTCCTGTTTCGGAATCTGCAAGTAGGCGGCTATGGTCCTGCAAGTAGACTGTAGTACCGGGGTGTTAGTATGATTTTTAGCATTATAATATATATTGCGCCAATGTTTTTGAGTGCGTTGTTGCGGCAATGAAGATTTTTTGTTTTTGTTTGCCGTGTCACGGTCGTTTTTTGCACATTTTGTTAGTGATGTGGAATCCGCTTTAAACTGAGATCCCGGTCTAATTAGCATAAAGTGTGCAAAAAAATTACAGTCGAGAGACAAACCAAATAATAATAATAACGTATCTAGCTAGACGGGGTGAGAAGAAAGGGAGGTTCGAATCCACAAGTGGAATTTATTGGGCTCACTGCTTTCAGAAATGGTGAGGCCGGACACTATTTGTAACATTTATCGTGTCAACAAGCAGGCTGTCTACTGACAGTTTTTCAAGTTGTTTCCTATACAACACATAAATGTGGGATGAGAAGTCTTCCTGGAAGGTAATGCTCTCCTAACATAGCACGAATGTAGCACACTTAAGTTAAATTCAAGGTACACCGTTGTTCATTATATATATATAAATATATATATAATTATATAAATTCCCCAGGACACTTTGGCTTTCTACATGTACGTGTTTTCCTAATATCGCACAAAGGCGGCATTCTGAAATTGAGCTCAAGGTCCACCGATGTTTAACAAATATATATATACATTCCCCAGGGTGCTTTGGTTTTTTTTATATGTGCTTGTTATCTATCGTTCGACAAATATATATATATTTACTCCCCAGAACACTTTAGTTTTCTATATGCTTTGTTCCCCTAACATCGCACGAAGGTAACATACTTAACTTGAACTCAAGGTGTACCGACGTTCAACAAATGTATATATACATTTCCCAAGATATTTTGGTTCTCTATATGCATATGTACCTAAGTTGAACTCAATGTCCACCGATGCTCAGCGAATATATATATATATATATATATATCGGGGAACCCTGAGTTCAACTTAAGTATGCTAAATTCTTGGGGTGTTATGAGGACACTCTTTGGCTTTCTATATGCATGTGTTCTCATAACACCTCCAGAATTTGGCATACTTAAGTTGAACACAGGGTTCACCGATATTCAACAAATATATACACTTAGTCACAAAAGTAAGTATGCAGAGTGTATGGGATGATGTCCTATGAAAAAAAAACAGACCTACAATATTAGAGTTTTCAAATTAACGATTTATTTCGATTACAGCAAAATCGAGCTTAATAACAAAATGAAAAGTAATTAAAAAATACAAATATTTAATTAGCAAGATGAGATTAACTTAAAATAGATGTAATTTACATCATAAAAGTAGGTATGCAAACAAAAACAAATACATTAATATTGCAAATTTTACAATTTTTCAAAAAAATTAGTAATTTGTTGGATAGCCTTTGGCCTTTATAACAGCTCTCAATCTAGATGGCACTGATTTTACTAAATTTTGAGTGACAGAAGATGGTATTTTCTGCCACTCCTCCAAAAGGGCTTTTTTTTAGATCGTTCTTAGTTTTGATCTCTTGCTTTCTAATTTGGCGATCGAGATAATTCCACAAGTGTTCAATGGGATTAAGATCAGGTGACTGCGGTGGGGTTTTTAGCTGTTTTCGCACGTGATATAGTAGCCATTCCCGAACAACCCGAGCAGTATGTTTGGGATCCTTATCGTGTTGGAAAGTGAAGGATCCATCGAGTCCCAATTTAGAAGCTCTTTGGCTTAGATTATTCTTTAAAATATTCAAATAACTATATTGATTCATTATTCCGTCGATTATAACTAAATTTCCTACTCCAGTTGCTGCCATGCAACCCCAAACCATAATCGAACCACCACCGTGTTTTACAGTTCCTCTCATGTTCTTTGGTTCCAGAGCTGCATTTGCTTTCCTCCAAACTTTTTGGTGTCCATCTGACCCGTGGATGTTGAATTTATTTTCAACCGAAAAAATCACGGAATTCCAAAAATTTGTGTCCTGCTTTACATTTTCTTTTGCAAAATCTATTCTCTTTTTGCGATTCACTTTGCTAACAAATGGTTTTCTTCGCATATTTCGACCATGGTATCCTGCCTTCCGTAACACACGGCGAATTGTTTCAGGATTGCATGACTTCGCAAAATTGTTTTTCACATCAGTTGTCAATTTTGGTGCGCTAATCGTCGGATTTTTTTTTTCACATTTCCAACAATAATTCGCCTTTCTCGATTCGTCAAAATGGGCGATCGTCCTGTTCTTGGCTTGTTTAGAGTATTTCCCTCAGCTTGCAACTTTTCTATGATTTTTTGCACTGTTGCAGGACTTTTGCCTAGGATTTTAGCGATTTGTCTTTGGGACTTGCTTTACTTATAGAGCTTTATTATTGCATCCTTCAGATCTTTTGATAATTCTTCTCCACGTGGAGCCATTGGTGAATGGTTGATGTACTTAAAGCTCAAACTTACAAGCTTTGTAGCAGAACTTCTAAACTTATCACTGAAATACGAAAAATCACTCGAGAAGTTTCATTCAGCCTATTTAAAAGTCAAACATTCAGAGTGCATATATACTTTTGTGATTTAAATTTCTACTGGTAGTTAACAAAATTACTCTTAAAGTTTTTTAAAATATAATGATTTGGTTTATTTTTCATTACTTTATGACTTGAATCAGAAGCTATAAACAGCACTCTCCAAAATAATATTTTTCTTATATTTGTTTGAGAACTTGAGCTTTTTCATTTAAGCTATGAGTTGCATACTTACTTTTGTGACTAAGTGTATGCATTCCCCAGCACACTTTGGATTACTATCTGCAATATTACACAATTGAAAATGTCGTTCATCTTATACTAAGCCAGAAACAATGTAAAATCCCTCGTTATCCAGTGCAAATCCTGGCATTTAATATATCCAATATTAACAATAGAAGTCCTATTATGACTGGGAAATGGGGGGAAACTGATTAATAAACCCTCTCGTGCCTCTTCCTATTTCCCCATTAGTTAATTACACACCGAACCGTTTCCCATTTACATAAGCGACTGTTACTCGAGAACCACTTTCTTCGGCATTTCGTGAGCAAAAGATTTTTCCTTTCCCGTAAGCAGTAATCTAAATTCTCTTTTGTCCCCCTCCAGAGAATTTGTGTCCGATGGAATGGCAACACGCAAGGATATCACTTGGGAATTTGTCGTATTTCGTTTTGAGAGAAAGAAAAGAAAAAGTGAAAAAGAAAGAAAAATGAATTCGCGTGGTCCCGTATACTGGAGTTTGATTAGATACGATGTTATCACAAGAGCATCGTGCCTGTAGTGTAAGTTTACATTTGTATGCGACTTCATTTCTGTCCAATGGATTGAACTGCGATTATATTTGACATTCTACTGGATCTTGTAACGTCTTTTGTGAGACAACATCAGAATATATTATTTGCTCTGAGGTATGTAGAAATCTACAAATGCTAGTACAGGGAATATATTACAACTTTCCGTTGTAAAAGATTAGGTTACAAATGATACTAAAACACATAGAGGATGCCATCCACTTTCTAAAAAAAATTTAATTTTATTAACTTGTAAGCCCGACTTGTAGCCCAACTCAGGCCCAGTAGCAAGTGTGTATGAGGGGTTCAAACCCACTGCCATCTGATTCTTTTGGTTTGTCATTCTAAGGTGATTTTTTGCATACTTTAAGCTAATAGGCCGATACCTACAGTTTAACTGATTCTGCACCACTAACAAGCATCCATACCACTGCCAGGATTCAAACCTGAAGCATGTGCTACCAAAGGCCAGAGAGCTAGCCAATTGAATATCAGGTCGCCGGCATTTGAAAAGAAGAGACTCATTGTCACTGTGACATCATCTATAAAGCATCTGACATTTACGCTCAGGATATCTAGTGGAAGTTTATCAGGGTTTTCTTGCGTATGACGCAGAAATGCGAGGCAGTTACCTATAATCCGCGCAGAAGAACTAAGGTTAGAACACTTTGGTGGCGTCGATTACAGTGATTGCTTTCAGAAACGATGGGATTCGATGACGATTTGTGTAAAGCATCATATATCGACAGTAAGGATGCCAGAAGGGGATTCATCTGAGGCTTCTTCCATACATCACGCAAATAGGAAGCAGTTTCCTTTAAAAGCCTTTTCATAAACTATGTTTTCTTCACATCTATTGTCTAAGACTTCTTAATGGCATCCATAAGTTAAACTTAAGGCAACCTGCATTCAACGAAAAAGCATGTCTCAGTCACCTCATTCCAGGAAACATTGATGTGGTCTCCAGCCTTCATAGTATTGTGGGATTTTTAAAATCTAACCCTGCCGTACATTCGTCCATACTCCTTTCAAACATAGACTGTTCATTTTCTGACAGTAAAGATTGATGCTGTCCGTACATCCATGATATTGTAGTTTTTCCAAAATCTAATCCGGCCAAACATTCTTCCATACTCCTCTCAAATATTTTCAGTTTACCTCATTCCAGGAAATATTGATGTTGCCCATAGCATCCATTATATCGTTTTCCTAAACTCTAACCTGGCCATACATTCTTCAATATTTCTTTCAAATATGTCTGTCATCTCATTCCAGAACAGATTGTTGTTGTCTACAGCCACCATGATATTGTAGTTTTTCCAAAATTTAACTCAACCATTAATTTTTCCAAATTCCTTTCAGGCGTGTCTCACCTTATTCTAACAAAGATTGGCATTCATGATATTGTAGTTTTTCAAATATCTAACTCGGCCATACATACTTCCATACATCTTTCAAACGTGACTTGCTCCTTTCATTCAAGTAAATATTGATGCTGTCTGTAGGATCAATTATATTGTAGTTTTTCCTATATCTAACCCAGCCATACAATTTTCTATACTCCTTTCAAACATATCTCTGTCACATGACTTCAGGAAAAATTGATGTTGTCCAAAATTAATAGTTTAAAAATTGATGTTAGTCCTTTCAAATATGTTTCAGTCATCTCATTCCAGAAAAAATTGATGTTTTCCAAAATTGATAGTTGAAAAATTGATGTTACTTCTCTTAAATATGTCTCAGTCACCTCACTCCAGGAAAAATTGAGGTTGTCTACAGAATCTCTGATACGTAGTTTTTCCAAAATTGTCTTTTTCCGACCATACATTCTTTCATACTCCTTTCAAACAAGTAAATATGTCCTTTCAAACCTGTTTTTTATAACCGTTTTCTGGCCATGCATTTTCCATGTTACTTTGAAACGTGATTTTTGTCGTTTTTCCAGTGTTTTGTAGTTTTACAATATTGTGATTATCTATGACATCCATATTATTGTAGTTTCGCTGATCTAACCCGGTCATACATTCTTTCTTACTCCTTTCAAACATGTCTCAATCAATACTGATACCGCGTAAATTCCACTACTACAGCGTAACACCGAAACACCGCTAAGCTAAAATAGCGTTCATAAACAAATATATATTCTCTCATTAATCTTGTTTTAAGTTTTCTATTTACTTGGTATATGTAACACCCAGTGTAATAATAATAAATAATAGTGAACAAAGAATACGTTTTTTAAACCCTCTAGTAATAAGTGACGTGTGTTCAAATATGACTAGCTCATATCATCCCAGGAAACATTGATGTTGTCTACAGAATCCATGATATTGTAGTTTCTCCGATCTAATCTTGTCATACATTCTTCCATACTCCTTTGAAACATGTCTCAGTCAATACTCAAACCGCGTAAATTCCACTGCTACAGCGCTAAACTGGAATAGCGTTAAGCTCCTCTTACCACGATAAAACATTAAACATAATTAAATATATTTTGCGAATGAAAAATAAAATTAAATAAATATTAAAATCCCAGTTTAAAATAAATTAATACCACCCAATTCTCTGGGGGTGAAATAATTACGGTTTTAATAGATACCTTATTAGAAGAAGAAGAAAACGCTAATATTCCCTTTCACCTTTCAATGGAGAAGGTAGAAACTAATTGAAAACACCCCTTTCTTATTAAGATATCAAACGATACATAAATCCTGCTATTGCAAACAGCGCATGAATCAATTAAGTAGTCCATGTTTGGGTTTTAAAGAGAGTTTTTATTAATTTACTCCGTGAATAAATGGAATTGGCCAGGGAATTTATGAAGAATAAAATATTCTCTTTTGTACAAGTTGAGATTATAACTAGCTGTTCTCGCGAATGCAAATTGCATTTTATTGTAGGCACAGGAAATTCAGTTTTTTAATAAAATATAAGCGGAAGAATTCGTGACTTGTTATGTATACTGAAATTGAACTTTTTTTTTTATTTTGAAAATTTAATTCGCATTTTCTTTTATTTGAATTCTGGTAACTTGAAAATAATTTGAATTATTACGATGCGATTTTAAAATCCTCAAGACGGAAGTATTAGGCATTCATTAATTATCACAAAAATTAATATTTTTACTTGAACATAGAATACGTTTTTTTTATGCCTTTAGTAATAAGGGACGTTGCTTTCAATTTAGTCAAGTGATACTTTTTGAATGTCAAATAATTACCATTGAAAGGATGAAATGTAGAATATCGTTAACAATGATTATTGAAAGCAAACTGTCAAAAACATATACATATTCTAAAGCCATGTATTCTATGATGTACACCATGTTAAGTATGTATGTTATGTATTATATGCCATGTATTCCATGTATGTTTGCCATGTATTCTGTGATGCATTCCGTGTATGTATGTTTGCCATGTATTTTATGATGTACTCTATGTATATATGTATACATGCCATGTATTTTATGATGTACTCTATGTATATATGTATACATGCCATGTATTTTATGATGTACTCTATGTATATATGTATACATGCCATGTATTTTAATACAGTCCATGTATATTATGCATGCCATGCATTTTATGTTCGCCATGTATTATATGATGTATTCCCTGTATGTATATATGATATGTATTCCCTGTATGTATATATGATATGTATTCCTTGTTTCTATTACATGTAGAATATCGATAACAAAGATTATTGAAAGCAAACTTTCATAAACCAATATATATTCCATGATTTCTCATTAATCTAATTTCAAGTTTTTTTATTTATTTGGTATGTGTAATACCTAGTGTAGTAATAATAAATAATAGTGAACAAAGAATACGTTTTTTAAACCCTCTAGTAATAAGTGACGTGTGTTCAAATATGACTAGCTCATATCATCCCAGGAAACATTGATGTTGTCTACAGAATCCATGATATTGTAGTTTCTCCGATCTAATCTTGTCATACATTTTTCCATACTCCTTTGAAACATGTCTCAGTCAATAATCAAACCGCGTAAATTCCACTGCTACACCGTAATACTGAAACAGCGCTAAACTGGAATAATGTTAAGCTCCTCTTACCACAATAAAACATTAAACATAATTAAATATATTTCGTGAATGAAAAATAAAATTAAATAAATATGAAATCCCAGTTTAAAATAAAATTAATACCACCCAATTCTCTGGGGGAGAAATAATTACGGTTTTAATAGATACCTTATTAGAAGAATAAGAAAACGTTAGCATTCCCTTTCACCTTTCAATAGAGAAGGTGGAAACTAATTAAAAACACCCCTTTCTTATTAAGATATCAAACGATACATAAATCCTGCTATTGCAAACAGCGCATGAATCAATTAAGTAGTCCATGTTTGGGTTTTAAAGAGAGTTTTTATTAATTTACTCCGTGAATAAATGGAATTGGCCAGGGAATTTATGAAGAATAAAATATTCTCTTTTATACAAGTTGAGATTATAACTAGCTGTTTTCGCGAATGCAAATTGCATTTTATTGTAGGCACAGGAAATTCAGTTTTTTAATAAAATATAAGCGGAAGAATTCGTGACTTGTTATGTATACTGAAATTGAACTTTTTTTTTTTATTTTGAAAATTTAATTCGCATTTTCTTTTATTTGAATTCATGTAACGTGAAATAGTTTGAATTTTTAAGATGCGATATTTTAAAATCGTCAAAGCGGAAGTATTAGGTATTCATTAATTATTTACAAGAATGAACATTATTACCTGAAGGTATAATACGTTTTTTTTTATGTCTGTAGTAATAAGTGACGTTGCCTACACTTCAGTTACTTGATCTCTCTAAATGCCAAATAATTACCATTATTATTAATTACCAATTATTAATCTCAAATGATGACAGGTAGAATATCTATAACAAAGATTATTAAAACCAAACTTTCAAAAACATATATATTCTATGATGTATTCCATGTATATATGTATTAACATTCGCTTAATAAACATTAACATCAACATTATACTCTATAGAATAATGTATTCCATGTATGTGTAATATGTATACCATATGGTGTATCCAATGTATACATGCATGTATTATATAATATATTGCATGTTTATATGCATGCATGTCATGTATTTTGTGATATATTCCATATGTATATGATATGTATTCTATGATGTATTCCATGTTGTATGTATGCCATGTATTCAATGGCATATAGGATATCAATAACAGCAATCATTAAAAGCAAACTTTCAAAAACAAATATATATTCTATGATTTTCCATTAATCTCATTTCAAGTTTTTTAATTACTAGGTATGTGTATATAATAAATAATAATCAACATAGAATACGTTTTTTATATCCATCTAATAATAAGTGACGTGTGTTGCCTACACATTTGTAATGTGATCCCTTTAATGTCAAATAATTATCATTGATATTAATCTTAAATGATGACGTGTAGAATATCAATATAAAAAATTATTGAAAGCAAAATTTCAAAAACAAATATACGTTCAGTGCTTTTCCATTAACCTTATTTAAAGATTTTTAATTATCAATTATGTGTGTAATAAATATTCTACTTCTTCATTGGCGCAACAGCCGTATGGTGGGCCAAAGCCATCTGCCTAATGGCAGATCTCGAGACAGGAGATGTATACTCTTTAAATGGTAGGGTTCACAATACTACGCTCAACAGTCATATTAGACAGGGATCTAATGTTTAAACTGAACTAAGGTTTAACTGGCTAAGGTTTATTCCGAACCACTACAAACATCCATGGCACCGTAAGGATTCGAACCCTGTGGCACCGAGCTCTAGACACTGGGTCATTAGGTCCCATAATAAATAATAGGGAGTTTTATTTAAAAGCAAAGATTAAATTTCTTATAAATATTCGATTAATATTTTTAAAAAATAACGATGAAAAACATTATGCGGAATATTTAAACAAAATTCAAATCAAGATTTTTTTATTTTATTTTACATCAGTGGACCTTGACTTTCACTTCCTATTGCCATAAACAACCCACTGATGATTAATAAAGGGTAGACATTGCTTCCATGGGTAGCATTGCCCCAAAATTTGCAAATTTGTCGTATGGGGAAAAGTCTGGAAAACTCCCTGTCTCTAAGCTGACTGTTATAGACAGTCAAATTTCTTGCAGAGAGTTTTCTTTATCAATGCTTTACAATCTTTTCTTTGTCAATGTTTTACAATTTACTTTATCAATGTTTTACAATTTACTTTATCAATGTTTTACAATTTACTTTATCAATGTTTTACAATTTACTTTATCAATGTTTTCCAATTTACTTTATCAATGCTTTATCAATGTTTTACAATTTTCTTTATCAATGATTTACAATGCTTTATAATCGTTTCATGAATACTTTATCAATGTTTTACAAATTCTTTACCATTGATTTACAATGCCTTACAATCTTTTCTTTATCAATATTTTACAATTTTCTTTATCAATGATTTACGATGCTTTATAATCGTTTCATCAATGCTTTATCACTGTTTTACAATTTTCTTTACCATTGATTTACAATGCTTTACAATATTTTCTTTATCAATGCTTTATAAATGATTTACAATGCTTTACAATCTTTTCTTTATCAATGTTTTACAATTTTATCAATGATTTACAATGCTTTACAATCTTTTGTTTATCGATGCTTTATCAATCTTTTCTTTGTCAATACTGTACAATATTTTCTTTATCAATGTTTTACAATTTTTTTTATCAGTGATTTACAATGTTTTACAATATTTTCCTTATCAATGCTTTATAAATGATTTACAATGCTTTGCAATCTTTTCTTTATCAATGTTTTACAATTTTATCAATGATTTATAATGCTTTACAATCTTTTCTTTATCAATGTTTTACAATTTTATCAATGATTTACAATGCTTTAAAATCTTTTGTTTATCGATGCTTTATCAATCTTTTCTTTGTCAATGCTGTACAATCTTTTCTTTGTCAATGCTGTACAATATTTTCTTTATCAATGTTTTACAATTTTCTTTATCAGGGATTTACAATGCTTTACAATCTTTTCTTTATCAATGCTTTATCAATGTTGTAAAATCGCCATATAATTCCCTTTTTTTCTTACTTACTACAGTATGGTTTGTTTTAGCAGCAACAAAATACTTATTGCTATTAATGTGAACTTATACAATTAAAAACGCTATATACTTATACGTTTCTTAGTAAAATTTATAAAAAGATGATAATTATAATTAATTCTACTAATTGACCATAATATTTTTTTTTAAAAACCCAATCTATTACCATTTTTCGTCCTTGTATATTAATAACTTTTACCATATTTATTCATAGGATATTAAAACACAATTTATTTCATATCTCGCTAATGCTTATTTGATAATACTTAGCGATATCCATAAGGTTTACTTTATCAGCAACAAAAATAAGCACTTACGGCTATTACTAGGAACCCACGTTAAACAAACACTTTACACTTTCAGGAAGACACTTAACACTCTGGCTGCCATCAAGAAACCCCATTAGTATAAATGATTCACCAACGTTACCAGTCAACTGAAACCAACCCACCCCTATAAAAACCATTTTCCACATTTCAAACAAATAATTTGCTGCACCTGAGAGAAAAAAAAAAAGAAAAAAAGTGCCATATTGGCAGGAAAAAGGTAGTTTTTCCCATTCTTCAGTAACCTAGGTGACCTGTAGAGTAGGTGACGTCAAGTTCTGGCTGAAATAACAGGTGGTAATCGCGTACGAGGATCGAATTCTTGGTGAAGGTCACAGTTAAAAATTGTGCAGGAAGCGTTTGTATAAGGGGAGTGGGCCGTCCAAGAACAATGGAGGGTAATAGTGAGTAGGAATAATAATTAGCTCTGAAAAGAAAATTTTGGGTAACAATGAAGGCAATATTTCACCTTTTGTTAACAGCAGTGGAAGATTTCTGATGGGTCCGTGTGAGGTTTTTAGGTTGCCGCTTTGTAAGGGAAATTGACGTACTGATAGGGTGGGTACACGTGAAAATGATAATGGTTCGTATTGGATATGATGTGCTTACATGACTGTTTTTAAGATGGTTTACTGTTATTGTTGTTTACTGATGACTATTTTGTAAAATTAGCAGTTATGATACAATGTTTCTGAAAAATAACTGTAGCAGTAACATGTCAGATGATTTCTTGTGAGGTTTTTAGGTTGCAGCTTTATAAGGGAAATTGAGGACGTTAAGATGATATATTATTTATATGGTAAATGTGAAAATGGTAATGCACGTGCTTACATGACTGTTTTTAAGATGGTTTATTGCTCTTTACCGATGACTATTTCGTAAAATTAGTAATTTTTATACAAAGTTTCTGAAAAATAAACGTAGTAGCAGCAAGATTTCACGTGAGCTCTTATGAGGTTTTTAGGTTGCCGCTTTGTAAAGGAAAGTGAAATATTGATATGATAAATGGGAAAATGATAATGGCCGTATGCTAATGGGAAAATGATAATGCTTATATAACTGTTTTTAACGTCAATGTACTGATGGTTTTCTGTTATTGTTGTTTATTGATAAATATTTGGTAATATTAGCAGGTTATTATCTTATAAAATGAACACAATATTGAACCATTTAGCAATAGCATAGTAGTATAATAATTAGCTCTGAAAAGAACATTTTGAGAAACAATGAAAGCAATATTTCACCTTTTGTTAACAGCAGTGGAAGATTTCTGATGGGTCCGTGTGAGGTTTTTAGGTTGCCGCTTTGTGAGGGAAATTGAAGTAGTGATAGGGTATACGTGAAAATGATAATGGACGTATCAGTTATGTTGTGATTACATGACCGTTTTTAAGATGGTTTATTGTTATTGTTGTTTATTAATGGATATTTGGTAAAATTAGTAATTATTATATGATACAAAGTATCTGAAAAATAAACACAATATTTCACCTTTTGTTAACAGCAGTGGAAGATTTCTGATGGGTCCGTGTGAGGTTTTTAGGTTGCCGCTTTGTGAGGGAAATTGAAGTAGTGATATGGTATACGTGAAAATGATAATGGACGTGTCACTTTTTTAAGACACAACAATAAACCTTGTTATTTCAAAATTAGTAATTATTATATGATAAAATAAACACAATATTTCACTTTTGTTAACAGCACTGGAAGATTTCTGATGGGTCCATGTGAGGTTTTTAGGTTGCCGCTTGTGATTACATGACCGTTTTGGTATACGTGAAGATGGTTTATTGTTTATTGTTTTAAGTTTAAACCTTAATGGATATTTGGTAAAATTAGTAATTATTATATGATACAAAGTATCTGAAAAATAAACACAATATTTCACCTTTTTGTTAACAGCAGTGGAAGATTTCAGATGGGTCCGTGTGAAGTTTTTAGGTTGCTGCTTTGTAAGGGAAACTGAAGTAGTGATAGGGTAAACGTGAAAATGATAATGATGTACTTACACGACTGTTTTTAAGATGGTTTACTGTTATTGCTGTTTACTGATGGCTATTTGATAATAACAGCATCTTATTTTGTATTATTTAATAATATTTTTATTATATTATACAAAGTTCTTGAAAAAAGAACATAATATTGAACCTTTTTTCAATAGCAGGGGAAGATTCAGATGAATTCATGTGAGGTTTTCAGGTTACCGCTTTATGAACGAAATTGAGGTATTGTTATGGCAAATGTGAAAATGATAATGGTCGTATAAGCTACGATGTGCTTACATGACTGTTTTTAAGATAACAGTAAACTATCTGTAACACATTGGTTACAGATAGTTTACTGTTATTGTCGTTTACTGATGGCCTTTTAGTAAAATTAGCAGTTGTTATATTACATAATGAACATAATATTTAATTGCTATGTAATAACACTGGAAGATTTCAGATGAGTTCGTGGGAGGGTTTTAGGTTGAGCTTTGTAAGGGTATTGTTATGGTAAATGTGAAAATGATAATGGTCCTATAAGCTACGGCGCGCTAACATGATTGTTTTTAAGATCAATGTGTTGCTGATGTTTTACTGTTATTGTTTAATAACGGATATTTGGCAAAATTAATAAGTTATAATGTTATGCAAAATTTCTGAAAAATAAACAAAATATTTAACCGCTTTCTAATAGAAGTTGTAAGATTTCAAATGAGTTATTGTAATGTTTTTAGGCAACCGCTTTGTACGTCCATTGTCGTATCTACTGTTAAATAAAGTGTGTTATTCATTGGCAATTTTTAAAATTTATATGGATCTTTTGGCAATTCTGTACCTTAATTAAGTTGAAAAGATTTTTATGAAATATTTTCACATCGGTATTCCGTAACTGGTACATTCATGCCATATCCCCTGTTAAAGAATATTCGTTATTCTTTAACGATTTCATTTGGACCTTTTGTCCATCCTGTACCTTAATTAAGCTGAGAAGTTCTTATGAATTCCTTTCACATAGATATTCGGTAACTGGTATGTTCATTATCAATCTTCGGCTCCAGAAAATTTGTCATTCTGTAACGATTTTTAAAATTTTATATGGACTTTTTTCATACCCTGTATCTTAAATAAGCGGATAAGTTTTTATGAAATCTTTTCATCTAGGTATTCCGTAACTGGTACATCCATTGTAGTATCTTCTGTTAAAGAAAATTTGTTATTCTTTAACGATTTCATATGGACATCTTGTACCTTAATTAAGCTGAGAAGTTTTTATATGAAATCTTTATACATAGATATTCCGTAACTGGTACGTTCATTATCAATCTTCTGTCCAAGAAAACAATCAATGTATTTAATTTTGGTTGAAAATGTTGATTGAAAAACCAGCAATGCTTTAGTAGCGTGATATTGCTGTTTGTGCTTGTGGGAAAAAAAACACACATCCAAGCATTTTTATCACGCATGTTTAGCAATGCGGGAAGATTTGTCGATTAGAAATCTCCTGGAAAACCTAATTTCTATACAAACACATAAATCCCAAACTTTCACGCAATCACAGCTGGCAGTGCAAACGATATCAGGTCGATCTATACACCCAATCACTAAAGCTAACAAAAAACATGCATATTTTACGATTCAGCTAGAGAATCAATATAGGGTCCTGGCACAACTTTTAATAACGCCACCTCCCCACTCCCCCTACCTCCTACAGGAAAGTGATTTTCTCCTTTAAAAAATAATATTCCAGTATCTAAGAACAATGTTAAACGGTCAGTTATCTTCCCTAGCTGTACATGGGGAACCAGGGACCACCACAAAGGATTTTCTATTATACAGTTCGGTTTTCGGATTTTATGGCTTCTTTTGTAACTTCTGGTCCGCGTTTTTATGTCCAGATAACACGCAAAGACTGTTCCATCAAGGTTTTAAATCACTTCGACAATGGCAAAGACCGCGACAGGTTAAAGCGGTAAAAAAATCGGGGGTTTTATCTGCCTTTTTAAGTTTTTTTAGACAGACGTCCAGTGGGAATTTTCGATTGTGGATAGTAAAATGATGTTAATAATAATAAATTTCGACTCCAGACTACAACAGGTATAGGGTAGGGCGTCGACTTTTGGCCAAGTCGTGACATTTGGCTAAATTAAATGCGATGTCGTGAAAAACGAAAATGCATGACATTAATATAACAGGACTTGAAGGTGGGAAATGAAATGTTTCATTAACCTTTCTTGGTTAGTTTTGGTTTCTTTTTTTTTTTTATCGTGTATACTTTTTATTTAATTATTTTTATGATTATTATAACTTAATTACTATCATAAAATAGTTGTCATTAAAATTATTTTTAATAATAAATTTCTCTTTCAAATCAACATGTGATAAAATTAATTTTTCACTTTAATATATTACTGTCTTAATTTAAGGCAAAAGTAAAACTACAAATTAAAAAAAATTTATATATATTTTTTTTTTTTATCATTTTTTTTTAAACCCACGGTTAATAAAAATGTTATCTCACTGATAATTTTAAATAAAAAATTTCAGAATAGTCTAATTGCTGGGACCTGAGACGTGACAGTGACTAGGTTTCGGGTTTGAGTCCCGGTGGTGCAATGGATGTTTGTAATGGTGGTTCGAATCCACTTTAAGCCATAGGTCACTGTCCCATATAAACGTAGAGCGTCACAGAGCCCAATCAAGACTTTTCACCCATATCATTCCCAAACTGTAAAACGACAACTCAGCTCTGGGCATAGTGATGTGATGTAGTAGTAGTAGAAGGCAGTAGACCCACCATGGGATTGTCGCGCCATTGAAAAAGAAGAAGAATGATCTATGCTATAATGTGCCATTTAAGGTTTAAAAATGGTTTTCAAGTCATAGCCGAGTGGTTGGCGTTCGCACCCCAGGTATCGGGTTCAAATCCCGGCAGTGCCATGGATATTTGTAATGTTTCGGAATCTCCTTTAAGCCGTAGGTCCCGGTCCCATATGACCATACAGCGTCACAGAGCCCAATCAAGACTTCTCACCCACATCATTTCCAAACTATTATAAAGGGGCAACTCAGCTTTAGGCACAGTGATGTGGGGTAGAGAAGTAGTATTACAGGTTTAGAGTTTCGGCGATGCCATGGATGTTTGTAGAAGTTCGGAATCCACTTTAAATCGTAGGTCCCAGTCTAATATGACTGCAGAGAGTAGAGTTTGCAACCGTACCCTGAAAAAAGAAACAACATCTCTTGTTTCGAAATCTATCAGTAGGCTGAAGGCCCAATATGGGGCTGTTGCACCACTGAAGAAGAAGAAGAATGATCTATGCTTTAATGTGTCATTTACGGTTTAAAAGTCGGTTTTAAATAAAATGAAACAAATGCCTGCATTTGTTTCATTTTATTTCAATTACTTCTATTAGCTCACACTCTCCCTATATACACTCAAGAGCCAAAACATTATGACCACCTGTCAAGAACGAGTTGGCCCACCTTTGGCTCGCAACACAGCTTCAACCCGCCTTGGCATGGATTAATATCACCACTTAATACCAGTTAAATACCACTTCCACCTGATCACGTGCCTTCCACGTCATCCAGGCGAGTTCATTGCAAAATGTAGGGGTGGTCATAATGTTTTGGCTCTTGAGTGTATATATCTTGTTCAAATTTTCAATCGTTCATAAAATACTTTTTATTCATCCACTCAAGTTCAAATACATTTTTTTAAACTTGTAGTAGATGACACTGGATGTTAATACAGTTTTTTCAAATATTAATTCAGCAATTAAATTTAATTCATTAATTTTAGTTTTTTTTTTAGATTTTAGTTGCATATATCTATCAATAGATGGCGCCAGATAAACTTAAAAAATATGAATGAAAATTATTTATAAAGGACTTTCTGCAATAGAGTGAAAAAAAATGTAGGAATTGATTTAAAAAAATTTTTTTTTGTATTACTTGTTTATACGGTATGATCCACATTTTATATTTTATTATATCTTCCTTTCTTATATTTTGTTATATTTTCCTTACTAATTATTCAAGGTATATTGAAGTTTGTTAACGCTTTTTAGTCTTCGTGTTTATACGACTTAAGTGTTCAATGAACTTTTCTGCACCAAATTGAATTAGAAGGCCAGACTCGAAATGATGCGATAATGAATGCAAAATCTTTCTGAGTAAGGTAAATTTAATTTTCATTTTGCATGTTCTAGGATGAATGGCGTACGAAAAAGATGAAATTGTCTAGACTAAACTCTTTTAATGTTAATTTTCGCTCAAAATGGAATAAGTTTAACATAAGTTGAGTTTTTTAACCTTGCACTATTAAACTTCTCAATTTAATAAATTAAATTAATGTAACTTTCGTGCAACTTTTGTAAATATTTTGCAATTTGTAAACGTTTATTTCTTGGAAAAGTTTCATCTATTGCAATTTTTTCGTTTTCTTTTCAGAAAAATTAAGGAACAAATGTATTTATCATTCCCGATTATGTAATATTTTATAAAATGTTAAAATACTTTTATGTAAAAACTTCTTCTATTATATGTATATACATAATATTATACACACAAGATGGTATATGAGAGATACTAATCTGGAATTTTTCTTAAGAAAATTAGCTCATTTGTACTACGTGAGAAAAATTTGAAATAAATTCAAATACCTACATTATATCACAGGAATTTGTCACAAAATACAAACAAAAGATCGTAAGTTAGAATTATAATTATTGTGGACTTTTTAAGGTTTGGTTTGGTTTGTCGCTCTACGGTCATTTTGTACACACTTTAGGCTAAATAGACAGGGACCTATAGATTAACGGATTCCGAACCACTAACAAACATCCATGCCACCGCCAGGATTCGACACATGAAGCCTGTAAGACCAAAGACAATTTCTTAAGGAGAATTAATTCACTTGTATTACAAGTGAGAAATATTTGCAAAGAATTCAGGGTTACTTTGGTTGCATTACAGAAATTTGTTACAAAATCATTAAGTGTTACAAATCATTAAGTGTGCCATGCAATTCTTGAGGATTATCTTAAAAAGAATTAACTCACTTGTATAACACGTGATTAAAATTTGCAACGAATTCAGGTTTACCTGGATTGCATTACAGGAATTTGTTACAACATATTATAAGTTAGAATTGCAATTATTGTGAACTTCTTGAGGAGAATTAGCTAACTTATATTATACTATATTATAGTACGTGAGAAAATTTTGAATCATATTCAGGTTTATCTCGATTGTATCAACGAAACTTCGTTACAAGATATACAAAAAAATCATAACTTTGAAATGCAATTCTTGAGGACTTCTTAAGAAGAATTAGCTTGTATTGAGAGTGAGGAAAATTTGCAGCGAATTCAGAGTTATCTGGGTGGCATTACGGGAATTTTGTTACAAAATGCACAAAAGTTCGTTAGAAATCCAATTCCTGAAGACTTCTTAAGAAAAATTAACTCACTTGTATTCCACATGTAGAAATTTTTCAACGAATTTCAGGATTACCTAGGCTGCATCAGGGGAATTTGTTACAAAATACAAAAAATCGTAAATTAGAAATACAATTCTTGAGGTCTTCTTAAGGAGAATTAGGTCACTTGTATTATATTTGCAAACTGGAATAGCGCAAAGAGACGACAATGAGACAAGTTACCCCGGTTGCATGTGTGTCGAATTTGTTTAATTATTTATTTCAAAATATCATAACGTTAAGTCGGTGGGCCTGGTATGCCAAGAACTTCCTATAGTTGCGAATAGAGGAATGATACTTTTTGGAAGATTTTTCAGAGTCACTTTTCTTTTTCTCATACCCGTACCCAGGAACACTTAAAAAAGGTGAAGAGAAACATCGGTGAGTTTCACATATACCGCGAACAGCTCACTGATGGTCGTTGAGGAGAGATAATCAATAAAAATAAATGATATTTTAATGAAATAAAATAATATTCACTGCCCTCGTTGGGTTTCATGAATGCCACGAATAGCTCACTGACTGGTGTTGAGGAGAGGTAATCATTGAAAATAAAAAATATTTAAATGAAATACCAAGGACCACTGAAAAGGTGGGTTTCGGTGGGAAACATCAGTGGATTTCATGAATATCAAAAATAGCTGCCTGATGGGTTCTGAGGAGAGATAATCAATGAAAATAAATGATATTTTAATGAAAGTAAATAATATTCACTGACTTCGGTGGGTTTCGATGGGGAACACAGGTGGGCTTCATTTGTACCACGAATAGCTCATTGATGGGTATTGTAGAGATGTGAACATTGAGAATAAATGATATTCAAAAGATATTTCAATGAAAGTAAATGCTATTCACTGAAGAACATCTATGGGTTTCATGTATACTCACGAACAGCTCACTGATGGGTGTTGAGGAGAGATAATCAATTGAAAGTAAATGATATTCAAATGATATTTTAATGAAAGTAAATGATATTCATTGACCTCTGGTATGGCGGGAGTACGTATTAAAATGTATTTTGCTTTACACTATAAACGCTTGCCTACATTTAATTAAATCTTTATATTTGTCGTTAGCAAATATTTTTAACAAACAAACGACCTTCACTTTAGCATAAAATACTGCAAAAAACCCTCGCAATTTATGCGGACAATCAGCTTCTCAGCTTCATCATTATTGCATTACACATAATGAACCTCTAAATCTCCATTTCATATTCATTATATCCAAACCAATCATTAAGTTATTATACTTCACACAATACAGTACCTTCCGTGCGTTCGTACCTTAAGTATTTTTATACACACGCACAAGCATTCTGGAAGAAAGTCGTGCGCAAGTCTATTAATATTAGCCGTGTAATTCTTTTTCTTTCAGACCCAAAGCAAAGTTCACACCATGGGGAACAAGGATCCGTGTGACGTCACCAAGCTCCGCCCACCGAATAATAGCTCGTGTAATTAGAAAAATATAGCAGGTATTTTTGGCGTATATCCATAACACGCAAATGTAATGTATAGTGGACCTTATATCCTATTAAAAATAAGATAGCGTGAAAGAAAATAGAAATTTTTTCCTTTTTTTTCCCTTCTTAATATAAAAGTGTCAGTTACTTTATTATCATTTTTTTTTTATTTATGGGAATTTGCTTAAGATTAAGACAAGTTGAATTTAATTGCTCATTCCCTTATGTATTCCCCAGTGTGCTTAAGCGTTATTTTGAATGCAGCCAAACCAATCATTCACTGCCTTGAAATGTCCAGGTTTTTGTGTAATGGATTAATATCATTTTTTCAAATCCTTATACCATAAATATTTATTAATAATAATAGGGTTAAGGAAGATTAATATGGATAATTTAAAATAACCTACATTTTCTACTTGTGCATGCATATACATATGCTGTTGTTGTTCTAATGCAGCTGATAATACAGAGAAAGTTAATCTTTATGTCATAAGTAAGGGTTACTCATTTAGCACTATCCAGGGGACACGTGTAGCTTGAAGATAAGCTCCGGACGCGAATAACACTACCGCCACAACGCTCTACGATCCTATTAGACAAGGACCTGGGGTTTAAAGTGAATTCCGAACCACTACAAACATCCATGGCACAGCCGGGACTCGAACCCGAAACTTTTGGTACAAGCGTCAGATCACTAGTCACTCACCCATCACGGCCAGCATAGATCTTCTTCATTTGCGCAGCAGCCTCATGGTGGGCCAAGGTCGTCTACCTACAGGCAGATTTCGAAACATGAGATGTTGGTTTCTTTTTATGGGGTAAGGTTGTCAACCCTATGCTGTACAGTCATATTAGACCGAGACCTACGGTATAAAGTGGATTCCGAGCTGCTACAAACATCTATGGCACAGCCGATACTCGAACCCGAAAATTGTGCTACCTATATATTTTACTTGGGCATGCATGTGCATATACTGAAATTTTCTCTTTTTTTATCCTTTAAAGCTGACTATATCTATTTTTAAACTTTATGTCGCGTATGCACAGACCTTTTAAAAACTGCTGTCCATTTATATTCACTACAATCGGGCCCGACTCTTGATTCAGTGGCAAAGCGAGCCGCTGTAGGTCTCCATCTAAGATGATTGTAGAACGCAGGGTTACTACTACTACACCACACCACATCACTGTGCCTGGAGCTGAGTTGCCCCTTTACAGTTTGGAATTGACATGGGTGAGAAGAAGCCTGATTCGGCTCTGTGACGCTCTACGGTCATATGAAATCGGGACCTACAGTTTAAAGTGGATTCCGCGCCACCACAAACATCCATGGGACTTGAACCCAAAACCTGTGGGTTCGAGCACCAGAGCGCTAGCCACTTGGCCATCAATCTCCCGTTATTCGGACTAGCTGGTGGAAGTTTTCCTTGTTTTCTCCAATACGATAAGCAAAACCTGGGGTTGTTCCCCTTAAAAGTCCTCCCGGAAGGCATTGCTTTCCTTCTTCATCTACACGGAGTTTAATCAGACTTCTACCTACGGGTGCTTTATCGCAGCAGAAGCTGCCCCCCTTTCCGTCCATCCATGGGACCACACGAGTCCTTTTACTTAATCTAGATGTTGCTGTCTACCAAGTGAGATAAGGAATAAAGAAACAAACTGCGGTCAGGCAACGAGTTATAAAAAAATCAACGATAAAAAGCACATCTACAAAAAAAAAGAATATCAGAAACATTTTATTTATGTATAGCAAAAATAATAATAATATAATATAATAAAAAGACATATAAGGAGTTTGATTAGATTCATATTACATTTACTGTAATTTTCTACCGGTTCTCGTTAGATCACCGAAGTCAAGCATCATTGGGCGCGGTCAGTACTTGGGTGGGTGACCACCTGGGAACACCGCGTGCCGTTGGCAAATTTGGGACCTGAATGGCCGAGTGTCTAGCGCTCTGGCGCTCGGTGCCCACAGGTTTCGGGTTCGAATCCCGGCGGTGCCATGGATGTTTGTAGTGGTTCGGAATCCACTTTAAGCCGTAGGTCCCGGTCTCATATGACTGTAAGAGCGTCACGGAGGAAAAGTCAGGCTTCTACCTACGGGTGCTCCATCACAACAGACGCTGCTTCCTTCCCCTTCAATCATGAGCACGTATATGGGCTCGTGGGCTTGGCCAGCCAAGTGGGATAAGAAACAACAACACTGTAATTTTCTGTGTATAATCCGCTTTTCTGCAAAATAGCAGGCATAAGTTTCATCTCAAAAAAAAAAAATAATAATAATAATAATAATAAAATAAAATAAAGACATCTGTATAATAAATATAGGCGTATAATCTGCAAGTGTAACTATCTGTACGAAAAAATAAAATGTTTCGTATAATCTATAGCGGTGTATAATCTATAGGTTTAACTATCTGTTTAAAAAAAAATAGAAGATATCGTATAATTTGTAGCAGAAATACATATTTACTTAATATTTAATTACGACACTTGGAAATCTAAACAAAAATTATTTATTAATATAATAAATAACATATTGAATAAATATTATAAAATAAGATTAATATTTTTTTCTTTCTAATGCAGCTGGCAACTTAGACAGCTTGATCTTGGATGACTTAATGCAAGCGCTGCACCGACGTTACTCACTTTGCATTACCCAGGGGGCGCGTGTAACTTGAAGATAAGCCACGGACGCGGAGTAATAATGCCCCCGTAACACTCTACGATCATATAAGACCGGAACCTACCGTTTAAAGTGGATTCCGAACCACTACAAACATCCATGGCACCGCCGGGACTCGAACCCGAAACCTGTGGTACCGAGCGCTAGAGCGCTAGCCACTCGGCCATTCAGGCCCCAATAAGATTAATATTAAAATAATAATATAAAAGTGAATAAAGTATATAAAATAAAAATAATAACATTAAAATAATAACATAAAATAAAACTAATAATAACAAATTAATAACATAAAATACATAAAAATTTTAATTGTTGAATACTTAAAATTATTATCTATTTTTAGGAATCATACTTAATATTTTTCATTTTATATAAGGGGAATTTTATGGAATAATTTGTTAATTTTACTAAAAACTAGTAACATAATTTTTGTTCTATCATAAATAATCAAATAATCAAATAAATCTTGATAACAGATAACAGATTTATTTTATTATTAATTTCTACCATAAATAATAAAATAAATCTTACAGTATGGTTTGCAATATTTGAATATGATTAAGAATTAATATTATTTATCATTTGCACAACATAAATTTAGCAACTTTAATATTAATGATGAATTTGACCTTAACCTAATTCATTAATTTATTAATTAGCTTTAATTCGTGTATTTTAAGGAAAAATCTTTTGAATAATTTATGAGTTAATTACATAATGTAAACCAGATATTCAATAATCATCTAAATCTTTAATTACATCAATATTAAAAAAAAAGATTCTTCATTTAAATGTGAGACGCATTTCAAACAAAAGAGCTAGTTAGTTATAAAAATAAACAAAGAATATGAACATTTTATAAATGCTTTCATATGCGTACATACCATCATCATTTTACAACATATTCATCATTTACATGTAAACACTTTTGTTACAACTGAACAAGCTTGCTTAGATTTCATCCATAAAATTCAACTTGTCCAACATTGATAATAACAAAACTTCCCTGACAATAAGTATTGACAAATCAAGCAATGTTTTCAGGAAGATACATTTTACATTCATACATGTGAAAGTCACTCGGTTCAAGCTCGGGGCTGATGTAACAGTTTTGGTAAGAAATTTTGAACTGTGAGGGCAACAGTGGCAAATATGACACTGCCGTACTTTTATTTCACTAATTACTGTAAGTTCATAAGTGGCACACAGTTCACAGCAAATTTCTACAGAATCATTTGTGTGGTGAAAGCGAATCACTTCACATTCAGCAGGACATTGTATTACTACTACCATTAATACTAACTCTTACACAAAGACCAACAATAATGTACTGAATGCCCGCAAAGCATTAGTAAGTAAGCTATAATTTCAGTAAAAGAAAACGTGGAAGTTACTGAGTGTAAGCAAGATCTGAGCAAAATTTCAGTGAAAACACTTGATCAAAAGTCGTAGGTCATCTTAAAAAGCCACTTGGTGCAAGCTCAGGGTTGATATAACTGTTTTGATAAGAAATTGTGAACTGTGAGGGCAACAGTGGCAAATATAACACTGCCGTACTTTTATTTCACTAATTACTGTAAGTTCATAAGTGGCACACAGTTCACAGCAAATTTCTACAGAATCATTTGTGTGATGAAAGCGAATCACTTCACATTCAGCAGGACATTGTATTACTACTACCATTAATACTAACTCTTACACAAAGACCAACAATAATGTACTGAATGTTCGCAAAGCATTAGTAAGTAAGCTATAATTTCAGTAAAAGAAAACGTGGAAGTTACTGAGTGTAAGCAAGATCTGAGCAAAATTTCAGTGAAAACACTTGATCAAAAGTCATAGGTCATCTTAAAAAGCCACTTGGTGCAAGCTCAGGGTTGATATAACTGTTTTGATAAGAAATTTTGAACTGTGAGGGCAACAGTGGCAAATATAACACTGCCGTACTTTTATTTCACTAATTACTGTAAGTTCATAAGTGGCACACAGTTCACAGCAAATTTCTACAGAATCATTTGTGTGGTGAAAGCGAATCACTTCACATTCAGCAGGACATTGTATTACTACTACCATTAATACTAACTCTTACACAAAGACCAACAATAATGTACTGAATGCCCGCAAAGCATTAGTAAGTAAGCTATAATTTCAGTAAAAGAAAACGTGGAAGTTACTGAGTGTAAGCAAGATCTGAGCAAAATTTCAGTGAAAACACTTGATCAAAAGTCATAGGTCATCTTAAAAAGCCACTTGGTGCAAGCTCAGGGTTGATATAACTGTTTTGATAAGAAATTTTGAACTGTGAGGACAACACTGGCAAATATAACTCTGCCGTACTTTTATTTCACTAGTTACTTAAGTTATAAGTGGCACATGTTGACTGTAAATTTCTGTAGCATCATGCCAATTTGTATTGTTGTTATATTTGTTGGCAAAATGTTAGAAAGTTAGCTATAACTTCAAGTGAAAGAAGACGTGAAAGTTATTGAGTATAAGCAAGGGCTGATCAAAGTTTCAGTGAGGACAGTACTGACAGTTATATTAAAATCATGCATTATGTCACTTATGCTTTATGTATGTCCTGTTTTATTTTTATGTTTATGTATGTCATGTTTTATTTTTATGTTTATGTATATCATGCTTTATGTTTATAGTTATATCACTGTCATGCTGACAGTTATATTCACTGCCATTAATACTAGTTCTTACATAAAGACCAACAATATTGAACTAAATGTTAGAAAAGCGTTAGAAAGTTAGCTATAATTCCAGGTGAAACAAAACATGGAGCTATTGAGTATAACAAGGGCTGAACAAAGGAGTGAGGACACTACTGATAGTTATAACACTGCAATTTTTTTCTTTCCCTAATTATTGTGAATTGTATAGTATTATACCCATTTGAGAAGAGAGGCGAATCACCTAGTATTTGTCAGGACAATACTCACCTAGTATTGTATTACGATCATTAACACTAGTTCTTAAGCAAAGGCCAACAATATTGCACTGAATGCTGGAAAAGCGTTAGAAAGTTACCTATAATTTCTGGTGAAAGAAAACGTGGAAGTTATTAAGGATAAGCGTGGGCTAATCAAAGTTCCAATTAAAAATCGTGAGGACAGTACTGTCAGTTATAACGTTGGCATGCTTTTTCTTGCACTCTTTATTGCGAATTATGCAGAATTATGCCGTTTGTATGGAGAAAATTAATCACCTCTTTTTTGACAGATTGTATTAAGATCATTAATACTAGGTCTTCGGCTCGAATAGCGGAGTGTCTAGCGTGTATCGGTGCCATAGGTTTTGGGTTCGAGTCCCGTCGGTGCCATGGATGTTTGTAGTGGTTCGAATCCACTTTAAGTCGTAGGTCCCGGTCTCAAATGACTGTAAAGAGCGCCACGGAGTCAAATCAGATTTCTACCTACGGGTGCTCCATCACAACAGAATCTGTCGCATTTCCCTCCATCCATGAGTATACTACTCATGGGATATCCGTCCCGCACTTCAGGACATTGAGAATTTGTCACAACAATACTAGTTCTTTCACAAAGACCAACAATATTTAACTAAATGTGGGCAAAGAGTTAGAAAGTAAGCTATAACTTTAGGTGAAGAAAACATGTAAGTTACTGAGGATAAGCAAGTGCTGATCAAAGTTCCAATTAAAAATTGTGAAAATAGTGCTGGCAGTTATAGCATTGCTATGCCTTTGCACTTATTATTGCGAATTGTGTAGCATTATGCCCATTTGCATGTACAAAGCAAATTACCTCGCATTCGACAGAACAGTATATACGATTATGAATACTATAAACTATATTATACCGAGAATAAGCAAGGGTTGATCAGAGTTCCAATTTAAAATCGTGAGGACACTACTGACAGTTATAGCATTGCATATTTTTACTTGCACTAAATATTGTGAATTGTGTAGCATTATGTCCATTTGAGTAGAGAAAGTGAATCACCTCTTTTAAAAAAAAATGGCAATTTATATTACGTCAACCGTTATTATTTGCTGCCATCCAAAGTTGATAATATTGAATTGATGATAATGCGTGGTTGTTGATAATGGATATTTGATTGATGATAATGGGCAAAAAACTGTTTGTTACTGCGCAAGCGCGATTTGAAGTATAGGATTTAAAGTTTATACAGAATCAGCCATTTTTTTTTTCTGAAATGCACCTTTTATTTAAGCCTCACAGTAATTACGTCTCAAATTCTTTTTTCTAATTGCAAGATAATGTATTCAGTACATGACGAAAATAATAATTTAGTATTTTCAAAGGTCAGATAAATCTTGAAGAAATTATGTAATACAAAATTAAAGGTTGCTCATATCAAAATTAAAGATAATTTTTTTTTAAATACGTTGCATAATACATAAATAATTCAAAACTCAAAAACAACTGCTTTCTTTTATCTTTCGTAATCTATATGAACTGTCTAGACTCAATCTATCGCATACGAATCAATTCATATGTATTAATCTTAATGCTAATTAATACAAGAGGCCTACATATTAAAAATTCAAATAATTATGCTTTGCAAAAAAAAATAATTCAGATGATTATTAATAGAATTCTCCTAAGCTAATTGCAATGTCATAAAAAAACATAACTCAATGTCTTTTTTTTTATTTGTTTTGTCAATTGATATATCATTTCCATTACTTATTAACATTATATGTCTGATTTGCATTATTTTTCCATGTTTACTTTTCAAAATGGCACCAAGTAATTGAGTAGTTTCTCATTTTTTTTAATCAAATATTTAATGATTTATTTTGAAAAAAAATTATTTAATGTTAGATTTATTTGACAGTTGCTTTTTTTTTTTATTCATTTCCATAATGGTTTTTCACTTGGTGTATGAAGTCTTTAAAAAAATTGGACAAATTTAAAAATGGAATCTGTTTTTTACTTGTATTATATTTCACCAAAAAATTAAAAAGGCTTGCTATTTCGTAAAGAAAAGTAAATGATTTTTATTAAACTATAGATTCCACTGTACTGGTGATGCCTTTGAAATTACGAGGGTTTACGTCCTTCCAAATCTTCAGAAACAAGGAGACTCGACGGCGATTTTAACAATGTATGTAAAGAGTCTCGTATCGATAGCCAGAAATGTGATTAATTAAGGATTATCCCAAATTATATTAAAATTATTTATTACATTTTTTAGTTACATACGGACAAACATCAAAAGTTGGTAGCAAAAACAAAAAGGTGGGACATTCAATTGCACAAGTAAATACTTGGCCATTATTGAGGAAGTTCAGGCAGAATAAAGAGGGAGCCACTGATGATCTCAATAAAAGTTGCTAGATATGCAAAAGTAGCGGTTATTATTATTATAATTGTGAATGATGTCAGATCTGATGAGAGAAAAGCCTGTAAAAATATATTATTACTACACCACACCACATCACTGTGCCTAGAGCTGAGTTGCCCCTTTACAATTTCGAAATGATGTGGGCGAGAGAGAAGTCTGACTGGGCTCCGTGACTCTCTACGGTCATATGAGACTGGCGGCTTAAACCTACGGGATCTACGGCTGAAAGCGGATTCCGAACCTCTACAAACATCCATGGTCCCGTCGGGATTCGAACCCGAAACCTGTGTGTTATTCGGCCATCAGGCCTCTTATAAAAAATATATGATGAAAACTTTTAAGAAAACTTTTACTAAAATATCTAGGCCATAAGGAGATTATCTGTACATAGACACAAAACAAATGCTTGGCCACTACTGAGGAAGTTCAGTCAAGATAAAGAAGGCGCTGCTGCTGCTATGTAGCGGTTAAATACAACAAATTATTAGAATTATGAATGATATTAGATCTGATGAGGGAAATGTCTGTAAAAAGATATATAATGGAAACATTTAATAATATTTTTGCGAAAATATCTTAGCTATACGGAGATTATCTGTACACAGACACAAAACCAATATTAGATTTGATGAGAAAAATATCTTAAAAAAAGTGTATGATGAAAACTTTTAAGAACATTTTTACTTAAATATCCAGTCTATAGGGAGATTAACTGTGCACAGACACACAGCTATGCAAATAGGATCCCATAAACTAAACAATGCATCAGTGCACGTAATTTGTGACTTCAAATCTGATTAGCGCACTTCCTTTTTTAATTCCGTCCCTCGCCGTAAATCTCTTGATCGGCACGTTATTTCTCAATTACCACCCAAACCGCATCTTCACCAGGCGTAACATCATCCACACTTCATCGAGCCACCGGTAGGGGGGAGGGGGGTAGGGCGAGAACAGAACGGATTCTAAAAGGGTCGCGTGCATACCCATCACCCCGAAGCGGACGTAATGCACAAACGATTTTTTTTTTCCTTGCTTGCGACACAATGTTGCGATTCTGAATTATTGAACTCACGTTGGCAGCAGGGGTCGCACAAAGAGTTGGGAGTCCGTCACGCCGCTGTGACGCCCTTTTATTGGCGGATTAGGCGTCTCACCTGCGGGCGCAACACCCTGTCACAGGACGCAGAGGTGACGAGCGTGCGAGAAGTTAGGGGTAAAACGCTTTTGGGGTGTGCATCGTGAGATACAGTGGAACTGAAAGTTTCGATAGAGCATAAAATCAAACGATTCTATGAGTTTAAGTTATAGACTAAAATATTGAACATAGTGGACATAGTAATTTTGAAGTCGAAAATTTGCCATCTTAACAAACTTTTAACGATTCGTCATAGTTTAGAAAGTTTAATTCATTTTCGAGTAAAAAATGAATTGAACTTTTAATTTTTTATTTGAATATTTCATTATACTTACTCATTTTTATTTGAATATTTCATTATACTTACTCATTTTTATTTGAATATTTCATTATACTTACTCATTTTTATTTGAATATTTCATTCTACTTACTCATTTTTTAAATTTTTCATTAACTTTCATTTTTAGTCGAATAAAAATTTCATTCTACTTATAACATTTTATTTGAATATTTCATTCTAACAAGAATACTCATTTTTAGTCGAATATATCATTCTACTTACTCATTTTTTTATTTGAATATTTCATTCTACTTACCTCATTTTTAGGCGAATATTTCATTATATTTACTCATTTTTATTTGAATATTTCATTCTACTTACTCATTTTTAGTCGAATATTTCATTATACTCATTTTTATTTGAATATTTTATTATACTTACTCATTTTTATTTGAATATTTCATTCTACTTACTCATTTTTAGTCGAATATTTCATTATACTTACTCATTTTTATTTGAATATTTCATTCTACTTACTCATTTTTAGTCGAATATTTCATTATACTTACACATTTTTAGTCGAATTTTTTATAATGAAGAATATACAGTGTGTATCAAATTCACGCAGAATTTGAATTCCAAAACATTCTAAACTGCTCCGAATACTTGGTAGGGTTGACCGAGTGACTAGCTAATTTTATTTTATAATAAGTTTTAAAAAAATCTTTTGATAACCCCTTAAACTAATAAAGTTGTTTTAAAAGAACAATCTTTTGATGACTCTTTAATATAATAAAGTTTTTAAAAAAAATTCTTTTGATAGCTCTTTAATATAATAAAGTTTAAAAAAAAATATTTTGATAACTCTTTAATATAATATTTTTGTGTAATCTTTTGATAAACTCTTAAATTAATAAAACTTTACTTTTAAATCTCTCTGGATTTAATAGTTACGATTGCCATGAAGGTTTTCGCGATGCTTTTAAATGGTGAAAAACAACTGAACTTTCTTGCTGACTCAATATAAGTATAAAATGTATAAATTTACTTTTTATATTTCCAGAAACAGGACACTCCTACAATAAAAAAAAAGCTCTTCTAGTTCCAGATTCAATGCATTGATCGAAAACTTCCTATAAAAACCTTCCGTTTTTTCAAAAAAAAATAGTATTAATTGAAAATATATAAAAAATATGTACTAGTTCTTAAAAAAATTAAGTTAAAGTTAATTGAAGAAAGAAACATTATTAAAAAAATAATTTAAAAAAAGCAAATTTTGATATTCAAAAACTAATAAAGTTTTTTTAAAAAAAAAAAAAAAAACATTTTTTAATAACTCTTCTATATAATAAAGTTTTTTTTTTTAAAAAACAATCTTTTGATAACTGTTTAATATAATAAAGTTTTTTAAAAAACAATGTTTTGATAACTCTTTAATATAAGTTTTAAAAAAAACCAATCTTTTGAGAACTATTCAATGTAATTTAAAAAAAAACCTTTTGGCCACTCTTTAATATAATAAAGATTTAAAAAAACAATCTTTTGATAACTCTTTAATATAATAAAGTTTTTTAAAAAATCTTTTGATAACTCTTTAATATAATAAAGTTTTTTTAAAAAAAACAATCTTTTGATAACTTTTTAAAAAAAAGTTTAAAAAACCCAATCTTTGAGAACTATTCAATGTAATTTAAAAAAAACCTTTTGGTCACTCTTTAATATAATAAAGATTTAAAAAAGAAACAATCTTATGATAACTCTTTAATATAATAAAGTTTTTTAAAATAATCCTTTGATAACTCTTCAATGTAATAAAGCTTCCAAAAAACAATCTTTTGATAACTTTTTAATAAAAGAAAGTTTTAAAAAAAAAAACCCAATCTTCTGAGAACTATTCAACGTAATTTAAAAAAAACCTTTTGGTCACTCTTTAATATAATAAAGATTTAAAAAAGAAACAATCTTATGATAACTCTTTAATATAATAAAGTTTTTTAAAATAATCTTTTGATAACTCTTCAATGTAATAAAGCTTCCAAAAAGCAATCTTTTGATAACTTTTTAATAAAAGAAAGTTTAAAAAAACAAAACAATTTTTTGATAACTCTTTAATATAATATTTTTATATAATATTTTACTAAGCTCACCTTTGGATTTAAAAGTTACATTTCGTTCTTTCGGTTTTTGCGATGCATTTAAATGGCGAAAACCAACAAAATTTTCTTGCTGACTCACTAGTATAGTTAGAAGAGACAAGTACAAAATGGATAAAAATACTTTTATATTTCCAGAAACAGGACAACCCTACAATAAAAAAATAAAAATCTTCCAGTCCCAGACTCAATGCATCGATCGAAAACCTCCCATAAAAAAAAACCTGTCGTCGAAGGACGTGGGAAAAGTGTTTAGTGACCTTTAGGGGTCAATCATACCTTCGCGTGACCACACGTAGAAGCGGAAGTCTTCGAGTAGCAAATTGGACCGAACGGGCTCCTTTCATATCAATTTATATGAAGCGAGTCGATTGTGTAATGACTGATTGCACCCATGTTAAAAGCCCATGTAAAGGATTCAATTAGGATTCTACGACAATGCTCTGTATTGACTTATCGAATTATGAAGCAGCATAAAAAAAAAGGCCAAATTTGGCGATATTTCCTCCAGATAGGAAGTAAGTTGTAGGATGTCTTTTCTTTTTTTTATTATTATTTCAATGGAAAGGGACATGTTTTTGCCGATAGGATGGAAATTGTGTTATTGCAGGGCATTAACTTTAATGGAAGTGATTACGTGTCTATGGTTCGATTAAAAAATGTGTTTTTTTTTTTAATTTAAATTTCTTTTTTTTTTGATGTTTTTTCAATTCCTTCTATTAGATCACACTCTCCCTATATATATCTTGTTCAAATTTTCAATCGTTCATAAAATACTTTTTATTCATCCACTCAAGTTCAAATACATTCTTTTTGAACTTTTAGAGAATGACACTGGATGTTAATACGGTTTTTTTCAAATATTAATTCAGTAATTAAATTTAATTCATTAATTTTAGTTTATTTTAGATTTAAGTTGCATATATCTACCAATAGAGGGCGCCAGATAAACTTAAAAAAATTATTGAAAATTATTTATAAAGGACTTTCTGCAATACAATGAAAAAAAAAAGTAGGAATTGACTTAAAATTTTTTTTTATATATTACTTGTTACTACGTAAAATACTGGTTCACACATTTCATCTAAACACTATAATTTATTTATTTAACAAATGCCGAACATTGACGCCTAAGTCATTAATTACTACTACTACCACTACACCACACACACCACATCACATCACTGTGCCTAGAGCTAAGTTGCCCCTTTACAGTTCGGGAATGATGTGGGTGAGAAGTTTGATTGGATGCTATGACGCTCTACTGTCATATGGGACCGGGAACTATGACTTAAAGTGGATTCCGAACCACTACCGAACATCAATGGCACCGCTTGGATTTGAACCGGAAATCTGTGATGCCAGAGCACTAGCCACCCGGCCATCAGGCCCCCTAAGCCATTAATTAGCTCACGGGCTGTCCAGTACTTTTTGACCATGTCTTCATACAGAGAAGGTGCACTTCAATTATTTAAATGTTCAAAACTCATAGAGCCACGCAAGACGGTTTGGGGAATCCACCGCTCTAATTTTACAGAGGTGGACACTTAAACTCTAAACAGCATGATAAACTTTCTCTGTTACAGTGTTATAGTTTTAGGGAAATACAATCAATCAGAAAAACCTCTTGCTTTATATACAGAGGAAGATTATTTAAACTCTATAATATTTTTTTCTCTGTTATTATTATTATTATTTTTTTGTGGGATCTTGGGTAATGAGAAGGCGGATTCCCAAACCATCACCCAAACCTTTTGTAAAGACATTTCTTTTTACTCGATGAAACTGATGATCCGAGACTTTTTTCGGAACACTCTATCTCATCTAAAACCTGGTTTAACTCTATTCTAAACATCCCTGATCAGCCCAGGTTTAAAACTGTTGCCCTTTTCAGACTCCTGACGGGCCACGATTGTATGGCCAATCATCTTTTTCGAATGAAAATATTTGCAAGCCCAAAATGCATGCTCTGCAGTCTTGGAGAGGACATGGATTCATCTCATCTTCCTGTCTGCCCTGCACTTGTTTCCTCTACTGTGTAGGGTCGTTACTGGGAGGCTAGGGCCCTTATGGGCTAAACATGTCACTATGTGATTTCTTTCATTTCTCGTTGTTGTTTTCATGTTCTTTGTGTTCTTTTTTTATTTTATTACTTATTGTAGCCTGCCATTGGAAATAAAAAAATTTTTTGCTGTTGTTGACGAAAAAGGGTTGCAGGTTTTTTTGCGTTTGTCGCCTTTTTAATACATCGCTCCTCACTGGGTTCTCTCTTAAATCTATTGTTTTTAGTTTTAACGGTTATTTGATGTTTTTCTCTCGCGATCGAGGTCTTTTTAATTGCATGGTTTTCATAATCGTCTGTTGAATTCTAATTACAAGTTTGCTTATTTTTTTGAGATGTTACTGTATAACTGTTTGTGATGTTACTGTGAAGCAATATTACATTTCGCAAGTAATTACGTATCTATGATCCCATTAAAAAATGCTTCTTTATTAAAATAATTTTTTTTTTTTTTTTTTTTTTTATCTAAAATAGTGGTTCTCAGATTTTATCTAAACACTAACTTAACAGGAGATATCTTTATCTGTAAGTAAAGCAAGAACATTGCCTAACTGATTGTATTTCCTTAAAACTCAAAAACTTATAACACTTTAAAGTCCAATTTTATTTTCCTTTATTACTTTTTTATCTGGTGCGTAGCTAAATTACAAAATAAAGTTCTTATCAATTATTTTTTATTAAATAAAAACTTTATTGTTTTATTATATCAAATTTTATTATTTTGTATTTTTTCATTGACGATATGACATCACAGGTCTTTCTCCTCTTGTTGCTTTTTTAATACGCTTTTATTAATTTCACCTGTATGTTTGTTTGTTTGTAACTGACTCTTTGGGCTCGATTTTGCCCTACTTTAAGATCTGATTTAATTTAAACGTTGCAGATTTATCAAGGACCGACGACAATAAAATATTTTGATAAGTTTATTATCTCATCGTGATTAGGGTCGCCAGGAGGAGTGATTTTATTTTAACCTATGAAGAGCAATTTAACCCATGTAGAAGGAAAGTACCTATGACATTCAAATCTACGCGGGGCAGTGGCTCAACGGATAACGCGCCTGACTATCGATCAGGAATTTCCCTGTTCGAATCCGGGCTGGCTCGACATATTCGCATTTAGCCTTTGTTTTACTCATAATTGAATTATTGTAAGAAATATAGTTCCAGTCCTCCGTACCTGGACCTCATTTAAATATTATAGTTTAAAAGAACTTAAAACTTTAACTTGAACTAAAAAACTGAAACTTTTAGATTAAAAAATAATTGTTAACATAAGAATAAAATGACTGACGAGAAAATTAATGTCACTGTTCTAAAAGCGTGGGGTGCTTTTTTATGACATTTTTAAACAAACTCTGCATTTCGGAGTGAAACTAGTGAAAATTTATAACGATTGACATCGAGCACCCCACGCTTTTAGAACAGTGACATTCATTTTCTCGTCAGTCATTTTATTCTTATGTTAATAATTATTTTTTACTTTTTAGTTTGATTAACTCTTAAAGCGTGGTTTTTAATGTTTTTAAACTATAATTTATTAATACTACGCTCCTTCGCTTGAATCCATTGTTTTTATTTTTAATGGTTATTAGATGTTTTTCTCTCACGGGCGATGTCTTTAAATTGCATAGTTTTCATATACGTCTGTTGAATTCCAATTGTAAGTTTGCTAATATTGCTTTATTTTTGCGACTTAATTTAAAAATCATACTTTATCCAACATATTCTTTATTAAGGAATTTTCCTCACATTGTTAAGAAATATTAAAAGCGAGTAGGCTAACGGCCTTAACTGTCAAACACCTAACGTTTCTAACCAATTATTTCTCACTGATTATTCAAAAATTGGATAAACTGTTTTATTTCATTTAACCTCGACAACGGAGTTATTACAACACTTATTAAAAGTTTCATAATTCAAAAGGCCAAGCAATAAAACTTTTTATTTCCTCACTTCAAGACTTGAAAAATGATTGATAGATTAATTTATTATTTATTTTTTGTATGCGTACGACATTGAAAAAACCAGAAACACTTAAAATTCACGTCGACTGATTAAATAAAAATCTCAACACACCCCATTTTCACAACAACAATCGATTCATTTCCTTTGATTACTTCATACATCAATTTATCAAATCACACTGATAGATCATGGTCATATATCTACCATTATGCGAGGAACTGGTATACAATGTTTTTCAACGTTATTAATTAATAGCTTTTAATTCCGATGTTAGTTTGACAGCATTGATTCGTCAATTGGCACTCTAGTGTTTAGATTATTTTTTTACCTTACAGATTAAGATCTAGATGTTTATATCGTAAATCATTGTTCGCAAAATTACAATGGTTGATTCTATCTGGTATGCAAATCAGGAGATTAATAACTGGTTTCGTTGCTTACATCTTAATGGAGAAAGAACGCCATTTGTGACAAATATGGCCTTCGAAATGATGAGTAGGTTAGAGATTTTGTTATGCTTATGCTTTATTGAAAAAGTGGTGTTTGTAAGAAAGGTCAAAATAGGTAGTAGATAAATAAATCTAAGAAAAATCTATAAAAGTGGGATATTTTGTTCATGTTTGCACGTAATACACCTATTTAAAATTTAATACAGAATTACTTAAAACATAAATCTTTTGCATTTCTGTCCCAAATAATTATGAACACTTTCTGAATTAAAAGCACAATAGAAAAAATGCAATTGCAAACAAGTATACTGTAACTGCTGTACAACTACAATTACTGCAGAATGATGCTTTATAGAATTATTTAAAAGTCAGTAAGTAAGTAAGACTTTTACATTTCCTTCCTAAATAATGAGTTTTCTCTATTAAATGTATACAGTAAAATAAAATGCAGTTGCAAACATTTAAACTGTTAAGCATTGGAAACATTTTAATTGTTAAACATTTAATTGTACAGCTACAATTATTACAAAATGCTTTCTAGAAGTATTTAAAACAGTCTTTTAAATAAAATATTTTTATCTTATTTATACATCTTACTTAAAAAAGTTTTTCCTAAATAATGATGAACGCTATAGATTTTTATGTATTAAATGCACTGTATAAAAAGTGTCATTGAAAACATTTAAATTGTTACTGTTGTACAACTACAATTACTGCAGAATGTTTTCTTAATTATGAATTGCTTGAAGGAATTATTTAAAACTTGAATGAATTACTTAAAAAAGTTTTTTACATTTCCTTCGTAAATAATGATAAACGTTACAAATTTTTTTCTGTTAAATGCACAGTAGAAACAAGTGCAATTGCAAACTTTAAACTGTTAGTGTTGTACAATTATAATTAATCTAGAATTATTTCTAGAATCATTTAAAAAAATCTTTTACATTTCTTTCGTAAACAATGATAGTGATTTTTATGCATTAATTGCACAGTAGAAAAAGAAATGCAATTGCAATTAATTAAACTGTTACTGTTGTACAACTACAATTATTGATGTGCAATTCGAATTTACCTATGTGGTCTTTTCTTTTCGTTGTTTTTGTTATAAATATGTAGGTTTTTGTGTTCTTCTTATGAATATCTTGAACAGCTCCCTGATCGACCATGAAGAGAAGACATTGTTTTCCAAGAACATGTTGAAGGATAATTGTACCACAATTGCATTTTCATGGAAAGGAAATCCAGAACCCCTCCCCCCTTCCATTGAACAGTTTGATTATCAATGCTTCTATAAAGCTACATATACTTTGTACATTGTACTACTATACAAATTTCAGAGAAAAAAAATAAAAAGATTGAACTATTTTACTATAAGTACTTTGATGATCTTAATTACTATAAGTATTTTGATTGTCCCATGTACTGTAAATACTTTGGTTATCCTATGTATTATAAATAAATTGAATACCATGTACTATAAATACTTTGATCGTCTTGCACTATATAGTACTTTGATTGTCCCATGTATTATAAATACTTTGATTGTCCCATGTATTTTAAGAATTATTACATTGCATTACATTGAATGTCAAGTACTATAAATATTTTGATCGTTTTGTACTATAAGTGTAATGATTGTCCCATGTATTTTAAGTACATTGAATGTCAAGTACTATGAATACTTTGATCGTCTTGTACTATAAGTACTTTGATAGTTCCAAGTACTATAAGTATTTTATTGTTCCATGTTCCAGAAGTATTTTGATTATCTCATGTACTTTGATTATCCCATGTACTATAAGTACATTGATTGTCCCATGTGTTATAAGAACATTGAATGTCAAATACTATAAATACTTTGATCGTCTTGTACTATAAGTGTAATGATTGCCCCATGTATTATAAGAACATTGAATGTCAAATACTATAAATACTTTGATCGTCTTGTACTGTAAGTGTAATGATTGTCCTACGTATTATTATATGTACCTTGAATGTCAAGTACTAAATACTTCGATCGTCTTGTACTATAAGTACTTTGATAGTTCCAAGTATTATAAGTATTTTGACTGCCCATGTTCCAGAAGTATTTTGGTTATCTCATGTGCTTTGATTATCCTATGTACTAAAAGTGCTTTTTTTTTTTTTTTTTTTTTTTTTTTTTCGTATTAATATATGCATATACGAGTACATTGTAGTTAACTTTCAAAGTTCAACATAAAGATATATATATACATAGCGGGTTTTTTCCCTTAATGGCGTGTTAGTGGGGGAGGTGTCTTGCAAGAAGAAAAAAAATTGCAATGATTTCTCTCCCCCCTCCAAACATCCCTCATTAGCCAAGCGCAGCGGAGAAGAAAAGGTCTCAAATAACTGATGATAATCTCTCCTTCAGATTTCCTGTTCGTTCCAAGGAAGGAAACAGGATGCTAAGAGCGGATTCCTGTCAGTTGGTCCACCCCCTCTTGCACCCCCATAATCGTCTGCCGGTAGGTGAAGGTCTTCGCTCTGATATACCCCCACGAGGGGAATGTAGGGCTTCTGAAAAAAAAAAGAAAGAAAAAAAAATCGGAGCTTTTGTCTGACAATACAGCCAGAATTTTGAAGACATTTTTTTTGCAAGCATTGGTAATCCACATAGATTACAAAGACCATCCCTCAAATATATCCCTGAATATTGTCATCAATTTGTACAGTAAATTTTGTTCAAAATTCAAATTTAACAAAACATTTACCAAATATTGTATATTCGTACAAGGAAAACTAAACTAACAATAAGATTTTGCTTTAGGAGCAATTTCAAATATGTTTTTGGAAATATTTGAGACTAATTTTATCTATTTGTAAATCTTAAGATGGAAAATTCAAATTTTACTCTAAACAATAAACTTCGGTTAAAACTTTGGCATTTGCCTTAAGCATATGTTATTGCTAAAACTGAAAAGCAAACTTTTAATTAACTGTAACTGCACTACAGAAGAGATTTATGCAATTCTGCGCAGAAAATAGAACTGGTAATTGATTTGAGAATACTTAACAAGAATTTAGCCAGAGGTGGAGAATCGAAGTCAGAGTTAGGAGTCGGAGTTAAAAATTATAATTATTTTTCCAAAATTGTAGGAACTAATGTTAAAATTAAATGTCAAAGAGGCTATTCAATTGTATCCTTCATTAATACAAACATCAGCAAAGACAGTATTGTACAGTATCATTTTAATATTGTATAGTATTATTAGACAGTATTATTTTAGTAACATACCAAGTAAGTGTTCAGAGACGTTTCTTAACACTGAGGGTTATAAAAAGCTTTCTTGGATCAACAATAAAAGAAGATCTTATGGATGCAATTCTATTATTGAGAAAAAAATAATATTTAATGTATTACATAGACCGACTCAGGGCTCAAGGACAATGTATACAACTAGCATAAAATAGGAGAAAAAGACTCAATAGTGAATGTGACAGTGTATAAAGTATCCAACATCTATTGTTCAGAGCTTGGGGATTTTGGCAGTTTTCCCCTATGCGGCAGGCAAATTCGGAGCAGTTACTTAAAAGCACTTCATCACCAGGTGGAGGGCTGTTTAGTATACATGGTGGAACATGACCATCCGGAGAGAAAGTATATTTCGTGCACCCTGCGCGTTGTCAATTGTCGGATTTTGGACATAGAAGTGGAGTCGTTCTACGAATTTATAATTATCTGTTTTTAAGTGTGCTAACTATTTTACGTCTCTAATTGAATGCTTGTTCATTCATTCGATTTGGGAAGAAGGTTGTGTCCTCCAAGAGGGTAATGTTAGTACCTAATTATGATAGCACTGATTTGTACACCAATCAATATTAGAAAACAATAGCTGAATTGATTATTCATATTTTAAATAATTAAAACCTAAATTCAAAGGTTTGCCAATATGCCAAATCTTAAACTTCCATGCATATGCCAAAAACGAGCCTTATACATTCATTCATAGACCCAATGAACAGAGACCAATGAACACTTCACGGCGACTCGGAGACAGCGCTTTACTGGCCTGCGAGAGAACTCTTAAGGCAATGTCTTCGGTCATCTTTGCATTTTTTGGACGTTTATTCTTTTGTACTTTTTTTTTCCTTGTTATTATTATTATTATTTTTATTCTACTTGTACTTGCCTTGCCATTGGAAATAAAAAAAACATTCATTCATTGGTTTTTTGAAGGAGGATGTGTCCTTCAAATATCCTCCTAGATGCTAATATTAGTACCTAATTATGATGGCACGGAGGACTAATGTTGTACACCAAAGTGTATTAACTTTGTAAATTGATTGAAAGTCTTCATGCCAGCACATAGAAACTTAAGTACTCCCACACTTGAAGAGAGAGAAAAAATAGCATTTATGAAACTTGTGACTTGATATCTAGGGATGTCAATCTAATTCCGCGAACTTTGAACTAGAAAAGAAAATATGCAGTATATTCAGCTTCATCCAAGATAAACTACAATAGAAGGGTTGATACACTGTACCCTAAATTTTGGCGAAAGCCCCATAACATATTGGTCTTCCTTTTTCATGTAGATTAACCAATGTAGGTCTTGGCATGGGGCCTGAATGGCCGAGTGGCTAGCTCTCTGGCGTTCGATACCACAGGTATGTTTATAGTGGTTCGGAATTCACTTTAAACCATAATGGTCCCATTCTAATATGATAGTAGAGCGTTGTCTTGAGGTTTAGTCAGTCTTCAACCCTGATGGTTCCTTGCTAAAGTGAAGCTGCATATTACCCTCAGCCATGGATCATGTCGCCTGTGACGCGATCTCTTGGACCTGGTGTAGGGTTTCCTGCACCAAGGGGGTTAATAGCAACAACAACGTCTTGGCTTACGAATTTAACTTGCCTATACCTGACATAATCTTCTGGTTTAGCTTTTCTTACCGGGTTTCGAACTTGACATCCCTTTGTTCAGGAGGGGCCAGGCCTTTGCATTCCTTCAATCAATTAGTTAAAAAAACAGTATTTTCATGAGATATAATGATTTATACGCTTTTATTTATCAATAAATCGGTCACATTATCAACGATACATAGCAGTAAGAAATTAATGCCATTAACTTGAGTTTAGATAATGGTAAAAAAATACGAAAAGTCTTAGATTTACGAAAAAAAATCATTTATTATATCTGTAAATCGCCACTAATACCTTGCATGTCTTGATAACAGCAATCTTCCAGTGATAAACAATGATTCCAACCTGAGGCCATATTCACCTGAAATAACATTATTCCCCAAACTGCTCACCGATTATTGTCCCGCATTGAGGAAAGCGTATCACTTCTTTCTTCATTTTATCCATCTATTAGTGCAAAAAAAAAGCTGAATTATCGGTACATCAGAGACCATCTAAACAATGGCGAACTACAATTTTATTTTATTCAACAGCTTAGAAGTAATTATCTTAATTATAGAGTAGATTACGGCAATAGCTGCTACAAAAAAAAACTGGTTCTTTTTTATTACTATTTTGCTGCAAATAAATAAAATAATGGACTGATGATAATCTTTTTTTCTTTTTGGTCCATCAAGTATACGATGAGCAATAATTCTAAATTCTTCATTTATACCTTTTAGAAAAAGAAAAAAATAATAACTGACTGCAATATTATTTCAACCTCACATTTATTCTGTCAACTTGCAGAGGAATAATAACTTAACTTCCTCGAATTTAAAGCGATATATAAATATATATATATATATATATATATAGTATATTTATAGGCATAGAAGTTTCAGGGTCGGTTTCATGCAGGGTGGATGACATGGAGAGTTTGTAGTGACTCGGGATCTACTTTAAACCGCAAGTCCGGTCTAATATGACTGTAGAGCTATGGACGTAGGGCTGTCAGCCCGACCCTACCTAAAAGAGGGGAACATCTCCTGTCTCGAAATCTACCAGTAGGCAGCCGGCCTTGACTCACAATGAGGCTGGATTTGCATTCGGTACAAACAAAAAAGAAAATTTGTCAATAACTTTGATCGCAAGATGCAAGACATTTGGATACCAAAAAGTAAATCACGAAAATATTGTCAAATATATAATAAAATCATTGCTAATAACAAATGCATTGTAAATTAAGTATATGATTAGCATTCAGTACAAATAAAAAGAAAATTTGTCAATAACTTTGATCGCAAGATGCAAGACATTTGGATACCAAAAAAGTAAATCACGAAAATATTGTCAAATATATAATAAAATCACTGCTAATAACAAATGCATTGTAAATTAAGTATATGATTAGCATTCAGTACAAATAAAAAAGAAAATTTGTCAATAACTTTGATCGCAAGATGCAAGACATTTGGATACCAAAAAGTAAATCACGAAAATATTGTCAAATATATAATAAAATCACTGCTAATAACAAATGCATTGTAAATTAAGTATATGATTAGCATTCAGTACAAATAAAAAAAGAAAATTTGTCAATAACTTTGATCGCAAGATGCAAGACATTTGGATACCAAAAGTAAATCACGAAAATATTGTCAAATATATAATAAAAAATCACTGCTAATAACAAGTGCATTGTAAATTAAGTATATGATTAGCATTCAGTACAAATAAAAAGAAAATTTTTCAATAACTTTGATCGCAAGATGCAAGACATTTGGATACCAAAAGGTAAATCACGAAAATATTGTCAAATATATAATAAAATCACTGCTAATAACAAGTGCATTGTAAATTAAGTATATGATTAGCATTCAGTACAAATAAAAAAGAAAATTTGTCAATAACTTTGATCGCAAGATGCAAGACATTTGGATACCAAAAAGTAAATCACGAAAATATTGTCAAATATATAATAAAATCACTGCTAATAACAAATGCATTGTAAATTAAGTATATGATTAGCATTCAGTACAAATAAAAAGAAAATTTGTCAATAACTTTGATCGCAAGATGCAAGACATTTGGATACCAAAAAGTAAATCACGAAAATATTGTCAAATATATAATAAAAATCACTGCTAATAACAAGTGCATTGTAAATTAAGTATATGATTAGCATTCAGTACAAATAAAAAAAGAAAATTTTTCAATAACTTTGATCGCAAGATGCAAGACATTTGGATACCAAAAGGTAAATCACGAAAATATTGTCAAATATATAATAAAATCACTGCTAATAACAAGTGCATTGTAAATTAAGTATATGATTAGCATTCAGTACAAATAAAAAAAAAAAAATTTGTCAATAACTTTGATCGCAAGATGCAAGACATTTGGATACCAAAAAGTAAATCACGAAAATATTGTCAAATATATAATAAAATCACTGCTAATAACAAATGCATTGTAAATTAAGTATATGATTAGCATTCAGTACAAATAAAAAAGAAAATTTGTCAATAACTTTGATCGCAAGATGCAAGACATTTGGATACCAAAAAGTAAATCACGAAAATATTGTCAAATATATAATAAAATCACTGCTAATAACAAGTGCATTGTAAATTAAGTATATGATTAGCATTCAGTACAAATAAAAAAGAAAATTTGTCAATAACTTTGATCGCAAGATGCAAGACATTTGATACCAAAAAGTAAATCACGAAAATATTGTCAAATATATAATAAAATCACTGCTAATAACAAATGCATTGTAAATTAAGTATATGATTAGCATTCAGTACAAATAAAAAAGAAAATTTGTCAATAACTTTGATCGCAAGATGCAAGACATTTGGATACCAAAAAGTAAATCACGAAAATATTGTCAAATATATAATAAAATCACTGCTAATAACAAGTGCATTGTAAATTAAGTATATGATTAGCATTCAGTACAAATAAAAAAGAAAATTTTTCAATAACTTTGATCGCAAGATGCAAGACATTTGGATACCAAAAGGTAAATCACGAAAATATTGTCAAATATATAATAAAATCACTGCTAATAACAAGTGCATTGTAAATTAAGTATATGATTAGCATTCAGTACAAATAAAAAAGAAAATTTGTCAATAACTTTGATCGCAAGATGCAAGACATTTGGATACCAAAAAGTAAATCACGAAAATATTGTCAAATATATAATAAAATCACTGCTAATAACAAATGCATTGTAAATTAAGTATATGATTAGCATTCAGTACAAATAAAAAAGAAAATTTGTCAATAACTTTGATCGCAAGATGCAAGACATTTGGATACCAAAAAGTAAATCACGAAAATATTGTCAAATATATAATAAAATCACTGCTAATAACAAATGCATTGTAAATTAAGTATATGATTAGCATTCAGTACAAATAAAAAAGAAAATTTGTCAATAACTTTGATCGCAAGATGCAAGACATTTGGATACCAAAAAGTAAATCACGAAAATATTGTCAAATATATAATAAAATCACTGCTAATAACAAGTGCATTGTAAATTAAGTATATGATTAGCATTCAATACAAATAAAAAAGAAAATTTGTCAATAATTTTTGATTTTAGATGAAAGACAACAGGTCGCAAATCAGTTAAAAAAATGTCATGTTATGTTTAGCTGTTATCCAAACTCATATAATTGTCCTTATACATCATAAAATATAGACGAGACTACGAGACTAGTTTCGCCAACTTCAGTATCCATTAACAGTGTTAAAGATTTTATTTCACATTATTACGGTATGGAAGCTAGTTTTTTAAAGCTCCAATATGACTTATATGAATATATATGGCTTATCCAATATGATTTGCAGGAGACACTACGAGCTAATGTGAATTACAATGTTTAAGCTGGTATGTAAGACAATTAAAAATAATAATTTCCAGTATTGAGTCTGCATGAAATTGCATGTTGTATTTATATTTTTATATGTTTGCATGCAGTTATATATATATGGATCGCATGATGACAAGTTTGGAGTCTGATTATGAATATTCAAGGTCATTCTACTTCATGAAGGTCATTGTTGGTTGGAATCCTTCCATTAAACTCCATGCATCTGGAACTTTAGTGCAACTTAACTCACAGAAGCTGAAAAAAATAAGTGCAAGTGTCGGGGAAGTCTTTGAAATTCCCAGCAAAGATCATCAAGAATCTGGGTCAGAACTTCTGAAGAGGCCCCTTTAGGGGGTTCCTGCCCTCAGCGCCCGAGAACCTTAAATAATTCATCCACTCCGCAACTCCCCTATTACCAGAAAATACGATAATAGCCGACGGTATCCAATTCGGATGGGACAGCCAGCCAAACCGAAAGCTGGGCTTACTTTTTCCAAAAGCCACCCTACCGAAAAAATAAGGGAAGTTCTTGTATCATGCTGGTGGTAAAAAAAAAAAAAAAAAATTGTTGGGGTTCCTCTGTTTGAGATGGATGTATTCAGTGGGGTTCTCATTAAAGTATGGGATGCCCATTCATTCCGCAAGAAATTCATTTGGTGCAACAGTGTTGGTGTGGTACGTTTGGGCGTCCTGTTACTTTTATTTTCCCAACCACTACTTTGGAGGGGGTGTTCTGATTTTTGATGTGTGGAAAGTTTTGAAGAAGAGATTGATTTGTCTCCCTACCTTTTTTATGTTCTTATCCATTGTTTTCGATGCGGAATTTGCGGAGTTAGAGGTGGGTAAGAAGATATGTTTTGGTGGGGCTTCTGTCATTTCAAATTCTGATTTGGAATACAGGCAGTTGTGGAAGGGAAGGTGGGAATCGTTTGCTTCCGTTTCTTTTCATGGGTTTTATGTGCAATTAATTTATGAATAATCACTTTGACTGTCACGATAGAAATCAATTTTTATTACATCTACTTGAGCTGTCGTTTTTTCTCCCCGCATTTTTTGTCATGCCTTAATTAAAATTCAAGTACCTCTGTAAATTTGTAAGGTAGCTCTGCAAATTTGTAAGTTAACTCTGTAAATTTGTAAGGTAGCTCTGCAAATTGGTAAAGTACCTCTGTAAATTTGTAAGGTAGCTCTGCAAATTTGTAAGGTAGCTCTGTAAATTTGTTGATTTTGCTGTAAAACATCACCACTCTTTCATCAACCGCATTGTTTTAACTTTGTAGAACACAAAGCCCTTATTAAAACTGTAATTACAACAAAGATTCCGGATTGTTAATTTCATAAGAAAACACCATATAAATTACATTATACCGCATAAATGTACTTGAAAATCCTTACGGCAGGCTTTGTTAACCTTTGCGAACTTATGGACTGTATTCACCTTCAACGCTGTCCTGCGCTCTCTGCCTCATATTTGTGGAAGCGATATTGGGAAGCTAGGAGCCGAATGGGTCCACAGATTTTTCTTAGACTATAGACAAAAGACTTTCACTCTAAATCTTTTGTTGTCTATAGTCTACGAAAAGGCTATAGGCAAAAGACTTTACTTAGACGTAGACTATACTATAGACTAAAGAAAAAACAATATAAAATAGCAAATGGCAACACGTTTGCTATTATATATATTGCTTTGTTTTGTTCTGCATGGCTCCAGTTGTGTCTTTTGTACCCGGCATTGGAAATAATAAAAAAAAACGTATTATATGTAAAAATACATGCAGTATACCAAAATGTGCTTTATTATATACAAATTTAGAATGACAAATACACTCATTAGCAAATCTACAACCCGCCCCCAATAAATTACCAGGGGTCGACCCCGTTCAAAGCATTAACTCCCCAAAAGCCACTCTTTCCATCCAAAGAGGGAGGAGGGAATCATTTGATTTAAGAGCCTTTCGAACCTGTGTGAATTCGAAGGTGTATCTACTTCCGGTAATAGATGCGCCCGAGTGACATTTTCATCTTATAAATCATATCCCATTTCCCTTTGTGCCTTAATTGCCCGAATTTACCCGCCATGCGTCAAAGGAAGGCGCCGATACGATTATTGACTCGAATTCCTCAAAACGACCCCCAATTAAATAATTAAAGGAAGGGAAATTTAAAATCGTCTGCTCGTCCCCAATATTCCATTCCGTTCCCATTCAATTTCCCCTCATCTTTTGGAAATGTGTTCCATTCGGAATAGATTCGGTTTCGTTATTATGCGTCTCCTTTTATTGGCGAGATAAAAGACGAAGCGGTAATGTAGGCGCGTTGCGAATAACAATGTATTCGTCTTTGTCATTTGCGGCAAATGGTTTTAAGAGCGATGGAGTTATTTGTTTAGGTGGAATTCGATCAGGGACAGGGGAAATTCGAAGCACTCGCTGCTTCCATTGTTGCCATTCGCCGGATGATAAAAGATTGAAAATGATACATGTGGAAGCGAAGTGAATGAATCAAGATGTTCGATTTGCATGGCTTCGGAGAGTTGAGGTTTACGAAGTTAATAAATTTCGTATGGTTCTTTCTGTAAAACCTAAACAGAATGAAATTGTAATTAGTACATTTAAATAGATTCTCTAAATGTTCGATTGATATATAGATGAACAAAATATGTAAAAATTACTTTGATAGAATCATTAACATTTATTCATAACAACAAGAAATTTAATAAGTAGACGATGGACTAATATGGAATCTTAATGTTTACGCTTTTATTGTTGCCATTCGCCGGATGATAAAAGATTGAAAATGATACACATGGAAGCAAAGTGAATGAATCGATAAGTGCGATTTGCGAGGTTTACGAAGTTAATAAATTCTGTGTGGTTCTTTCTGCAAAACCTAACAGAAGGATATTGTAATGAGTTCATTAAAATAGATTCTCTAAATGTTCAATTTACATATCAACGAACAAAATATGTAAAAATGAGTATGGCGGAATCATTCACATATATTTTAATAACTAAACGGTGGACTAATATAGAATCTTAATTTGTACACTTTTACTGTTGCCATTCACTGGATGATAAAAGATTGAAAATGATACATGTGGGAGAGAAGTGAATGAATCAAGATGTGCTATTTGTATGGCTTCGGAGAATATGGGTTTTAGAAGTTAATAAATTCTACGTGGTTCTTTCTGTAAAGGCCAAAAGAAGTATATTATAATTAGTTCATTTAAATAGATTCTCTAAATGTTCAATTTATATATCAATGAACAAAATATGTAAAAATGAGTATGGTGCAATCCTTCACATATATTTTAATAAGTAAACGATGGACTAATATAGATTCTTAATTTGTACACTTTTACTATTGCCATTCGCCGGATGATAAAAGATTGAAAATGATACAAGTGGAAGCGAAGTGAAAGAATCAAGATGTGAGATTTGCATGGCTTCTGAGAGAGTTTGAGGTTCTCGAAGTTAAGAAATTCTGTGTGGTTCTTTCTGTAAAAGCTAAGAGAAAGAAATTGTAATTAGTTCATTTAAATAGATTCTCTGAATTTTCGATCTACATATCAATGAACAGTATATGTAAAAATGAGTATGGTGGATTCATTCACAATTATTCATAACAACATAAAATTTAATAAGTAAATGATGGACTCATATAGAATCTTAATTTGTACACTTTTACTGTTGCCATTCGCCGACTGATAAAAGATTGAAAATGATACATGTGGAAGCGAAGTGAACGAATCGGCTTCAGAGAGTTTGAGGTTCTCGAAGTCAATAAATTCTGTGTGGTTCTTTCTGTAAAACCTAACGGAACGAAATTGTAATTAGTTCGTTTAAATAGATTCTCTAAATGTTCAATTTGCATATCAATTAACAAAATATGTAAAAATGAGTATGGTGGAATCATTTACATTTATTCATAACAACACAAAATTTAATAAGTAAACGATAGACTAATATAGAATCTTAATTTGTACACGTTTACTGTTGCCATTAGCTGGATGATAAAAGATTATAAATGTTACAAATACAGATGAAGTGAATGGAATGAAAATTGCATGTCCTCGAAATTAATCATTTCTATGTGGTTCTTCCGGCAAAAATTAATAGAATGAAATTTTCATTAGTTCCTTCAAATAGATGTTTTGAATGTTGAATTTAAATATCAATTTACAAGATATGTAAAGATGAGTGTGAAATCGCTCGCTGTTATCAGTAATAACAAAACATTTAGTAAATAAAAGATGAATTAATATAGAATTACTTTTCTAGATTTGTACACTTTTATTGTTGACCTTCATGCAATAGATTATTTAATTTAAAAAAAATATTATACCTTTATCAATTATATCGATGCATTAAAGAGGATAAAATAGCTAAAATGATTTTGTTTGTATTGTTTATGATGCCGCTACGAAGTTTACACATAATTTGACTTTTATAACTTGTATTAATTATTATTACTTTATTAATTTTATTATTACTTTTAACTTTTTTAACTTTTAAATAACTTTTTATGACTTTTATATGAAAATAATTTTAGTAATTAATTACGTATTATATAATTTAATCAACAATATATTATATAACAACTGTATCAATGCATTGAAGAGGATAATATGATGACAACGATTTTATTTTTATTGTTCACAATGCCGATGCAAAGTTTGCACTTAATTTGAATTTTTAACAATTATTTTAAAATAATTAGGTAATTAATTACTTATTTTATAATTTAATTAAAAACATATTTTATTTTAATTGTATAGATGTATAAAAAAGGATATAATATTGAAAAGGATTTTGTTTTTATTGTTTGTGATGTCGATATGAAGTTTACATTTAACTTCCCTTTTTGGCAATTATATAAAAATAATTATGTAATTAAATACGTATTATATAATTTAATTAAAAACATATTATATATCAATTGTATCGATGCAATGGAGAAGGTAATATATTGAAACGATATTATATTTATTGCCTATGATGCCGATAGAGAATATACACTTAATTTCACTTTTTATTAATTATATAAAAATAATTAAGTAATTAATTATGTTCAGCATTGTATTGAACTATGTAAATTCCATTTGTTTATAGTGCGCATGTGCGCCTTCTTCTGTTTTGTATATAAGGCGAAGTAAGCCGAAATCTAGGTTCTTGTTTTTCAAATGCTTGTAAGTGAACAATTTACAATAAAGTGGATGTGGATTCACTGAGTATTTGCTAATTCCATCTATCGACACCCTGCAAGTCTGATACAAATTACGTATTATATAAATTAAGTAAAAATTTATTATACATCCATTATATACATGCATTGAAGAGAATAAAATATAGAAAAAAACTTTGAATTGTTTATTTATAAAGCGTTTATGTATAAAGCTTACATTTAATTTCACTTTTTAATAATTATATAAAAGTAATTATGTAATTAATTACATATAATTTAATTAAAAATATATATAACAATATTATAGTTTTTTTTTTTTTTTTTTTTTTTTTTTTTTTTTTTTTTTTTTTGAAGCTGAAAAAGTATTAAAAACGATTTTTTTTTAATAAAGATACACAAAGTTTACACTATTTTACAGCAATTACATAAAAATAATTACATAATAATTTAATTAAAAAATATATTATATATCAATTGTATCGATATATTGAAATAAAATATTGAAGATAATTTTGTTTTTACCCCTTATGATGCCGACACGAAATTTACACATTTTACTTAATGATAATTACAAACTGCGAATTGCATAATTTAATTAAAAATTATTTATCAATTGTATTTTTGATGCGGAAAATGCATTGAAAACGATTTCCTTTTTATGCTTATTCGCAAAGCTTATAATCAATTTTATTTTATAATAATTACATAAAAATACTTACATAATAATTTAATTAAAAAATATATTATATCTTTACCAATTTAGTCATTGTATTGAAGATGATAAAATATTGAAGACGATTTTGCTTTTATTGCTTAGAATGGCGATACAAAAGATCACATACAATTTTAATTTATAATAATTATGTGAAAATAATTATTTAATACAGAATTATTATAAAATTTAATTTTAAAAGTCCATAAATTCTTTCATAATAGAAGTTAGAAAATCCTCATATATCTTTACAAACCACATCGACGTATCGAAAAGATTAAAAAAAAAAAAATCCAAAATAAATTTATTTTTATTTCCTTTAAAACCTATACACCACCTACACACAATGTTAAAAAATATATATTACTGATTTATAAGACTTTTCTACAACGTTAGCAATCACCAGAAATACAAAGTATCTATCTATTCACGTTTTTAAGTCCAAAGACTCAAACAGAACAGAACAGAAAAGAAAATTACTGCAAATTCCTTTTCTCTTCAATTTAATAGCACCGAATCTTATATAAAGGAAACCAATATTAAAACGATCATTTAAGTCACAAATGGGAAACAGCAAAAAATAAATAAATAAAAAAGAAGTGAAACTTCGTTGGAAAAATGTAAAAATCTTGACACATCACATCCAGGTCTGTGATCAATGATTGCAGCATGTTAAGTTTAAACTCTTCCGAGAACCAATACGCATCGTTTGGTAGAACACTAACGTCAAGACACTAAGGGGTGGGGAAAACCCCTGCGAAAGAATCCATTTATTATGAAAAGTTGTGTCGAAATTCCATGGACTTCTATTTCGTGCGAAACTAAACAAAATCGAAAATGTCGATTTCGCTTGGTAAGGAACTCGTGATGTATGGTTCGAGTTTTTAATCATGTCGTTCCTCATAGATGGGCGCTTTGCAAGAAGTGGGAGACAGAAAGAAAAATTAGCTTTATTATTTATGACAGAAACTGCTTTTGGTGATAGATCCTCTGTTTTGTGTTGAGAGCCGTAAGTGGTGAGCGTGTAGAATAGATTTAAAAAGTGCTTAAAAAGGTAAAATTCGTGATAAGATAAAGACTTGATATAAAGAAAATGAAATTATGGTGAGATAATGATGAAGAAACTGTGCTAGTGTTTCTATTGTGACGAAAGTTTGATTCTCGTAAGGAATTGTGCTAATGAAAATTTGCTTTATTACTTATGACGATAAAGTTTTTCATAATGGATTTGCAATGGATGATGATGTGAGTAATTTTAAATGTTAAGTTTAATATAATAGGTTAGTAGTAAGTAGAAATAGTTAATTTAATGAAATAAGATTGATAATTAATGAGATAATTTTGATGAGCAAACTATACATGGTGTAGACGTAATGTGTCGACGGTGACGAAAGTTTGACACTCATAAGGAATTGCGCTGCAGTCCATTAATTAAAAAATCCGTCAGCTAAAAGATCCATTAATTCTTTCGCGATAGAAGTTACAAAATCCACATATATGTTTACAAATTGCCTCAAAATATTTAAAAGGTAAGAGAAAAAAAACTCGAAAAATAATTTGCTTTTCATTTCTTTCGAAGCCTATACCCCACCTACATACTATATTAAAACAAAAAAATAACTGATTTACAAGACTTTTTTTCGTTAACAGTCACCAGAAATACAAAGTATCTATATATTCACGTTTTTAAGTCCAAAGACTCAAACAGAACAGAACAGAAAAGAAAATTACTGCAAATTCCTTTTCTCTTCAATTTAATAGCACCGAATCTTATATAAAGGAAACCAATATTAAAACGATCATTTAAGTCACAAATGGGAAACAGCAAAAAATAAATAAATAAAAAAAAAGTGAAACTTGGTTGGAAAAATGTAAAAATCTTGACACATCACATCCGGGTCTGTGATCAATCGTTGCAGCATGTTAAGTTTAAACTCTTCCGAGAACCAATACGCATCGTTTGGTAGAACACTAACGTCAAGATACTAAGGGATGGGGAAAACCCCCCCACGAAAGAATCCATTTATTATGAAAAGTTGTGTCGAAATTCCATGGACTTCTATTTCGTGCGAAACTAAACAAAATCGAAAATGTCGATTTCGCTTGGTAAGGAACTCGTGATGTATGGTTCGAGTTTTTAATCATGTCGTTCCTTATAGATGGGTGCTTTGCAAGAAGTGGGAGACAGAAGGAAAAATTTGCTTTATTACTTATGACAGAAAATGCTTTAGGTGATGGATTCTCTGTACGTTAAAAGCCGTAAGAATCAATTTAAAAAATGTGTGGTGAAAAGATAAAACTCATCAGGTAAAGACTTGATTTAAAGACAATTAAACTGTGGTGAGATAATATATTGACGAATCAACTCTGCATGATGTAGGCGTAGTCTGACGAAAGTTTGATTCTCATAAGCAATTGCATTGCAGATATTTTTACGTAAAAAAAATAATTGCTTTATTACTTATGACAGAAAAGGATTTTGGTGATGGATTCTCTGTTGTACTAGTATGTTAAAAGTCGTAAATGATGAACATTTAGAATCGGTTAAAAGATGTGATTTAAAAAGTTAAAACTCGTGATAAGGTAAAGACTCGATTTAAAGAAAAGTAAATTGTGGTGAGATAATATAGATGAGTAAACTATGCGTGGCGTAGATGTAGTGTACTGATTGTGACGAAAGTTTGTTTCTCATAAGGAACTACAATGCAGTCATTTCTACTTAAATGAAAATTTGCTTTATTACTTATGACAGAGAAGATTTTTTTTGCAATGGATGATAATGTGATGGGTTTGTGAGTTTAAAGCAATATAAAGTGGTAAGTAGAATCTGTTAATTTGATGAAATAATATTGATAAATATTGCTGTCATTTCTACGTAAATGAAAATGTACTTTATTACTTATGACAGAAAAGGTTTTTTTCGGTAAGAGATGATCATGTGATTGATTTTTCAGTTTAAAATATAATTCAGTACTAAGTAGGTTTGATTAATTTGATGAAATAATATTGATGAGCAAACTATGCTTAGTGTAGGTGTAGTATGTTGATTGTGAAAATAAGGTCTACTCTCTTACGGGAATGAACTGCTGTCATTTCTACGTAATTTCCATGGACTTCTATTTCCATTTCATGCGAAATTAAACAAAATCGAAAAATGTCGATTTCTTTCGGTAAGGAACTCGTGATGTATGGTTCCGAGTTTTAATCATACCGTTCCTCGTAGATGGGTGCTTTGCAAGAAGTGGGAGACAGAAAGAAAAATTTGCTTTATTACTTATGACAGAAAATGATTTTGGTGATGGATTCGCTGTTGTATGTTGAAAGCCGTAAGAAATGAGCATTTAGAATCGGTAAAAAGATGTGTTTTAAAAAGGTAGACCTCATCAGGTAAAGACTTGATTTAAAGACGATTATATTTCAATAAGATAATACTTACTGATGAGTAAACTATGCTAGTGTGTCGATTGTGACAAAATTTTGATTCTTGTAAGGAATTGCGCTGCTGTCATATCTACGTAAAGGAAAATTTGCTTTAATACTTATGAGAGAGAAGGCGTTTTCTTGATGTATTCTTTTGTTGTAAGTGGTGAGTATCTAGGATAAGTTGAAAATTGTTTTAAAAAGTTAAAATTAAACTTATAAGGAAAAAAACTATGACTAAGATAAGACGAAAGACGAAAACTATTTATAAACTTATTTAAAGAAAATTCAATTTCAATGAGATAATATTGATGAATAAACTATGCTAGTGTGTCGATTTTATTACTTACAATGTGTGTTGTTTTTATTATTTACAATGCCGATTCAAAGCTCACATATATATTAATTTATAATAATTACATAAAAATAATTATTATGTAATTTAATTTTAGATATCCATGCATTCTTTTACAATAGAAGTTAGAAAATTTTCATATATGTTTACAAATCGCATCGGAGTGTCGAAAACATAAAAAAAAAAAAAAAAAAAAAAAAATCGAAAATAAATTTATTTTTATTTCCTTCCAAACCTATACGTCACCTACAAACAATATTAAAACAAAAACGAAAAAAAATCAATGATTTATAAGACTTTTCTATAACGTTAGCAATCACCAGAAATACAAAGTATCTATCTGTTCACGTTTTTAAGTCCAAAGACTCAAACAGAACAGAAAAGAAAATTACTGCAAATTCTTTTTCTCTTCAATTTAATAGCACCGAATCTTATATAAAGGAAACCAATATTAAAACAATCATTTAAGTCACAAATGGGAAACAGCAAAAAATAAATAAATAAAAAAGAAGTGAAACTTGGTTGGAAAAATGTAAAAATCTTGACACATCACATCCGGGTCTGTGATCAATGATTGCAGCATGTTAAGTTTAAACTCTTCCGAGAACCAATACGCATCGTTTGGTAGAACACTAACGTCAAGACACTAAGGGGTGGGGAAAACCCCCGCGAAAGAATCCATTTATTATGAAAAGTTGTGTCGAAATTCCATGGACTTCTATTTCGTGCGAAACTAAACAAAATCGAAAATGTCGATTTCGCTTGGTAAGGAACTCGTGATGTATGGTTCGAGTTTTTAATCATGTCGTTCCTCGTAGATGGCTACTTTGCAAGAAGTGGGAGACAGAAAGAAAAATTTGCTTTATTACTTATGACAGAAAATGCTTTTGGTGATGGATTCGCTGTTGTATGTTAAACGCCGTAAGTGGTGAGCATTAAAACTCATCAAGTAAAGACTTGATCTAAAGAAAATTAAATTGTGGTGCGAAAATATTCAAGAAACTATGCTAGTGTGTCCATTGTGATGAAAGTTTGATTATTTTAAGGAATTGCGCTACGTACATGAAAATTTGTTTTATTACTTATGACAGAGAAGGTTTTTCGTAATGGATTTGTAGTGGATGATGATGTGAGTAATTTAAGTAATAGTTTAGTAGTAAGTAGGATCCGTTAATTATGACGAAAGTTTGATTCTCACAAGGATTTACGCTGTAGTCATTTCAACGTAAATGAAAATTTGCTTTATTATGACAGAAAAGGTTTTTCGTAATGAATTTGTAATAGATGATAATAATATGTTGTGATGGATTTGTGAGTTTAAAGCAGTAATAAAATAGTAGTAGGATCTGTTAATTTGTTGAAATAATATTCATAATTAATGAGATAATATTGATGAGTAAACAATGCGTGATTGTGTCGTAGTGTGGCGATTGTGATGAGCAAATTGTGTGTTGTGTAGCTGTAATATGCCGATTGTGAAAACAGTTTCGACTTTCTAATGAGAATGAAGTGCTGTCATTTCAAAAAAACCAATAAACATTTTAGGTCGAAATTTGATTTAAAGAACATTATTCTCTAATGAGATACTATGCGTAGTGTACGTGTATGTTGGTGTATAAGTGTATAAACTATAAACTAGGTAGGTAGGTGTGTAAGTGTATGAACTAGGTGTGTAGGTGTATAAACTATATGGTGTAGGTGTAATATATTGCTAACTAGTGTGCACGAAGACGAAAGTTCGATTGACATAGAGGAATAATATATAATTCTATTAATAGATAGTCACTTCTACCCCCTCTGTATCCTGGATTGTCAAGAAAGTACGGGTAATTTACGGCCTGTTAAATGGCATCTTGATGGAGACCTATAAAGCCACAGGCCTTAATACAACAATAATATAAGACTAGCTGCCACACTTACAAAAGAATACTGAAAAGTGTATCCAATGGAAATTTTTATAATTATCTGATGCGTTGACTCCTAAACATGAGTTGCACACGTGTTGAAATGCTAATCATTTGTATATCTCAGGAAATTGTGTATTTTATTTAAATTTCATCTTCTTTGCAAGCTGTATTTGTGCTGCGTCAATTTGGGAATTTCTTATCTCACTTGTTAGACAGCAGCAGCAGCATCTAGACATAGTCCAAGAACCCGTGTGGTCTCATGAAAGGAGGGAGCAGCTTCTGTTGTGAAGGAGCACCCGTAAGTATAAATCTGACTTGTCTCCCTGGTGCTGATTTTTTACAGGGTAGAGTTGTCACCCCTACCATCTACACTCATGTTAGACCGGGACCTAAGGCTTTAAGTAGATCTCGAACCATTACAAACATCTATTGCACCGCCGGGATTCGAATCCGAAACCTGTAGCACCGAGCGCCAGCGCGATAGTTACTCGGCCTTCAAGCCCCTTACATCAACTTTAATAACCATCAGTGTATAGATTAATACATCATGCATACTATCTTCCAGGGATGAAGACAACTAAGCCAGTTTTGCACAAAGTTAAATTATTCAAATCAACAATAGAATCTTATCTTTTTAGTTCACCATCAAATTTAAACTTCAATTCAAACTCCTCGCACAATTGGACTTCCGATATCTATGCATCCCATCTCAATCTCATCGATTCTCTAATGCAATCTTCCGAGGAATGTCTTAGCAGAACCATCATAGGATAATAGCCATTTAAATCATAATCAATTAAAAGCTGGCTCCGGCGAAACTCCCGATCTGGGCGATACCGACAGCTTTTCCATTGTTCTACCATCCTATAAGGACATCCGACATAAAGAGTTTCGTTTATAATGGTGATTTGATAGCACGACAACGGTTGTAGCCTTTCATCGAAGTATTCCTTTGAACTCGTTGCACTTTTATTATAAAACGAATCTGGATTGGTGTTGCGACAACCCTGTTTTGTTCTGTTCTTTTACTGGGTCTATAGTATAGAACCTTTTGATCTCTCTTTTTTATCTCATCTCATTAAAGTCACGATGAAAAGTTTGCTAAAGACTTATTGTCCCTTGTCGTCAAGTAAGCGCGCTTCCTTAACTAATAAACTCTTGTTTTTATGTTAATGTTTTCTTATCTAATGGCTTAAGTAACGAAATTGTGTAGATTCGGAAGTAACAATATGGAGATATTTTTTTTTCTTCATGCACAAAGCATGTCGTGCTTTGGTAAAGATTTAAAGATTGTATTTGTGACAGCGAATATGTATTTAAAGGAAACAATGCACCTATATATATATAATACCCCGGTATAATCCATTAATTCTCATTATTGATATACTATACCATATAAAAAATAATAATATTTTTGGTATGTCTTTTGATTATATTTGAAAACTACTATAATAAAATATTTGAAAATATCAAAATACGTAAGTATAATTTTATATTAATTATATCTTAATAATTTAGTTATAGGAGCCGGACGGCCGAGTGACTAGAGTTCTGGAGCTGGGTTGCACAGAATTTAGGGATTCGAGTCCTGGTGGTCCCATGTATGTTTGTAGTGGTTCGAAATCTATTCTAAACTGTAACTCCTGGTCTAATATGACTACTACTACTACACCACACCACATCACTGTTCCTAGAGCTGAGTTTCCCCTGTACAGTTTGAGAATGATGTGGGTGAGAAGTCTGATTGGGCACTGTGACGCTCTTACAGTCGTATGAGACCGGGACTTAGTGCTTAAACTGAATTACGATCCACTACAAACATCCAGAATACTGTAAATAAGGAAGGTTCTTCTTCTTCATTCGTGAAACAGCTCCTTGGTGGGCTAAGGCCGTCTGTTTACCGGTAGATTTCGAGACAGGAACTGTTTCCTTTATGCAGGTTAGGGTTTTCAGTCCTACGCCTTTCATCAAGAGATTCCTTTGAACTCGTTGCACTTTTACTATAAAACGAATCTGGATTGGTGTTGCGACAACCCTGTTTTGTTCTGTTTTTTTACTGGGTCTACAGAACCTTTTGATCTCTTTTTTTGATCTCATCTCATGAAAGCCACGATGAAAAGTTTGCTAAAGACTTATTGTCCCTTGTCGTCAAGTAAGCGCGCTTCCTTAACTAATAAACATCGCTTGTTTTTATGTTAATGTTTCTTTATCTAATGGCTTAAGTAACGAAATTGGTAAATTCGGAAGTAACAATATGGAGATTTTTTTTTTCTTCATGCACAAAGCATGTCGTGCTTTGGTAAAGATTTAAAGATTGTATTTGCATCAGCGAGTATGTATTTAAAGAAAACAATGCACACATTTATATAATACCTCGGTGTAATCCATTAAATCTCATTAATAATATACGATACGAAAGAGGGGAAATAGTTTTTTGGTACTTATTTTAATAATTTTTGAAAACTACTAAGATGAAATATTTGAAAATATCAAAAATACTTAAGTTTCATTTTCGCTTAATTATCTCTTAATGATTTTGTTATAAGGTCATGATGGCTGAGTGATTAACGCTTAGTGCCACAGGTTTCGGGTTCCAATCCCGGCGGTTCCGTGTAAGTTTGTAGAGGATCGAAACCCACTTTAAACCGCATTCCTCGGTCTAATATAACTGTAGAGTGTTGTGAGTAAGGCTGACAACCTATCTTGTAAAGAAAACTCCTAAAAAACTATCCCCTGTCTCGAAACCTGGCAGCAGGCAGACGGCTTTGTCCACTGGAAAGTCGAAAGTTTTTAATATTTTCGTGTTTAGGGCTACTCCTACTACACCACACCACATCACTGTGCCTAGAGATGAGTTGAGTCTATACAGTTTGGGAATGATGTGGGTGAGAACTTTGATTGTGCTCTATGACGCCTTTCAGTCATAGGAACCGAGATTTATGGCTTAAAGAGGACTCCGAACCGCTACAAACATCCATGGCACTGCCGGGACTCGAACTAGAAACTTAATGCATAGAGCTCCAGAGCACTAGACACTCGTCCATTCAGGCTCGGTTTAATATGACCATAGAGCGTTGGATGTAAGGCTAACAACTCCACCTTGTAAAAAGGAACTATCTCTGACTAGAAATCTGCCAGCAGGCAGACGGCCTCGGTCCACCAGTGCCAAGGAGTTAGTAAGATTTAGTTATAATATTTTCTTGTTTAGGGCTGAGATTCAATCCGCTTTCTACATTTTTATAGACGCTGTTTCAAAAACGAGGAGCTTCGATGGCATTTGTGATGTTCAGAATCTTGCCTCGTTAGTCGAACTACCTGATATTGGTTTCCGGGGTTTCTGCCATACGCAAATGCGGGAGAGTTCAACCTAAATGTACTCCCGAAGTCACTGACCCCTTTCTTCTACTCACAGCCAAGTCAGACTTCTACTTATGTATAGGTGCTCCCTCACAACAGAAGCTGCACGCCTTTCCATCCTTCCATGAGTAGATTACCCTCGCTGCCGGAGACTGAGGATTAGTCTTGTTATACAACAGTGAGCTTAATGTTCATTTTTTTATTCATATCTCACCCCTGTACCTTGGTCTATGTAGCCCCCTGCCAATTAGAAAAGGGGATTGGAATATCAGGGGTTTTTATGTATACCACGAAGAGCCCACCGATGTTCTACCTGAAACTTTCGAACTTGTTGAGGGCTGTTTACTACAAACAGATCACCGACAGGGTGTTGAGGGGAGGACTGTACCTTCCTTCCGGGAAGACGTTCAGGGGTAACTGACCACGTCTGCCCGTAGTGTGGGAGAGAAACGGGTAATTTCCCACCAGGTACCGTTGACTACGAAGGATGCGAGACACTTTACATACTTCGTCATAATCGACATTAAGTTTACTATTTCTGAAAGCGGTTTCTGCAACGGACCCACCAACAAATTTGAGCAAGAGCCTTCCCTGCTATCTTCGCACATTATCACTGAGCCACAAATCGGGCGATAAAACATATTAATATTCATATTGAAATAATCTTCAGTAGTTGGTGCATTTTACGAGGGATGCCAGACCGAAAACTTCGGCGTCTAAGCAGAAAGAGACAAAATATATCCGTACGCTGGAATTTTTCTTTTCTAGTGGACTGTAAGAAGTGGAGTTTACAAATCTTCAATTTTCCATTCCTGAAGGGTGTTCAAGTTTGAGTTGGTAAAACCTGGGTGCAGTGTAGTGGGCCCCCTACAGACTTACCTACATAGATAACGGTGAATCTGCTATGCGTCTGCTGTTTTCTGATGGTAAAGTGTTCTCAGGTCGAAATGCCCAACCACGACTTGGGAGTCACCAGTAAAGTGTAGCTAGCATGCAAGTGAGGCCAGGTTCTAATTCGCTGGTGTCCTCCGTTGCGGTCACTGCTTTCAGAAAGTATGAGAATTAATGGCATTTATGACAGTGTGTATACACCATAAATATTGAGGTGTATGTGTATACATCATACACACTGTATTGATGATGTATACACTATATTTAGGATGTATACACTGTATTGATGATGAATACACACTGTCATAATTGCCATTAATTCTCATACTTTCTGTGCCCGCAACGGAGGCCACCAGCGAACTGTGTGTGCGCCGCCACCACCACTGTATAATACAGTGTGTATACATCATCAATAGTGTCCCATCAATATTGAGGGTGCCTTGTGAGAGATTTTTAGAGCTTCACTTGTGGTTGTTTTAGGGCTTTGCTTGTGGCTTGTGGGTGTTTTTAACTGCTTCACTTTTGATCTTCGTTGCGGTCACTGCTTTCAGAAACTATGAGACTGGAGAGCAATTATGGCAGTCTGTGCAAGCATCTCCCATCAATATTGAAGGTGCCTTCTGGGTCTCTTCTTCTCTTCTTTTTTCTGTACGACACTCAAATGTGTAGCAAATACAGCTTACGGCTCTTATGCAGACGATATCGTACTCTCATAGACTTTTAATGAGCATTTCTTGGTATACATAAGAGAAACGTGATACCCAACATTAAAAGACATCAATTTGATCCATTTAAATCAAATTCAAATCATCTCCCAGTTCAAATTCTCAATTTCCAAGAAACCTACTTCCATTTCAAGAAAAAGATTCGTACAGTTTCCTCTAAGGATAAGTGTTTCCTACTTACTACAAAGCCTTCCATTAAGTCACAGAGATCACCCCCACCTCATTACATCTGTGTAGACCTAGAGAGAGGAACGATGGCAACTCTGTTGACCCCTTCCACAAACAGATTTCGCATCTGATTGAGGTCACGTGAACCCGCCGTGCGTTACCCCCGATTGTGAAGACAGGGGCAGAACGTGTTCCCATTGTGTTCCCAAACGCCTACACGAGGCCCGCGCAACAATAGGCTGCCTAGCTGACCGGTGCAGCGCGCTTCCACTTTGTCAGAGCCAACATGCAGCAGAGAGTGAGTGAAGAGGTAATCGTGCGAGCACACGTTGGCTTGTTGGGCGATATGTCATTGGGAACTGTGCTCTGGGTTTCTTGAAATGTAGGAATGGTTTTCAGGTGATCCGTCAACTTTGTGGCGGAAAAGGAAGTGATGGTCGTAGTTGGACGGGTTTTGGATTTTTTGCTTGAAAGGTTTGGAGAGTTTGTGTCGGACCCGAGTTTCCATTTTTTCAATTCCTCCTATTAGCTCACACTCTCCCTATATATATCTTTGTTCAAATTTTCAATCGTTCATAAAATACTTTTCATTCATCCATTCGAGTTCAAATACATTTTTTTTTTTTTGAACTTGTAGTGGATGACACTGGATGTTTATACAGTTTTTCCAAATATTAACTCAGTAATTCAATTTAATTAATTAATTTTAGGTTTTTTTTAGATTTAAGTTGCATAGATTTACCAATAGAGGGCGCCAGATAAACTTAAAAAAATGAATGATAACTATTTATAAAGGACTTTCTGCAATAGAGTGTAAAAAAAGTAGGAATTGACTTTTAAATTTTTTTTTTTTTTTACATTACTTGTTAGATGAAGTGGTGAATTCTTAGCATTTAATGATGAGATATGCGCTTAAATTTATTTTATAAGAATTTTTTTTTCACGAATTCGGATTTCAAAAATATTTTTTATGATAATTAGAATATCAAAAATATTTTTAACCCATTTTAGAATATCAAAAATATTTAAATGAGTATTAGGATGTAAACATTCTTACCGCGTATCAGGATATTAAAAAAATATTTAAACATTTATTAGAATATAAAAAAAATAATAATAATAATAAATAAACTGCGTACTAGGATATCAAAAATATTTAAACGCACATTAGGATATCAATATTTTTACGCTTATTAGAATATCAAAAATATTTAAACGGGCATTAGGATATCAAAAATATTTAAACGGGCATTAGGATATCAAAAATAGTTTTAATGCATATTAGGATATCAAAAATATTTTATGACATATTAGGATATTAAAAATATTTTATGGCGTATTAGGATATCAAAAATATTTTGTACTCGAATTAGGATATCAAAAGCCTTTCTTACGTGAATTAAGTTAACGAAAATATTTTGTACTCGAATTAGGATATCAAAAGCATTTCTTACGTGAATTAAGCTAGCGAAAATATTTTTAAAGTGTATTAGGATATCAAAAATATTTTTAATGCGAATTAAAATATCAAAAATATTTTTAACCCATATTAGAATGTAAAAGTTATTTAAATGCGTATTAAGATACGAATAATTTTAACGCATGTTAAGGTATCAAAAATATTAAATGCGTATATCAAAAATACTTTTAGTTTATAGTAGGATATAAAAATTATTTAAAATGAATGTGAATATTTTTAACGCGTTTAGGATATCAAAAAATTTTAACGCGTATTAGGGTATCAAAAAATGTAAACGCGTATCAGGATATGAATATTTTTAACGAGTATTATGATTTCAAAATTATTTAAACGCGTATTAGGATATCAAAAATATTTTTAGCCTGTATTAGAATATCAAAAATATTTAAAAGCGTATTAAGATAAAAAAATATTTAAACACGTATTAAGATATCAAAAATATTTTAAGGTGTATTAGAATCTTCTAATATTTCGAACAATAGCTTTTTCCTGAGATTCCAGGGTTATTTAATTTTGGTATATTTCTGTGGATATTGAATTTGTTAATGCTTCGTATAGCATTAACAATTTGTCCAATTATTTTTTTAATTTGTGGGATCATTGAACATTGGTACACTCCCATATGTATTCGCTCAACGTCATATGTTCGCTCGTCATAAATTGAAATTCGTGAGCAGATTTCAGTAGCTACTATTTTACATTTTCTTTCATTATTTTGGTTATACAAGTTTTGAACCAATCTTCACTTTTTCTGTATAATCAGAATTTTTTTTTACGAGTTATTTCAGGAATATGAGGCTTGATTGGCCGAGTGGCTAGCGCTCTGACGCTCGATATTACGGGTTCGAGTTCCGGCGGGGCCATGGTTGGTTGTAGTGGTTCGGAATCCATTTTAAACCATAGGTCCCGCTTAGGGATTGCAGTACCGGTATATCGGGATACCAAATACCGGTATTTTGAGCCATATGTACAATTTTGTAATACCGGTATTCACAAGTTTAAATACCGTTTTTTCGGTATTTACTAGAAATTTAGAATCCTTAAAGAATTCTTATCTGTGAAATTCCTATTCTTATCTGAAAACTAGAAATTCTCATCTGTGAAAACAAGATTGTAGTTGTGAAGAAAGTGTGTAATATTGCGATATTTTTTAAATTGGTGAGTTTGTTATTCACATTGTATTTGCATGTCATACTTTAGAGTTCAAACTATTTTTCAGATTTATTATATATATATACTCATAAATAATACCCCATAATAATGAATAAGAACATAAAAAATCAGTTGATAATACTTCGGTTTGGTTTCATTATTTATATGATAAAAAGAATATGGTGGCCCAATGTAAAAAAATTTGTTCAAGAGTTTTTAAAGTGAATGGAGGAAGTACAAGCGGACTCCATACACATTTAAAAACGAAACATGATACAAATTTGTTAAAGAGGAAATAATCTAATTGCGATGAAAAGACAAACTTAATCACAGTTTCTAAGCCAAAGCTATCAGGGATTTTAGATTATTTTGAAAAAATAAAGATAATTTGGATGAAATTCTAAGTAAAATGACAGCATTAGATGGTTTGCTGTTTCGAGTGTTTTTTTGTGATAATTGCATTCTCTAATAAAACTGGCAAATAAAACAAAAAAGCACCTGTGTTTTCTTTCTTTTTCTAAAATTTCTACTACTGGTATTAAAACCGGTATCCCGGTATTAAGATCTAAAAAATGCCGAATACCGGTATTGAACTTTTGGTCCGATATTGCAATCCCTAGTCCCGCTCTAATAGGATCGTAGAGCCTTGGGGTGGTATTGTTATTCCGCGTCCGTAGCTTATCTTCAAGCTACGCGCACCTCCTGGGTAGTGCTAAGTGAGCAAGTCAGTGCAGCTCTTGCCTTAAGACAACTGTCTAAGTGTTTGCCAGCTGTGTTAGAAAGAAAAAAAATATTTTAGGAATGTATACATCGTATAAGAAAGTTTTTGGTGTCGACTGCGAACAATTGAACCCTCCTTGAACCTACCCCTAGAATTAAAACTTCTACAATGTACGAAGGTAAATTTTACTTCCAATTTATTTCATTTCTCCCTAAATTTTAATCTTTTAATTATTAAATTATTTCTTATATTTTACTAACCTTAATTTTTTTTAGTTTATTATTTTAATTTGTATCTTTTAAAATTTTCTTCTGAGCAAGTTATAGTACTTAGACTAAATTATTTCCTTTTAACTTCTTTAAAATTTAATTTCCTTTTGGAATAAATTTTTAATTTCAATATATTAATTATGTGAATAGAGGTATGGAGATTTTATTCTCTAGGCACTCTAGAAAATCTTTGCCTTTGTACCACAAAAGGAACACCAAAACTATAAGAATTTATGACAAGGTATCATTTGCGTATCGCATGAAAGAAAAAGCCAAAATATTCCCATCAGAAAGTTTGACTATCAATATAAGGTGCTTTATCCACTTTCTCACAATCACAATCACAATCAAGTACTCTTGTTTCTGACAGCAATGACTGCAATAAAGCCCACAGATTGAAGCCTTAACTCTTCTGCCCTGTAACTATGCCTGTTATCACTGGACCCCGAGTTGGGTGACCTTCAAGATGAACCCACAAAATTTTACCAAAAATCAATTTTATATCTTGGAATCGTAATTTTTTAAAATACATATAATTGCAGTCATTTAAAAGTAAGTGATTGAAGTTTGATCTTTTGATACGGCCTACTGGAATATTAAAGGATTATATCAAAATCAGCTCATCTTTAAATATTGTTTTATAATTACCAGGAAATGAATAAATAAATAAAAATCATTACATTAGGTTGGCGGTAAATGAAAATCAAATAATATCCTCGTTGAATTTTAAATTCTTTCAGACTGTAAGTAGGCGAGATTTAATAACCGTGATATCTATTTCAAGAAGCGTTTTGAAATTTAAATTAGCCCAATTGTGTTTCACAACTGTCAATATGGCGAAGGATTATTATCGATGGTTGCGAAATTTGTTTTTAATCATAGCTTATTTTTGAAAATGAATTTTCGAGCAGCTTCGTATTTAAAAGGTAGAATTTAACGAGTTTGAATCACGATTGACAGATAAACTGTCGTTAAATTTCTTAAAATCCAACATAATAATTCGTATTAGCCCTTGAGAAGGTTCAATTGCAATTGATGATTTATGATACAGTTAATACTTGACTGCATCGTTTTGTCAAATGCTATATTATATTGTATATATGCTGTTAAAAGAATCCAGGTGGGGGTTTGATGTTGGAAATTGTAAGACTTTTTAAGCTAGGGCCGGTGTTCATGTTCTGAAGCTTGATTTAACCTGAATTCTCAGATGAATAAGTTAATTTCATATAACTGTTGTTTATGGGCAGTTAATTTGTAAACTTTGCTAAATAGGTGATGTGTTCATGTTGTCTACTTCCAGAAGATAATAGTGTACTCGAAAGGGATGATTTGTAGTTAAAATATTTGATGTAATGATGTTGTCTACATCCGCAAGGTAGCAAGTATTCGAAAGTATGGTTTGTAGCTAAAATAGTTGATGTGTTGATGTTATCTACGTCCAAAAGATAGCAAGTAGAGTTCTATGGTTTGAAAGTGATGGTTTGTAACTAAAATTGTTGATGCGTTTGATGTTGCTTAAGTCTCTCGAAAGTGATGGCTTGTAGAACCCCCTGAACCATCTAAAGCAGAAAGTCATCACTATAAACACCGGATATATTGATCTCAGGACATTCGCCATTAGAATAACAGATATGTAGCAAATTCAGTTTCGCCGGAAACCTTGCTACATACGGGCAGCGTGCTACACAGCAAGGGAATCTTGCTACACTAGATTCACATATTGTCACCACAATTCGTAATGAACATTCCCAAGAATAGATTCTAAAACGTTTGTACCTTCCTCTACTCTTTTTTGAGTGGAAGAAAGCTACACTGACTACAGATTTATTGCGCCTATCTCAGATATGGACAGGGAAACTTTCAGTTCTGCTTGGCTTTCAGTTTGGTTTAGTAGCACAAGTGAGCTTGTCTGGTACTAAACAGTTCCCTGTTGAAGGCTGAAAAACATCTGTTCAGAAGTTAGCGGAAGACAAACAAATCTGTCGTGATCAGGGCCGGATTTCGATGAAAAGAGGCCCTAGGCTATTCCCCTTATGAGGCCCTTTCACCTCCCATTTTTAAGTTTGTAAATTACACAAGAGATAATAAAATACATCATTACTGTGATACATATCAATATGTCAAATGAAACATGTTGTGATTGACACTAATCTTTATAAAAAATGTGGCACGGATAATAAATAAAAAAAAAAAGTCGAGAGCACTTATTTGGACATTTATTCTCAGCACCCTATATAGTACTTGTAACAATAACTAATCAAACATAACACAAACACTTACAAAGAAACACAATTAAAATAATAAAAATCCTTGACTACGAAAATAAAATATGCAATAAAAATTATCACATCTTCTACCAAAATAAATGAAATATATTCAATACATTGAAGATTAAAGCAAATTCAATTCTGATACATTTATTTCATAATAATATCAATAGGTCTGTTCATTTTTCTGTTCCAATCTGCACTTTATCTATGCAAGAACAAACCAGAGCTTAGTAGCATAAGACACGTCAATATTTTCCATAGCAATCATTGAACGTATGAACTATAATTTGGTGCAATCTAGTATATACAAACGAACAGACCCATTGAGCCGAACGCGTTGATCTTAACCAATACATTTTTATGTTTGTTTATTAGTCATATGTGCGGAATTTCTCTTTATTTTCGATTCAGTGCTTACTGTTTTTAGAATGGTGTAATTCTAATTTTGCTAATAATTTGAATGCAGGCCCCTTTTGATCTTGAGGCCCTAGGCTGAAGTCTAGTTAGCCTATAGGAAAATCCGGCCCTGGGTGTGATTTTCAAGGAAACAGCAATCCTTGAAACTCGGGTTCCTGTGGTCTCATAAAATTCGCGAGAGAGTTGAGAAGCTTATTACAGCCTGTAGTAGACAAATGTCAATCTACGTTTGATTCTTAGATGATCTTGCCCAGCTTTCTCTCCTGAGTTGTCACTAAACTGTATACAATTGGATACAGCATTAAGAGTCACATTTTAGTCTCTAGCAAATTGCTCTTCAGATTGTACTCCAAAAAAAAAATCCTTGAAATTTGTTAAAATGTGACATAAAGATAAAAATTTCAATATGCTAGAGATTTGCATCTCTGTTTGAAAGGATTCATCCTCTTTCGCTAAGTACGTTATGAAAAATTGACATATGCATATTCTCTTAATTTTAAATTACTGTGTACACAAATATACAAATAATATACAGATACGTATATACAAACAATTGTATACCGTATATACAAATATTTTTAAACCATATATACAAATGATATTATTAGGCTAAGAAATATTGGTTAGGAAATTTTGCAGAAGTCAATGGCATCTATATTTGCATCATTTGTATACACGGTATACAAATATTTTTATGTACGGTATACAGAATATTTGCATATACGGTATATAAGTATTTGTATACTGTATATACAAATGATACAGATATACATACTATTGATTTCTGCAATATTTGCTAATCAATCACTTCTGAGCCTTATAATATTTAAAAATTCTCGACAAAGTTGCAATTGCACATCTGTAAATATTGTTACAAACATCTAACATTGCTGTAAAATGTACTAGAACATTTCCAACTCCACTACATTTTCAGTGTTTTAAAAAATCTTCAAACTGTTCGCTTAACCTTAAACAAAATTAACTTAAAAATATTCTGAAAAAGGAATTTTCTTTTGGAACGCTGTCACCTTCCAAGTTAACCAACCGATAAAATCGGCCTTATCCATTCTTTATTATAACTATAATAATATTTTTTTTTAATCTCCATTACTTTCTAATATTGTGAAATCTGTTACACCATAATATACATCTAGAACGATCTACATAATAATCAAAGCTAAATTTAATTTTTTTCAAAGGATTTTTATATTAATCGTAAAATGACTTAATTTTTTGTTGTAATTAAATTATTTATCATGAATTTCTTTTTATAATTCACAATGATGACAATGATTCTTTTCATAATTAACAATGGATTGAACTATTTCAACAAAATAAATTCAGTTGCAGTTAAAAATAAATTACTACAGTTAAATACATAATTTTTTTTAATTTGTATGTTTTAACATAAATGCAATATGTTAAAACATACAAATTAAAAAAAAAAAAAAAAAAACTCATTGTAATTTGATATTTAAATTGAGAATATTAACGTTTCTATAAAGAACAATCTTCTAAAAGAAATATTTTGAAATTTTTCTGTCTACCATATAATATTTTTCACTATTCTATATACATAAGACTTAACTGATAAAGCATCTACTGTCTGGTAAATAAATAATGTTATAACTCTATTTATTTTCATAGTAAAAATTATAGCATAGAGATATGATATCTATCTTCCAAAGAATTATTCGCTATCATCCTTAAATACAATGATGTAACAATTTTTAAAAAATTTGTAGAAGATTTTTGTATTTTGTCGTCTGCAAAACGTTCGATTTCACGTCAACAAACTACAAAAGATTTATAATAAATCGTTTGTTTTTGCACAATGTATTATACCATGCAAGGCAAAAATCCAATATTTTTGTTTCATTTCATATATTTTATTCTCAGAATATAATCCTTTTGACAAAGAAAAATAAACGTTTTTGCTTTCTTTAATAAATCTCTTGAACTTTAACAAATAACTGATATTGGAAACTTCAAAGGAGATTAATAATAAATCATTTGTTCTTGTGTTTTGTTACAGAAGGACAAAAAAAAGATTCAATAGAAATCCAATCGAATTCGAAAAGTAAATATTTAGTTTACTTGTAATTGAATTATGAATGGCATTCGTTTTTTCTTTTTGCAGAAAAATATTTTTCCTAATGGCAACATATCTAAATCTTTTGAAACGAAATCGTTTGTTTCTGTTCTTTCTTTTTGGTTCATTTAAAATAAATAAAGCCGTAATTATAGGAATGGAATTTTGTTTTAAGGTAAGTACATTTTTTAGTTTCAATTAATATAGATTTTATGAACTATTTTTTTTTAAGCATACAGTAATTGATTAAAAGATAATATTCTAAGCCTTATGAATAAAAATGTAAGATATAAATCGAAATTATCAAAAATACATTTTACTGTTGTGGAGAATACGTTACTGTGGTATTAAACAGTCAGATTCAAGGCCGGTTAGGCTAATAATTTTTTTTTGCGTCGTTCTGTTTTAAAAGAGATGTATAAACAATAAAGATATTATGAAATTTAATTAAAAATGGAATTAATATAAAAAGGGATTTTAATTTAAAAAATAGAATTAATAAAAATGGATTTTTATTAACAAATGGATGTATTAAAAAATTGAGGAATGGGGAAAAATTAAATTAATAAAAATATTGATTTTAATTAATGGATTATAATTCAAAAATGGAAATAATAAAAAATCAATTTTAATTTAAAAATGAAGTAATAAAAAATGGATTTTAATTTAACAATGGAAATAAAAAATGGAATTAATAAAAAAAATGGACTTTAATTAATGGAATTAATAAAAATGGATTTTAATAAAAAAAAATGGAATTAATAAAAAATGAATGTTAATTAAAGAATGGATTTAGTAAAAAATGGATGAATGGAAAAAATGGAAATAATAAAAATGGGTTTTAATTAAAAAATGGAATTAATAAAAATGGATTTTAATTAAAAAATGGAATTAATAAAAATATTTTAATTAAAAAATGGAAATTATAAAAAATGGGTTTTAATTAAAAACCGGAATTAATAAAAAATGGATTAATGAGAATAAATGGAATTAATAAAAAAATTGCATTTAATTAACAGAATTAATAAAAAATGGATTTTAGCTAAAAAATGCAATTAATGAAAAATGGATTTTAATTTTAAAAAAAAGAATGAATAAAAAAATGGATTTTAATAAAAAAAAAAAATGGACAATTAAAAAAATATTGTAATAAATATTGCAAGATATAATTCTAAACGTTACGCTGTGCAAATTTTAGCGAAATACATCGTTTTTAGTAATGATTAATCTAAAGGAATAGAAATAATTTAATCTTAATACACTTAATACAGATTTTTTTCCATTGCAGGATATTTTGACTTGAACTTGACGCTTCGTCACCACAATGACAAAAGCATAAGCATAAGTAGCAAAAGCATAAGTAGCAGATTCAATATTACTCAGAAAGATAGATGACGCCCTATATTTATATTTAATGGAGACAAATGTCGTACGAACACATTTAAAATTCAAATTTGAAAAAAGTTTTTGAAAATTTAACACTCCTTAAGAAAGTGTATCAATCTAAAGGAAAATGATATGTGGGCTGTTTTTACACTATAGTTCAAAGGAAGAAAGATTTCCAGTCTACAGATTTATTATGCTTACACAGACATGGAATCTTATTATTTAAATTATCGATTTATTAAAAAAAATAGATTAAGTTAATTGAAACTTAAATCTTCCGAAAAAAAATCTATTTTTGCCTCCTATAAGTATGTAATGGGCACTACAATCTTTCATATTCTATTCATTATCATTTATTCCGTCTCTTTTTAATCCCTCATTTTTCAAATTAATTAAAAAGTCAACTTGGAGGTTGACTCTTTAATCTATTAGCATAACCCAATTTAAGCATTCAAATTAAATTTCAACTCTTTCGCATTTAAAGTGTTTTGATAAATCTACAAAAATTTTCACTTCATCTTAAACAAAAATTAATGGCCTCTTGTTTTAGAAAAAATAAAAATTTTATTCTCACGATAACTACTTCATATAATATTAAGTATTTTAAAGATTACCGCCCAGCAAATCAGAACTTATTTAAAATAACAACGATCTCATATATTTATCCAGCATAACGTGTGTGGTCTGGATAACTTGTTATGAAAAGAATTTAACGTTTGCATCAACAACCTCCAACATTTTAACAATAGCCCATTTTAACATCTTTTCAACAACTTAACAGCAAAACTTTTTGCAAAACTACCAACAACAACAAAAGAAGATCTAAACAGAATGCTACCAAAAAAATTCCCAAGGGCATATGTAATGAACACCAAACCGATTCATGCCCACAATTTCCCCATCCATACCTTGATGAAATCTTATTTTCTCTTCCCCCACCCCAGTTCTCTTTCAAAAGAAAAAGAAAAAAAGAATAGAATATTCCATCCAACCCGCATTCGCACCCACTGTCAACAGTAGAAGAAGATCATCAAGATCTCGAAGGAGTCAACAGAACTTTGAGGAACAATGTAGTTAGGGGTTTGGCAAGTAGAAGGTTCTTCCAGATCTAATGGCCCACGACTAAGGGTCATCAGATAGACAGTCCGGGACATTGCAGAATCCTTCCTACCCTCTTGTAGCAGACGATATTCTCTGGTAATGAAGACCCTCGACTGCCAACATGGAGAGGCCTTAATTGCGGGGGTTGATCATAAAGCTGGCATTGCCTGCCATTCCGGGATAGGGTATTCCTCTTTTCTAGAACATTTTTTTTTCTTCTCCCCTCCTTCCCTTTGCTATCGTTTGTTGTCTAAAGAATCGTCTGCGGGAGGGAAGATTAAAGGGCCTCTTCTGTACCATCTGGATGGATGGTAAGGAAAAAAAAGAAAAAAAATGTGCTTTCTGAAGAGGTTATTTGGAAGGGTCTTTCTTAGAGGGGGGAATGGGAGGGGAAATATGAATGAGGGTTGGGGGGAATGTCGTTTTCTTGAACGAAGATGAAGTGGTTGTAGTATCCATTTACTTGTTTGTTGTTGCAGTATTCAGCACGTTAGCTTTGGATGATTATAAGATGCAAGAAATGATTAATCTATATTTTATTTCTCAAAAAGTAAAAAAAAAAAAAAAATTTGTACTTGTTTATTATTTATGAAATTAAATAATCCAGCTTTGAAAAACCAGCACTTTAAATAAATTTTAATAAATGAAAGTTGAAAGTTGAAGTTCTAACAAATTTTTTATTCAAAAATTTTTTTATAAATTTTTAAACGTCTTTCGCATTTGCATCTTCTATGAATTAAATTTTATTAAATTTTCTGGAATGAATATATGAAATTCAAGCAATTATTATTATTATTATTATTATTATTTTGCATTTTATCATAGAATACATTTTATGGAAGAACTGAGAATTGGAAAGCTACGCAAAAGATAGATACAATCGCGTCGCCATTGTTAAAGTAGAGAATAAAAATGAATTTCTTGCAATGCAAAAAATTTTAAATGAATTCAAAATGACTGAATATCTTCAAATATTTATTAATATTTTAGAGAAATAATACTTCTTACTGTATTGCAGTTTTTATTATTGAAATCTGAAATACTGTTGCAAAAGGTAGAAGCAATCTTGTTGTTATTGTTCAGGTACAGAATTCAATTCCTCTTTGGCCACAATCCAAAAATGACTACAAAAATATGAATGATGAAAAATCGCTCATAATGAAAAATATTTTTAAAAAAATAATAACTTCCTGTACAAATTCTAATTTTTTTTTTTTTTTAAATTATTACAAAAATATGGAGGATGAAAAATAGCTCACGATGAAAAATATTTAAAAAAATAATAACTTCTTGAACAAATTCAAATTTTAAAAAAATTATTGCAAAAATATGGATGATGAAAAATATAAAAAAAACCAACTTCCTGTGCAAATATTTATATTTTAATTTGGGTACTAATATGTGTACTATATTTTATGTGTACTAATATTTTTTTTAAAATTATTACAAAAATATGGATGATGATGATTTTTTTAAAACCTTTTAAATTTGAATTTTAATTCTAAACTTCAGAATTTATATGATGTCCATCAGAAAAATCCTAATCTTTGCATTTTCCTTTTTGCAAATTTTCGGGTTTGCTTTTCATCACTAACTTGTGCGGAGTTAGTTTGGTTCGAACTTTGCTCTCGCCAGATGGGGATATCGGCGCATTTTGTTTAGGATTTCTGTCAGAAGGAAGCTGTTACATCTGTCGATTTCGCCTCTGTTTACATACACAGTCCTCGGCGAGGAAAAATAGTCTGGGGGCTTTCGAAAATAAGTCGAACAACTTTTCCTTGCTTAAGGGAAAATGTGTGCAGTATCGTTTGCGGATTTATTTTGGGGTACTCTTTTGACAACAAAATCAGTATATGCAGGGAAAAAGAAAGAAAATGAACTCTTATTTTAGTATAAATAATTTAACTAAATTGATTAAATTAATTGACTTTTTTATCATGTGTAAAAAAATAATAAATAATGGAAGTGATATGTAAATAGCAATAAAATATTTATTAATTATTATATTATATTATATTTATTTATTATTATATTAAATTTATTGCTATTTAATATGATATATTAAATAGCAATAAAAATTGTATCGAGTGAATGTGAGTATGACGAGGGCCATGACGTCGCCAAAAAAAGATGAAAACTTGAATATTGAGTGAACGTGAGTATGTCGAATTTTATGATGTTGCCAAAAATGTGAAGTTAATTAGTGTATTAAGTGAATGTCTGTATGAAAAGGTTCGTGGAAAATCAAAAAGAGGAAAACTTGAATATTAAGTGAATGCGAATATGACGAGGGCCATGACGTCGCCAAAATTTGAAGTTAGCAATATTAGAGAGTTTTTGCATAATGTCTTTTTACCGTTCGATATTTTTTTCTTCCTAGTGCGCATGCTCATAGGAATAACTCAGTAGTGCAGTATTACAGATACGCATGCGCAATAGGTACGATGTCTCCTATCAGCATGCGCACTAGGAAGAAAAAAATATCGAACGGTAAAAAGACATTATGCAAAAACTCTCTATTAAGTGAATGTAAGTATGATGAGGTTCGTGGTATCGCCAAAGAGATGAAAACCTGATTATTGAGTGAATGTGAGTATGACGAGGGTCATGATTTCACCAAAAAGGCAAAAACCTTTAATATTGAGTGAATGTGAATATCATGAGAATCATGATATCGCCAAAAATGTGAAGTTAACTGGAATATTAAGGGAATGTGAGTATGATGAGGTTCGTGGTATCGCCAAAGAGATGAAAACCTGATTATTGAGTGAATGTGAGTATGACGAGGGTCATGATTTCACCAAAAAGGCAAAAACTTTAATATTGAGTGAATGTGAATATCATGAGAATCGTGATATCGCCAAAAATGTGAAGTTAACTGGAATATTAAGGGAATGTGAGTATGATGACGGCAGTCGCGTCGCTGAAACATAAAGTTTAAGTAGATTGTCGAGAGAACGCGTGTAAATGTGTGTAGTAAGATGAGGTTAATGATGACAATAAGATGTGGAGTAAACTAGAATGTTGAGTGACGTGAGTATGATAAGGGTCATGATGTCGCCAAAAAAATGAAAACTTGTACATTAAGTGAATGTGAGTATGACAAGGATAATGACGTCACGAAAAATATGACGTTAACTAGAATATTAAGGGAATGTGAGTAGGATGACGTCCATGGCGTAGCTGAAAAATAAGGGTTATGTAGAATATTGAGTGAATGCTTGTAAATTTGAGTATGAGGATGCTCGTGTTGTCGCCAAAACAGTGAAGTTAATGTGTTAAGTGAATGTGAGGATGATGGATTCATGGTGTTGCCAAAAATATGAAGTTAACTAGAATATTAAGTGGATAAGAGTATGATGACGTTCGTGGCGTCGCTAAAATATAAAGGTTAAGAAGAATATTGAGTGAATACGTGTAAATGTGACTATGATGAGGTCTAAAGACAAGATATGGAATTAGCTAGAATGTTAAATGGATGTAGTTGATTAGATTTAGTTCATGATGAGGTCCATGATATTGACAAAAATGAGTTAGGCAGAATATTGTGAGAATGTTGGTATGATGAATTTCCTGACGTCGCTAAAACTGTGAATATTTGAGTATTGAGTGAATGATGTGGATGAGAATTTAGCAATTGAAAACTCTGATCAGATTACAGTTTCTATTGATGGTTTCCAAATTCTTTTTGCTGTTGAACATGGATAATGGTCTTCTAATGTGGTGACTAACATTTGTTACTTAACTGAAGAAACACTGTGGATCATTAAACAAATCTAATACCTTTTGGTATATATTTTCAAAAGATTTTATGATTTGTGACTTGATGGAAGTGCACAGGAACACAGTCTTTTAATATTTATATCAATCCAATAAAAGAACATCTTTACAAGAGATAAAATTCGTTACAGTTTGGTTTGATTTGTCACTCTACAGTAATTTTTCCACACTTTGGGCTAATTAGACCGGGACCTACAGTTTAAAGTGGATTCCGAACCACTACTAGACCACAACACATCACTGTGCCTAGAGATGAGTTGCCCTATTACAGTTTGGAAATGATGCGGGGGAGAAGTCTGATTAGGCCCTGTGACGCTCTATGGTCATGGGAGACGGACGCCTGCAGCTTAAAGTGGATTTCGAACCACTACAAACATCCATGGCGCCACCGGGACTCGAAACCGGAACCCTAGACACCGAGCGCCATAGCGCTAGCCACTCGGCCATCAGGCCCCATTCCAAATTACTACTACTACAACACCACCACCCCACATCACTGTGCCTAGAGCTGAGTTGATCCTGTACAGTTTGGGAATGACGTGCGTGAGAAGTCTAAATGGGTTCCATGACGCACTTACAGTCATATAAGACTTACGGCTTAAAGTGGATTCCGAACCATTAATAAACGTACACGACACCGCCAGGATTCGAACTCGAAACCTGTGGTACCGAGCGCCAGAGTTCTAACCACTCTGCCATCAGGCCAAATTCCGAACCATTAACAAAAATTCATGCGACTGCCATGATTCGAACCTGAAGCCTGTCGTACCAAAGGCCAGAGCGCTAGCTAATTGGCCATCAGGCCACCAAAATTCGTGGCAGATCGCAGGTAAGACAAATTAATAAATTTGATTATTATTATTTTTTTAAAAATTATTTAAATTACTTTTTTATTTTATTTATTTATTTTTTTTTTTTTTTTGGGGGGGGAGATTTATCTCAAATTATAAAAAAAATGGCAAAAAACGTCACCTCAAGAAGCTAAACATCCGAAATATTTTATTTAGAAATTGACAATTTCATATTCCCATACACTTTCTATTCTACCTAACACAAACAGGTAAAATCTGCACCACTTCTAAAAATCCGGCCCTATTTAATGTACCATCTTCGACAAGGCAAAGAACAAGGCATACATAACCTTGAAGCTCCCGTTCTCTCTATAGCAGGATGATGGCTAGTTAAGATGAATGCAGCTTCTTCCGGAGTTCACTTGATGCGGGATCTCTGTTACTCATCCAGATTGACACGACACCGGTCAGTGTGGACTGCCCCGCTGGTCTCTGTCAGGGGACGGCGGTAATGAGAGGCGACGGTGCGGCCGTGTTCTCGACATCCGTTGTTGGCAAACAGACTCATGAGCAGGGCAGAAGAACAGCTTTTTGGAGATGCACGACAACTTGTTGGGAGATGAAACGGTGCTCTTTGTTCTGGTGGAATTTATTTTGTGCTTATTGACACAGCTGGGTGGATGTTGTTTTCCAGTTGTGTAGCAGATCCACCTTTATCCTAACTGCATCAGGTAAAGGTTTGGTTTGGTATGTCACTCTACGGTCATTTTTTTTTTTTTTTTTGCACTTTTTAGGCTAATTAGACAAGGACCTATAGATTAACGTGGATTCCGAGCCGCCACTATTACACCACACCACATCACTGTGCCAAGAGCTGAGTTGATCCTGTACAGTTTGCGATTGATGTGGGTGAGAAGTCTGATTAAGCCCTGTGATGCTTTATGGTCATATGAGACCGGGACCTACAGCTTAAAGTGGATTACGAACCACTGCAAACATCCTTGGCACCGCCGCGATTAGAACCCGAAACCTGTGGCACCACTGCGCTAGACACTCGGCCATTCAGGCCCCAGATTCCGCACTAAACAAACATCCATGCCCCCGCCATGATTGGAACCTGACGCCAGTGGGACCAATAGAGCTTGCCAACTTTATAGCAAGGTGCATCAGGTAAAGGATGAGGGAGAAGTAGGTCTATTGTATATTAAACTTGACACCATAAATTGTAACTGCCGAATATATACAGTTCAATCACTTATAATGTCAAACGGTAAACATCTGCTTTTAAAAGCGGAAACGGACGAGTCGATTACTTGTTAGACAGAATTTCGAATAGTAACGCGATGCTCTTTAATCTGATTCGTCAACTTTGACGAATCAGATTAGCAATAGAGAATGTTTGGCAGTAGTCAGAGTACCAATCATTCTCAATCACTACTGTCGGCATGAATGACCGAGTGACTAGCGCTCTGGTGCTCGGTGCCACAGGTTTTAGGTTCGAATCCCGGTGGTGCATGGATACTTGCAGTGGTTCAGAATCCACTTTAAGCTGTAAGCCTCGGTCTAATATGACTGTAGAGCGTTGGGCCTAGGGCTGACAACCCTACCCCATGAAAAATTTATCGTCACGGAGCAAAGACACACTTCTACCTACGAGTACTCCATCACAACAGAAGCTGCCCCCTTTCCCTTCAGCCATGAGACCACGCGGGTTCGTGAGCTTGGTCTAGATATCTTTCTCTACCAAGTGGGTTACGAAACAACAACAACAACACAGCATCACTACTGTCAATCATTTTAGAACATTAATCTCATTCCTCAAATTTGACGTCGCGTTAGTGTCACGTTATAAATAGAAATTTACTTTTTAAGAGTACTAGTCAGATAAACGCGACATAAATTTAAACGACTCAGATTAGTAATCGAGAATGTCTGACAGTAATATGAATGATTCAGCACTATCGATAATTCTCGATAATTAATGTGATTCGTCAAAGTTGCCGTCGTGTTAATAATGGAATATTACCTTTGAAGGTGCTACTCAGATAAACGCGACGCATAGCAGTTTTGTAAGAAAAAAGTGTAATAGTTACTGTGGATTTCTTTCCATCTCATTTTTCTTTTGATATTTTGTAATATAAAAAAATTAATTAATAAAAATTAAAAAAATACTTTTTTTATTTTAATTAAAACCTCTTCTAAATTAAGTTTCTTCTCTACTGCACTGCTATGTTTGAATCCGTCTGACTTGGCTGTTTGCCAGTTTTCCACATAATTGGTATTTTAACAATAGTAATAAAATGGAGTTCGCATAGGGTTACCAGTTGGAAGTCTAATCGTCACGTAACGAGTGTATATTTCATACATACTATGTGTATATTTCATACATGTGTACGACTGTATACTTCATTTTTTTTTTTTCCTTCTAATGCAGCTGGCAAATAGACCGTGATCTTCGCCATAAGGGCTACCGATGTTACTCACTTTGCATTACCCAGGGGTGTGTATATTTCATACATACTATGTGTATATTTCATACATGTGTACGACTGTATACTTCATTTTTTTCCTTCTAATGCAGCTGGCAAATAGACCGTGATCTTCGCCATAAGGGCTGCACCGATGTTACTCACTTTGCATTACCCAGGGGTGTGTATATTTCATACATACTATGTGTATATTTCATACATTTGTACGACTGTATACTTCATTTTTTTCTCCTTCTAATGCAGCTGGCAAATAGACCGTGATCTTCACCATAAGGGCTGCACCGATGTTACTCACTTTGCATTACCCAGGGGTGTGTATATTTCATACATACTATGTGTATATTTCATACATTTGTACGACTGTATACTTCATTTTTTTCTCCTTCTAATGCAGCTGGCAAATAGACCGTGATCTTCACCATAAGAGCTGCACCGATGTTACTCACTTTGCATTACCCAGGGGTGTGTATATTTCATACATACTATGTGTATATTTCATACATTTGTACGACTGTATACTTCATTTTTTTCTCCTTCTAATGCAGCTGGCAAATAGACCGTGATCTTCACCATAAGAGCTGCACCGATGTTACTCACTTTGCATTACCCAGGGGTGTGTATATTTCATACATACTATGTGTATATTTCATACATTTGTACGACTGTATACTTCATTCTTTTCTCCTTCTAATGCAGCTGGCAAATAGACCGTGATCTTCGCCATAAGGGCTGCACCGATGTTACTCACTTTGCATTACCCAGGGGTGTGTATATTTCATACATACTATGTGTATATTTCATACATTTGTACGACTGTATACTTCATTTTTTTCTCCTTCTAATGCAGCTGGCAAATAGACCGGGATCTTCGCCATAAGGGCTGCACCGATGTTACTCACTTTGCATTACCCAGGGGTGTGTATATTTCATACATACTATGTGTATATTTCATACATTTGTACGACTGTATACTTCATTCTTTTCTCCTTCTAATGCAGCTGGCAAATAGACCGTGATCTTCGCCATAAGGGCTGCACCGATGTTACTCACTTTGCATTACCCAGGGGTGTGTATATTTCATACATACTATGTGTATATTTCATACATACTATGTGTATATTTCATACATACTATGTGTATATTTCATACATTTGTACGACTGTATACTTCATTTTTTTCTCCTTCTAATGCAGCTGGCAAATAGACCGTGATCTTCGCCATAAGAGCTGCACCGATGTTACTCACTTTGCATTACCCAGGGGGCGCGTGTAACTTGATGGTAAGCCAGGGACGCGGAGTAACAATGCCCCCGCAGCGCTCTACGATCCTATTAGACCGGGACCTACAGTTTAAAGTGGATTACGAACCCCTACAAACACCCATGTCAATGCCGGGATTTGAACCCGATACTTGTGGTACTGAAATCAGAGCCATTCGGCCATCAGGCCCACACTGTATACTTCCTACATGCTCATATATTGAATGGATATAGCTTGCTATAAATGCAATTTTATTGAATATATGCAATTCCTTTTGTTCTGATGCAAACTATAAAACTCATTTGTAGTGGTTCGGAATCCACTTTAAACCCTAGGTTCCGGTCTAATAAGACTGTCGGGCGTAGGGACGATCAATACCAATAGGTAGACCGCCTTGGCCTTCCATCGGGCTGCTGCGTCAATGAAGGAGAAGAATTTGGCCATCTTCCATTGCATATTTTATTATTATTAATAATAATAATAATAATAATATATTTAGATAAATATATGTCTTTCTGTAGAAACACTTTTAGGAAGGGAGCCAAATACAGATAAAGCTCCGAGTGAAGTATAAACGTTATATCTCTTCCCAATAGAAAAGATCTCTATATTTTATTACTACTACATAACCGTAACTAACAATGAGGAATTGCATGTTCTTTTCCGCTTACTCAAGTCCTGTGCAAGGACATTCTGGCTCACAAAGTTATCGGAGGCCTGATGGCCTAGCACTAGCTCTCTGGCCATTGGTACCACAGGCTTCAGGTTCGAATGAATGTTCGTTAGTGGTTTGGAATCCACGTTAAACTGTAGTTAATTAGCCTAAAGTAGCAGTAGGTCTAATTAACCTAAAGTGTGCACAAAATGACCGTAGAGCGATGATCCAAACCAAACCACAGAGCTATCGTGCCATACACGCTATAGCTCGATTAGTAAGAAAGTTCGACACATTATCTACTGTGTCATTCCAATTGCAGTTTTAAGCGATGCTGGAAGTCTGATTCCAGTTTGCAAAGAGCAAAAATTCATGTTATATTTAATCATTAAATTTTAATGCAAATAATTTTTCAGTGATTAAAAAAGTGCACATTTTTTTTTCGGACATTTTTAATTCTAACAGCAATCAATATTTTTAAAGTAAGTTTTTTTACAACCAAAAACAATTAACGTTAAATTGATTTATAATAATAGAGAGTTTTTGCATACCGTACGTTAGTTACCGTAGGACGTCCGTTAGCTTTTTCTCCCTAGCACGCATGCTCATAGGAAACTGAGCATGCGCGCTAGGGAGAAAAAGCTAACGGACGTCCTACGGTAACTAACGTGCGGTATGCAAAAACTCTCTATTGTCTCTTAACTAGAAAATTTTCGAACATGGAGATCATTTTCTTTTGTTATAATTGATAGAACACATAAAATTAACGGCAATTTCTGCCAAATAATTTTTAATAAATAATTTTTTTTGTATTAAATATTTAACTTTAAAATATATTTATATTTCTTAATTTTTTTTTATCAATCTTTAACTTCAATTAGAATTTTTTAAATTATTGATAATTTCAGTAATGACGTTGGGCTTTTTTAATTATTAATTTAATAAATTTATCATAATTTTCTCTGGGGAAGTTTTTTTTTAATATTTTTACAAATCAAATATAAGAATTAAAAGAATTTTTAATAAATTAATTGATACAATATAATATTATTTCTTTTTTAAAGAAATTAATATTTTTAATTGGATAGCGGTTTTCATACATGTATTTTAATCATTTCTAAATAATTTATTACAATATAATATGCAGAAAAATTCTCATTAATATATTTTTTTTTAGGGCTTTTACGAATTAAATGTTTTTTAATGATATTTTACAGTTAGAATTAAATGCTAACATGATGCATAACATTTAATTCATACATTGTGATAAATATTTAATTTTAAATTCATTTCGACTTACTAAATTAATAATTAATGTTTTTTAATAATTTCAGTCAGATACTTTTTTTTTCAACCATAGATTGGATTAATAAATTTAGTTTTATATATGTTTAACAACAGATTTATTGAGCTAAATTACTTTTCAATATAATATATTTCTTTAAATTTACATTTTAAGCAATTATTTTGATATTATAAATAATTTTAATGTTGATCCTGATAGCATTGTTTCAGCTTTATAAATTATGTTCAACCATGTGTATGTAGATTAAAATCTCTTTTGTTACCATGCATCCTCCTACTCACTGGCAACAGCGCCCTCCGTGCCGTTCAGGATTAATGGTCATTTTACCAACAGACTCTCATCCGGAGAGGAAATATATTTCGCGCATACTGTGCGTTGTTGTTGTTGTTTCTTATCCCACTTGGCTGGCCTAGCCCACGAGCCCATACGTGCTCATGATTGAAGGGGAAGGAAGCAGCTTCTGTTGTGATGGAGCACCCGTAGGTAGAAGCCTGACTTTTGCTCCGTGGCGCTCTTACAGTCATAGGAGACTGGGACCTACAGCTTAAAGTGGATTCCGAACCACTACAAACATCCATGGCACCGCCGGGATTCGAACCCGAAACCTGTGGCACCGAGCGCCAGAGCGCTAGACACTCGGCCATTCAGGTCCCAAATTTGCCAACGGCACGCGGTGTTCCCAGGTGGTCACCCACCCAAGTACTGACCGCGCCCAATGATGCTTGACTTCGGTGATCTAACGAGAACCGGTATATTCAGCATGGTACGGCCGTTGGCACATACTGTGCGTAACTGAGTAAAGGGTTTACAGCTTCGAAGGGGAATCCTTCCATGAATCTATAATGTCTTTAAATGTGTTAAATATTGCATGTCTCTAATTATATTGTGTGGTGTTTGTGCGTGTGTAAATAAAGCTGCGAGTTCTCCAAACTGTGCCTCAAGTATCTCAACCCAACTACACTCGGTTATAATCTGATTACCCAACCTACACACCACACTTGTAGATAGGGATTGCAATATCGGTACTAAAAGTTCAATACCGGTATTTGGTATTTTTTAGATCTTAATCCCGGTTTTAATACCGGCAGTAGAAATTTTAGAAAAAGAAAGAAAACACAGGTTTTTTTTGTTTTTGTTTTTTTTTTTATTTGCCAGTTTTATTAGATAATGTAAATATCACGAAAAACACTTGAAAATGCAAACCATCTAATGTTGTCATTTTACTTATAATTTCATCCAAATTATCTTTTTTTTAAAAAAAAAATAATCTAAAATCTCTGATGGCTTGGGCTTAGAAACTGTGCTTAAGTTTGCATCTTCATCGCAATCAGATTCTTTCATCTTTAACAAATTTGCAACATGCTTCGTTTTTAAATGTGTAGGAATCCGCTTGTACTTCCTCCATTCACTTTAATAACTCTTGAACATTTTTTACATTGTGCCACCACATTCTTTTCATCATATAAATAATAAAACTGAAAATTCGAATAATTTTATGTGTTCTTTAAAGTTATTCTTATTCATTATTATGGGATATTATTTATGAGTATATATATATACACTGAAGTGACAAAAGTCATGGGATAGCAATATGCAAGTTTTCAGATGGCAGTAGCATCGCGTAGAACAGGTATAAATGCGCAGTGCTTTCGCAGAGCTTTCATTTCTGTTCAAGTTATTCATGTGAAGAGGTTTTGACGTGATGATGACAGCACGACGGGAATTAACAGACTTTGAACGCGGAATGTTAGTTGGAGCTAGACGCATGGGTCATGCCATTTCGGAAATCGTTAGGGAATTCAACATTCCCAGATCCACTGTGTCAAGAGTGTGCCGAGAGTATGAAATTTCAGGCATAACATCCCACCATGGACAGCGCAGTGGTCGACCGCCTGCACTTAACGACCGAGACCGGCGACGTCTGCAAAGAGTCGTAAATTCTAACAGACAAGCAACACTGCGTCAAATAACCGCAGAAATCAATGTGGGACGTACAAGGGACTTGTCTGTTGAACTGTGTGGAGAAATTTGGCTTTCTTGGGCTATTCCAGCAGAAGACCGAATCGAGTGCCTTTACTGACAGAACGACATCGCTTGCAGCGACTCTCGTGGGCACGTGAGCATATCGGTTGGTCCCTAGATGAATGGAAAACCGTGGCCTGGTCCGATGAGTCACGATTTCAGTTGGTAAGAGCTGATGGTAGGGTTCGAGTGTGGCGCAGACCCCACGAAGCCATGGACCCAAACTGTCAGCAAGGCACTGTTCAAGCTGGTGGTGGCTCCGTAATGGTGTGGGCTGTTTTTTCATGGCATGGACTTGGTCCTCTGGTGCGACTGGACCGAACATTGACTGGAAATGCTTATGTTCAGCTACTTGGAGATCACTTGCAGCCATTCATGGACTTCATGTACCCAAATAACGATGGGATTTTTATGGATGACAATGCGCCATGTCACCGGGCCACAACTGTTCGCGATTGGTTTGAAGAACATTCTGGACAATTCCAACGAATGATCTGGCCACCTAGATCGCCCGACATGTATCCCATCGAGTATTTATGGGACATCATCGAGAGGTCTGTTCGTGCCAAAAATCCTGCACCATCAACGCTTTCACAAGTATGGACGTCTATCGAGACAGCATGGCTCAATATTCCTGCAGAAGACTTCCAACGACTTGTTGAGTCCATGCCACGTCGAGTTGCAACACTTCGCCGGGCGAAAGGTGGACCGACACGATATTAAGAGGTATCCCATGACTTTTGTCACTTCAGTGTATAATAAATCTGAAATATATTTTGAACACTAAAGTATGATATGCAAATACAATGCGAATAACAAACTCACCAATTTAAAAAATATCGAAATATTACACAATTTCTGCACAACTACAACCTCGTTTTTACAGATAAGAATTTCTAATTTTCAGATCAGAATTCTGAATAAGAATTCACAGATACGAATAAGAATTTCACAGATAAGAATTCTAAATTTCTAATAAATACCGAAAAAACGGTATTTAAACTTGTGAATACCGGTATTACAAAATTGTACAAATGGCCCAAAATACCGGTATTGCAAACCCTACATGTAGAGTTAACTAATATATTTGTATTTTTAAATTATTTGTATAGTTACGCATACAATATATTGCATGCTATATTGTTATGCATAGAACTATATCGTATGCTATATTGTTATGCATACGACTATATCGTATATGTGTTGTTGTATTATGTATACAATTACACCTTTATAGTTAAATTAGCTTGTATATTTAAAATACTATCAAAAATTGGTAGCCATAATATATATATGTATTGTTTTCGGGAGAGGTTTTTTTTTGTATCCTTAATAACTTTCATTTTTTTATTTCTTTCATGAGCTTTTTTTAAATGTCTTTCACGAGTTTTATTCTAAAAAAAATTGTCTTGTGGAAGAAACAATTTTATTTCAAAGTGAAAATGAGATTTTTCAAGAAAATAAACTCGTTTGTTCTATAGTGTTTTTAATATTCCTATTATATTTCATTTAAATTCTAAATTTTGTGAGTACCTGTATATCGGCCGAGCTGATTATTTTAAACCTTATTATACTTCAGTTTATGTGAATAGATTAAATTATACTTCAATTTATATGAAATTTAATTATATTTCAGTTTTACTTCAGTTTATGTGAATAGATTAAATAATATTTCAGTTTATACGAAATTAAGTTTCACTGCAGTTTTATGTGAAATTAAATTATACTTCAGTTTATGTGAATAGATTAAATAATACTTCAGTTTATGTGAATAGATTAAATTATGCTTCAGTTTGTGTGAATAGATTAAATAATACTTCAGTTTATGTGAATATTAAATTATATTTCTGTTTATGTGAATAGATTAAATAATACTTTAATTTTTTATGTGAAATTAAATAATACTTTAATTTTTTATGTGAAATAAATTATACTTCAGTTTAGCTGAATAAATTAAATTATACGTCAGTTTATATGAATAGATTAAATAATAGTCCACTTTATGTGAAATTAAATTATATTTCAGTTTATGTGAATAGATGAAGTTATATTTCAGTTTCTGTGAATAGATTAAATTTTACTTCAGTTTATGTGAATAGATTAAATTTTACTTCAGTTTATGTGAAATTGAATTATACTTCAGTTTATGTGACATTAAATTAAACTTCAGTTTATGTAAATAGATTGAATTAAACTTCAGTTTATGTGAATAGATTGAATTAAACTTCAGTTTATGTGAATAGATTAAGCTATACATGAATTTATGTGAATAGATAAAGTCATACTTCAATTTATGTGAATAGATTAAATTATACTTCAGCTAGATTAAATTAAACTTCAATTTATGTGAATAGATTAAATAATGCTTAAGTGTATGTGAAATTAAATTATAGATCAGTTTATGCGAATAGATTAAAATCTATATCGTGTTTAATGTGAATGAGTGTGTAGAGAAATACAAATCAGCAATATAAGAAAGAGAAAATGGGAAGTTTATTTACATAAAAAATACATACGATTCTTGTAATGCATAGACCAAGACACAGGCGAAATAAAGACAACAACAGACATTTTTTTACTACTCAATGTGTTTAATATTGCTAAGTGCTACAGGTGACAATTAACTGACCCAGAACGGACATGTATATATATATTTATATATATATAACAACACATCTGTCGCATACTTAGCAATGAAAACGGTGGTGATCAGTCGATCCACAGAAAAAAAAATGTATTCGCACTTTTTTTTTTTTTTTATTTACCATTTTCTTGTTTTTTTTATTTTTCCCTTTATTTATAAGCTGAATAAAACCGATTCTTTGTGCATCTTAGCGGCTTTATATTGATCTAAGTTCTCGTATGATCGACCAATGAGTTTAGATGAGTTTAGGACGAGACAGATTAAAAAATAATAATACAATACAGTAATAAAAAAAAAGGAAACAAACAACTAAACTTAAATTTCCTTACGCTCACACACATACATGCATACACACACAGGTAAATTACACAGTCACACACGACCGCCATATTTGGTCAGCTAATGCGGTGATGGTACTCCATTATTGGTCATGGTTACTGAATACATGGGATGAATTACATTTAATGCCCTTTATTACAAACAGTTCTTTTTCTGTGTAGGTTCAAATGTAGGTTAGATCCACATTTATATGACGACATCTAGACACAGCGTCAAACAATTTTTAACTAATAAAACTAAATTTTTAAATTAATAAAACTAATTTTTAAAAAACAAATTATTTCATATACATGGCTTAAAAAAATCAAAAGCCAAAAAAAAACAACACATTTTTAAATCATTTTTGTGAAATACAAAGTGATCTATTTGTAACCATTTAAAATACTATTATTTTATAATTATATTCATGATTTTTGTGATGATTTTTTTCCTAATTTTGTTAATGATTTTTTTTTTCTTAATTTTATTCATGATTTTTTTTTCCTAATTTTAATCATGATTTTTTTTTCCCTAATTTTAATCATGATTTTCTTTTATAATTTTTTTTCCTTTTTCATTTTATTCATGATTTTTTTCCCTAAGGATTAAAAAGAAAGAAAAAAAAGTACAAATCAATAAAAAAAGAAGTTAACAACGTAATAACTCAAATGAAAACGTGACCAAACATGGTGGTACATGTTCAGTTGCGTTTACAATTCAATGTCAAACACCTGCTTTGATATTTGATTCTGTAAAGTAAAGTAAACAATTCTAAACATACTGCACATCTGTATTTCTATTTGTTAAACAATTATAAATAAATAATACAGCAATGATTTAAATGGATCACTTTGTACAACGAACAATTAATAAAATTAAATAAATTCATTCACATACATATAAAATATACAATTTGAAATATATTGAGAAGATTTCGAGTAATATCGTTTTTAACACATTTAGATTCAAACAGGAATGTTTATTTTTTAAATAAAAGGAATGAAAAACATAGGGAACGTTTTTTTTTAGATTATTTCATACATATATATAAAAAAAAATCTTCGTTTATAGATGTCGTCATATAAATGAGAATGTACACATTTTTTTCACACACTAAATACAAGTTACACAATTATTTCCAACTAACAAACACATGTATGTCATGTACACATTATTATTAAGTATGGTACAGTAAAAGATTCTGAACCTACCGTTCTCCTTTTATTTATTTATTTATATAACTGTACAATTTCAAAAAATATAAAGGATTTATTTACATAGTCTTGAAAAAATCTTAGTATAGCACACATTTTTTTAAATTGGTTTTTCCATCTCTTTAATATATATATATAGATATATATTTACGATTAACACTCATTTAGAGGTGAATAACCCGAGTTTTTAAGACTCAAAATTTCTTTCTAAAATAAAAGATTTCAACTCAAGACTTCTTAGAACAGGAATTTATCATCGTGGAATTAAAGTATTTTTTCTCGGTATACTTGGAAAATGTCCAAAGATTTCACAGGCTTTAAATAAATTTCTTAACACTCATTATTCCTGAAAGTAACGTAAATAACTTAAAAGACTATTTTTGCTTGCTTTTTATTATTATTATTATTATTTTGGAATTTCCATGGAAAAACTCGGGATATCCAGGACAATTAAGTTCTTTTTTTACTTTTACCCTTATACTTATCAAGAGTTGTTAAAAGCAAAACATTCGAATTTTCTAATCAACTCCGCCATCTTGGATTAATTATTTCTGGAATAATTTTTGTCGCGTTCTATTTTCTCTAAATGAGAGTTATTGGAAATTTCTATGTAATGGACATTTATGTAAATACATGACTCTAAATAAACTTGAAAGAATTATTTCGATAAATATTTTTGCATTAATTCCCCCCCTCAGTTTGAAAATAAATAAAATCATTTTATTTAATTAATCAAAAAATAAATCAATCAGAGTAATTATAAAAAGGACATTTCATTTTGAAAAAATATAGTATTAATAACTAAAATCAGCTTCTTTTAATGTTTTATGATGCTCTACAAATTTTTGAATTTTTTAAATCGAATATTGAATCTAGTAATTTTTTTAAAAATATAGTAAGCATCAATTTAATTAAAATAATCACTTTATTTTAATGTTTTATAACATTCTACAAATTATTGAAGTTTTTAAATTGAATATTGAATCTAGTAATTTCTTTTAAAAATGGTATATATATAAAATGTTTTATTAGATTTTATTCATTTTTTATCGTTAGCAATTAAACGAGCTAGTAAAAATTAGACAATATATATATATATATTTTACCAAAGTTAATAATATTCATTTATATATTTATATATATATATATATATATATGTAATTTAAGAATGAAAGTTATTGGAAATTTTTATGTAAGACATTTATGTAAACAAATGACTTATTAAATTAATTATTAAAAAATAATTAAATAAATATTAAAAATTATTTTAATAAATATTTTTGCATTACCTTCCCTCCAGTTTTAAACATTGCAAACATATTATTCATTAATTTAAAAAAAAAAATAAATAAAAAAATAAAAAAAAAGTAGAAAGTTTATTTTAAAATATTTTTATCAATACATCTCAACCGATTTTTGAATTTAATTCTATTATAATCGTTCTTTGTCTACATTGAAGACAGTTTTTGTTGAGAATCGTTCGTCAAAAGATTTTTAATTTTCCTTCGTTATAATAATTTTATTAATAAAAAAATACTAAAAATTTATAAGTGGCAACGTTCTTGGAAAAAAAAAATTGATTTTCTGAAATAATTATTCATTATTTTCATTTATTTGTTTTCATTATTTCGTTTATTTATTTTCAATAATTTTTTTAAAATAATTAAATATTGTTGAATTTAATATTTCATTTCATTTTATTAAAAATATAATTAACACGCGCGTTTAAATTAACTGAACAGATGTTTTGATTAAGTTGATACAATAACCGTCAGATGGCGCAGCAGTAGAACATAGAATGTTTCGCCCTTAACATCTTTATTTTTAGTGCAAATAAAGCACTTTTAAAGAATCACAAAAAATACACGAATTTTTGTACTCGTTCCAGAAGTATCTTAAACAAGAAGGCACTACGAACTGCATCTAATCGAAAAAATAAACATCTTATTCCTTTCGTTATCAAAAATAAAAAAGGCAATGAAATTAAGACACTTGTCCACACATTATCACAAAAAAGATGTTTTGTATACATTTTTCTGAGAATTTACAAATAAAAAATAATTTTTTTATTTTTTCAAATATATAGATCTCATATCTGGCAACTTTCAAAAAAATTCATCAGCAAAAGATTTTTTCAATGTTTTCATTTCACTTGTAAACAAAGGCAAACGATATTTTACATTATTTTTCATTTAATTTAACATATGATAAACTTAAAGCTGTGCATGGGTACAGGAAAATAACAAAATACTATAATTGACCGTAATTTTTTTTTTAAAAGGTTATATTTTTTAATAAATGAAATATTTTTTTAAAAAGTGCCAAAATATGGGAAAAAAAGAATAATGAAGAAAAACCATTTATTTTGCAGAAAATTCTCAAAAGTTGACAGATATGAATCTTTTGACATTCAACATCAAGAACATGAGGTTTAAGAAATTCGTCTTAAAAATGAAGAATGGTATTAGTCATTTTCAGTTTTCTTTAAAATATTTTTAATATTTATTTATTTTAAATACTTAGCATTTTTATAGAAAATATATACCCATAAATTACTCATTTAAAAAAAAAAAATATAACCGTTTTTAAGGTGAGTTAAAATTTTAATTTAAAAAAAAATATAAATAAAAAAACTAATACTAATATATTAATATAAATATTTCATAATAAGGCATTAAAAATATTCAATTTTATTCTATTTCAAAAATTATTTGTAATATAATATTTCCGAATAAGAATTATTAAAACTGCATATTTAATGGCCAAATTGTTGTTTAATTTACTTATGATTAAGTGTCAAGTTAAAACTATTTAAAATAAATAAAAATATAAATTGTATGGTTTCGATTTAACAAATATTTCAGGTACAAAATATTAACATATAAATTAATATTTAAACATTTCCACTTCTAAACAAATTTAATTAAAAAAAAACAAGCTAATTTTTAATATTTTCACTTCACTTCTGATCAAAAGCATACGATATTTTACATTTATTATTATTATTTAATTTAACGATAAACTTAAGTTGTGCATTCGGGTACAGGAAAGTAAAAAAAAAAAAACAAATAAATAAAATATCGATATATAAAAAAATTTAAACCAAAATTACTACATGTAAGCAAAATATGCAATAATTGTTTACATTTTTTACCATCAACAGTTCGTAGAGCTATTAAATTACTTTGAAACACAAATTTAAATAAATAATTTTCAATGTTATTTTAAAAAACAAACAATTTTTCAATGTTATTTTAAAAAACAAAAATTTTTTTTTCAATGCTATTTTAAAAAAACGAACAATTTTTCAGTATAAAAAGAAATCAATAGATATTTTTTCCACATATAACCATATTTTATATGACATATACCATTCTTTTAATCATATAAACATACACATCAATACATTTATTAATATAGAAAGCAGTCGCTGTAAAGCTAGAAGAAAATATTAAAAAATAAATTCATCCATTCTTTGAAAAATTATAAATTTCTTCTTTTTTCTTCTTCTTTATTTATTTATTTAAATTCATTCTAAATTACAGATGTCGTACCATTTATTTATTTTTTTTGCTGTCTCCCTCACGAAGTGCAACTGTACACCGATTAGCTGACCAATCAGAGTTCAAATAGAAAAAAACAATAAAATATAAAAAAAGTGTCCAAAAAACGTTCAAGTTTCATTACAAACAAAGAGCTTTGGCGACTCTTTTTTTATTTGTAATTTTTCTTTTTTTTGTTTATTTTAAACATTCATTTCGCAGATGCGCGCGCGCGTAAACACATTTAGTATAAGAATTGGCTTTGGGTTTGTTTATTTTTTCTGTTCATATTTATGCATTTATATATATGTATATATATATAATATTTTTTTTATTGTTTGTTTGTTTGTTGAGAGTGGAAAAAAGACAAAAAAAAAAAGTTTTTTTTCCACTGGTGGGATGACGTCTCAGACGACGGGACGATATACAACGATGAGAGATTCATATAGACACATTTGAAGAAGGCAAAAAGAGAAGACAGTACACACAACACCAGCTCACAGTAGACGCACCCTGTTTATCTGGAAAGAGAAAAAAAAAGACATAAGTATTGATATTCATTACAAATATACAACTAAACTACAATATAACAGAATATATATATATTATATATATATATGAATAACAATGTTTCCTATACTTCTATAAACTGAAAGAAGCGCCTCCCTATGACGTTCAGGAGAAATGGCCAGTTGGCTTCATCATGGAAGTCTAGCGCATCCTTGCGCACCCGCTGAGAAACGTTTAAGTTGGTCTACAGTTTCTCACCCCGAGAGGAAATATATTTAGCGCAATTTTGTGAAATAGTTAGTCTACAGACTCCCTCGCTCTTTTTCAATAATGTATTGAAATGGAGGTCCATGAAAGCATTCTTTTTCCAGTACCCTTCAGAATTTGTTATAATACAATAATGTAACATATGTAACGTTACTCAAATGAAATACTAAGGACCTCATACACTCCACTCCACATTTTAACGAACTTCTCTAAGCGTGACATGCAAGAAGTTGGCATCTGCGTACAGATTTATCGTTCTCATCTTCAACATTCAGCCATTAGGTGCTTTTGGCTTCATTTGCCCGGTTTCGAACGCGACCTACCTGTGAATGTCTTCGAAATTGTGCCCGATATTTTAAAAACCACATTTCCTGAAGCCAGTATGATTTTTTTAATATTTTTTTTTTATAAAGAAAGACATCTTAGAATTCGTGATTATAAGTTAAGATTAATAAAAATTAAAACTTGAATTCATGATCGTTAAATTCAAAATAGTGAATTTAATAACTTGGAAATAACAAAAAATAACATGGAATATATTATTCATGTAAATTCTTAGATTACTGTAACATGAATTAATTTAATCAGTAGTAAATACGACTCCTTAAAGCTGATTCATGCATCCCTTGATTGTCCACACACTCAGCCCCACAGTTATAAACCATTCACAAGCGGATAGCAGTAATAGAGTAGTAATAAAACAGAGAACGTTCCCCTATTATAAATAACAGAAAATTGGAGAATAACATCTCCCGTCCTTTTCCTACCACAATTGGCGCTGTATCGCCATTTGCCTTCTTTACCCCGCGCGTTATTTATGTGGAAAACGTAAACATGTTACGAAACGATTCTGAAAATTTATTAACAGAAATGCAGAAAAATTTATTAACAGTATATAAAAGCTAAATATTTAGAAAAATTAAATTTACAGCCAAGAAAAAAATTAGCCATTTCTTTCGATAATCGTTGTATTATAGTAGACCTATTTCTCACTTCGCTCTAATAGTAAAGATAGTCGCCAAAAGTCGCCAAGCTATAATCTACAAAACATTGAAATACATGCCTAAAACTAACTCCAAATGAGTACAGTATATTCCACAATGCAATATAAACTAATTTTTTTTGCTGTATAAAGCTAGTAAACAGTGACTAGTCCTATACAAATTAATGGCAGAATGATCAGCCATCACGCGACAATTATGTTTGGCACTCTCGATATCAGCTCTATTTTATTCTATGGCAACAGCAGCATTTTAAAGGTCAAATCTTCTAAATATAATTTACAACAACGATAACTAACAGCAGATAAAAAACCAACATAATAAATTCCCGACATCCAAATCTTGTATAACAAAAAACATACAAAATGTCGTTTTCTTAAATAAAATATATATTTGGCAACTACATCTTTAAAAAAAAATTCTATTCTAGATTACGAATCGAAAAGTGGAAAAAAAAAAATTTTTTTTTCTTCTTCTTTTGAAAGCAAATGGCGCGGTCACTTTCATCGACAAGCCATGCTCGATTTAACTGGTAACACTTTGCTTTTTCACTCCTGCTGCCCTTTTCAGCCAGTAAAAAAATAAATAAAATAAAAATATCATTTCCCTGCACAACATTCTTGTCATTGGAAGGCACTGAAATCGAGTTGCCGTGATCGGATCATTGAATATGACTCGTAAATAAATGCATGATTTCCAAACTCCTTTGTCAGCATCGCCAACCCAAATCCATTCTGCTGCTTTTCCCAGAAAATGCTCCATTAGCAGTGGACGAGGAACATCGGAGATAGGATTTCGCTACATTGTTCGCGATTTTCGCTTTAAATAGGGACGGATTCGCGGGAATTGCGGCTGAGAAAGATTCGTTTTTATTCTTGTGTTGTGACAATGGGTTAGCTGGAATTGTGGATTTCACAATAAAATGCCCTAGTTGCGAGAAATTCGCAATAATCTCAGAGTGTATCAGGAAAAACCATATTTTTTAAAAAATAGACAATAAAACAATAAATAAAAAAATAAAAATAAAAAACCTCAGAACATTCTAAAAATATTAAACAATAAATAATATTATAATAGTAAACGAAATACTAAAATTTATAATTATTTATTATTATAAACTTCATAAAATAAATAATTATATATTTATAAATATATATAATTTTATAAAATAAATAATTATAAATTTTAATGTGTCGTTTTCTATTTACTATTATTATTATTTAAGAGATATTTAAGTCCGAATGAAACTTAACAATTCACAAATTATAGAGTGACACTAAATAAAACGATTAAATTTTAAAAAGAAAAAATTTCGATGAAAAGTATAAAGAGATTAATCTTAATTGAAGAACATCTGATGAAGATTTTAAAAAATTATCGTTTGGAAAAAAGAAAAAAATATCGATGAGAAGTATAAAGGAATTAATCTCAATCGAAGAACATCTAATAAAGATTTTAAAAAATATAGCTTGGTAAAAAGAAATATCGTTTGGCAAAAAGAGATAAATCTATATCGATAAAAGTACAAAGTAATTAATCTTAATCGAAGAACATCTGCTAACGATTACAAAAAAAATTATCGTTTGGCAAACTGCAAAGACAAGTTTATTCAGAATCACTATTTATAAATAAAAAAATAATTTAAGTGTGAAAAATAAATACCCAGCTTATAAAATAGAATATTTGAAACGAAGAGTATTTAAAATAAACAAATATAACTTTTAAAAAAAACCAAACACTCAAATGCCGTCAGATGGCACCAGGCATTAATAAAAACAAAGAGATTTTTATTTAATTTAAAATTAAATAAGAATTTTTTCGTGATACTTGGATACGTACTAGATGAATAATAAAAATAAATTCAAATTCAAAAAATATATATATTTTCTAAGTTTTAAAACGCTCTAAGTTGTAAGAAACATCACACACAAGTAAATCTTCTACTTTATATATTTCCGAAAATAACAACAACGAACTGTTTAAATGTGTCAATTTAAAAAGAGGTAATATGGTATAGATTTCAAAGTTAAAAATAATGTTTTTATTAAATGAAAAGATCGATTCGCGGAAATATAAGGAAAAAAAATTTTTTTTTTTCCCCTACTGCGTTATTGCAATGGATTCACTAGAATTTAAGATTTCTTAAAAAAAAGTACTTGATGATAAAAAACGCATTGTTATAATGTGGTTTTCATATACCAGGAAAATATTGATACAAAAGAAGGCCTAAAGAATGAAGGCCAAATAAAACGTGCTATTCCATAAATTAAAAAAATATTTTATCAGAATTACGTTAAACCGATAGAAAATGAAATATAAACTACGTATGTTTTAAGGGATTCAAATATGCTATAGTTTCAAGGTTTCAAAGATGTTTTCGTCCTAAATATAGATAAGTTTCAGGAAAATTTGCCCAAAAATAAATAATTGTTTTGAAAATTGCTGCTGAAATAGATTCGCAGGAACTAGACCAAAGATAATTTACCATCACAATAATAGATGTGCAACAGATTCAGCGTTATCCAGGTTGCACCACAAGGGAGGCCGATACATTGTGGCACCACAATCTGGAACCAACGCCTGCAAGTGTAACATATGGTCGCATCTTTCTCATACAACCCAAGAAAAGACATTCAGGCGTGCAAATTTATTTTGTATATCTCTGGTGAAGTTAGAGGGATATTGGATTGGCCTTACTTATCGAGTTTCGAACTAAGAACCTTTGGTCCGGAAACTCATCGTGCTATCCTTCCTTTTCTTTTCTTCTCACTACACCAATGGATCTAGGGCCATGTATTTGTCGTTTTACGGTCATTGGCTACCCTTTGGGCTAATTAGACCGGGATCTACAGTTTAACGTGGATTTTGAACCACCCACAAACATCCGTACCACCGTCAAGATTCGTACCTGAAGCAAAGCAAAGGCCAGAGCGTTAGCCAATTGACCATCAGGCCTCTGTCGTAAGGGAGATAAGACGAAAAACTCCTGGTAGACAACCTGACAATAGACGCGAGATGCTAAATACACATTGTCAATCGTCATCGAGTCACACATTACTGAAAGTAGTAATTACAGCAATGCCGCCAGCGGATTCGAACCTCGGCCCTTCTGCACGATACTCCCACATGTTGACGCGGAGTCGAGCGCTATTCACCAGAAGACTTAAATGTTAGCATTAGTGTCCTATTTGCTTGTCCTATTATAATTCTATAAATAGAGGGATAAAAAGTCAACAAAGGCCAGCAGTGAGTGGGAAGGGGTGGAAGAAATTTTGTGACTTCTCTTCTAAAGGAACTCTAACAAACATTTCAACCTATCAGCTTATAGATGTGCCAATAAATCATATGAACACATACAAATTTACAAAAACACAGGGCATTACTTATAGCGAATGAAGAAATTACGAACGAGTTCAAGCGAGTTGAAGGGTGGCTGAAAAGGATGGTACCATTACGATCGATTACTGGCAGATACAATCGATGGGGGTTATTAACTAACTCTCAACATGTCAGGTACGACATCATCGCGTGATACTTTTCGCTCCATCCATCCATCACTCGGTACTCAACAGGGCTGTCCCATTGTGTGATGCGATGACCTCTTTATACCCGCAGAGCACTGAACCCTATGACTCTGGGTACTTCTGAAACGTCTATGGGACTGTGCATTATCAAATGTCTACAGTACTAAAAAAATGTATCATTATTCCATTCAGAACATAAGATGCGAGTCTCGGGTAATAAAATGTTAAATGGGTATGCTTGAAATTTCGATGTGATTGATTGATCTTTTATTTCTACAGCACTCCTGAAATGTCTATGGGACTTTGCATCATTTAATGTCTACTGTGATTGTACATCATTAATCGTCTACAGTACTAAAAAAATGTATCATCATTCCATTCAGAACGTAAGATGAGAATCTTAAAATGTTTCTAAAATGGATATGTTTTAAATGTCGATACGACTGATTGTCCTCCTTGAAACTGATTGATTACACTCCTGAAATGTCTATGGGACTTTGCATCATTTAATGTCTACTGTGATTGTACATCATTAATCGTCTACAGTACTAAAAATGTATCATCATTCCATTCAGAACGTAAGATGAGAATCTTAAAATGTTTCTAAAATGGATATGTTTTAAATGTCGATACGACTGATTGTCCTCCTTGAAACTGATTGATTACACTCCTGAAATGTCTATGGGACTTTGCATCATTTAATGTCTACTGTGATTGTACATCATCAATCGTCTACAGTACTAAAAAAATGTATCATCATTCCATTCAGAACGTAAGATGAGAATCTTAAAATGTTTCTAAAATGGATATGTTTTAAATGTCGATACGACTGATTGTCCTCCTTGAAACTGATTGATTACACTCCTGAAATGTCTATGGGACTTTGCATCATTTAATGTTTACTGTGATTGTACATCATTAATCGTCTACAGTACTAAAAAATGTATCATCATTCCATTCAGAACGTAAGATGAGAATCTTAAAATGTTTCTAAAATGGATATGTTTTAAATGTCGATACGACTGATTGTCCTCCTTGAAACTGATTGATTACACTCCTGAAATGTCTATGGGACTTTGCATCATTTAATGTCTACTGTGATTGTACATCATTAATCGTCTACAGTACTAAAAAATGTATCATCATTCCATTCAGAACGTAAGATGAGAATCTTAAAATGTTTCTAAAATGGATATGTTTTAAATGTCGATACGACTGATTGTCCTCCTTGAAACTGATTGATTACACTCCTGAAATGTCTATGGGACTTTGCATCATTTAATGTCTACTGTGATTGTACATCATTAATCGTCTACAGTACTAAAAAAATGTATCATCATTCCATTCAGAACGTAAGATGAGAATCTTAAAATGTTTCTAAAATGGATATGTTTTAAATGTCGATACGACTGATTGTCCTCCTTGAAACTGATTGATTACACTCCTGAAATGTCTATGGGACTTTGCATCATTTAATGTCTACTGTGATTGTACATCATTAATCGTCTACAGTACTAAAAAAATGTATCATCATTCCATTCAGAACGTAAGATGAGAATCTTAAAATGTTTCTAAAATGGATATGTTTTAAATGTCGATACGACTGATTGTCCTCCTTGAAACTGATTGATTACACTCCTGAAATGTCTATGGGACTTTGCATCATTTAATGTCTACTGTGATTGTACATCATTAATCGTCTACAGTACTAAAAAAATGTATCATCATTCCATTCAGAACGTAAGATGAGAATCTTAAAATGTTTCTAAAATGGATATGTTTTAAATGTCGATACGACTGATTGTCCTCCTTGAAACTGATTGATTACACTCCTGAAATGTCTATGGGACTTTGCATCATTTAATGTCTACTGTGATTGTACATCATTAATCGTCTACAGTACTAAAAAAATGTATCATCATTCCATTCAGAACGTAAGATGAGAATCTTAAAATGTTTCTAAAATGGATATGTTTTAAATGTCGATACGACTGATTGTCCTCCTTGAAACTGATTGATTACACTCCTGAAATGTCTATGGGACTTTGCATCATTTAATGTCTACTGTGATTGTACATCATTAATCGTCTACAGTACTAAAAAATGTATCATCATTCCATTCAGAACGTAAGATGAGAATCTTAAAATGTTTCTAAAATGGATATGTTTTAAATGTCGATACGACTGATTGTCCTCCTTGAAACTGATTGATTACACTCCTGAAATGTCTATGGGACTTTGCATCATTTAATGTCTACTGTGATTGTACATCATTAATCGTCTACAGTACTAAAAAATGTATCATCATTCCATTCAGAACGTAAGATGAGAATCTTAAAATGTTTCTAAAATGGATATGTTTTAAATGTCGATACGACTGATTGTCCTCCTTGAAACTGATTGATTACACTCCTGAAATGTCTATGGGACTTTGCATCATTTAATGTCTACTGTGATTGTACATCATTAATCGTCTACAGTACTAAAAAATGTATCATCATTCCATTCAGAACGTAAGATGAGAATCTTAAAAATGTTTCTAAAATGGATATGTTTTAAATGTCGATACGACTGATTGTCCTCCTTGAAACTGATTGATTACACTCCTGAAATGTCTATGGGACTTTGCATCATTTAATGTCTACTGTGATTGTACATCATTAATCGTCTACAGTACTAAAAAAATGTATCATCATTCCATTCAGAACGTAAGATGAGAATCTTAAAATGTTTCTAAAATGGATATGTTTTAAATGTCGATACGACTGATTGTCCTCCTTGAAACTGATTGATTACACTCCTGAAATGTCTATGGGACTTTGCATCATTTAATGTCTACTGTGATTGTACATCATTAATCGTCTACAGTACTAAAAAAAATGTATCATCATTCCATTCAGAACGTAAGATGAGAATCTTAAAATGTTTCTAAAATGGATATGTTTTAAATGTCGTCTATGATTGTCGATACTCATCATTCCATTCAGAACGTGATGAATCTTAAAATGTTTCTAAAATGACTGATTGTCCTCCTTGAAACTGATTGATTACACTCCTGAAATGTCTATGGGACTTTGCATCATTTAATGTCTACTGTGATTGTACATCATTAATCGTCTACAGTACTAAAAATGTATCATCATTCCATTCAGAACGTAAGATGAGAATCTTAAAATGTTTCTAAAATGGATATGTTTTAAATGTCGATACGACTGATTGTCCTCCTTGAAACTGATTGATTACACTCCTGAAATGTCTATGGGACTTTGCATCATTTAATGTCTACTGTGATTGTACATCATTAATCGTCTACAGTACTAAAAAATGTATCATCATTCCATTCAGAACGTAAGATGAGAATCTTAAAATGTTTCTAAAATGGATATGTTTTAAATGTCGATACGACTGATTGTCCTCCTTGAAACTGATTGATTACACTCCTGAAATGTCTATGGGACTTTGCATCATTTAATGTCTACTGTGATTGTACATCATTAATCGTCTACAGTACTAAAAAATGTATCATCATTCCATTCAGAACGTAAGATGAGAATCTTAAAATGTTTCTAAAATGGATATGTTTTAAATGTCGATACGACTGATTGTCCTCCTTGAAACTGATTGATTACACTCCTGAAATGTCTATGGGACTTTGCATCATTTAATGTCTACTGTGATTGTACATCATTAATCGTCTACAGTACTAAAAATGTATCATCATTCCATTCAGAACGTAAGATGAGAATCTTAAAATGTTTCTAAAATGGATATGTTTTAAATGTCGATACGACTGATTGTCCTCCTTGAAACTGATTGATTACACTCCTGAAATGTCTATGGGACTTTGCATCATTTAATGTCTACTGTGATTGTACATCATTAATCGTCTACAGTACTAAAAAAATGTATCATCATTCCATTCAGAACGTAAGATGAGAATCTTAAAATGTTTCTAAAATGGATATGTTTTAAATGTCGATACGACTGATTGTCCTCCTTGAAACTGATTGATTACACTCCTGAAATGTCTATGGGACTTTGCATCATTTAATGTCTACTGTGATTGTACATCATTAATCGTCTACAGTACTAAAAAATGTATCATCATTCCATTCAGAACGTAAGATGAGAATCTTAAAATGTTTCTAAAATGGATATGTTTTAAATGTCGATACGACTGATTGTCCTCCTTGAAACTGATTGATTACACTCCTGAAATGTCTATGGGACTTTGCATCATTTAATGTCTACTGTGATTGTACATCATTAATCGTCTACAGTACTAAAAATGTATCATCATTCCATTCAGAACGTAAGATGAGAATCTTAAAATGTTTCTAAAATGGATATGTTTTAAATGTCGATACGACTGATTGTCCTCCTTGAAACTGATTGATTACACTCCTGAAATGTCTATGGGACTTTGCATCATTTAATGTCTACTGTGATTGTACATCATTAATCGTCTACAGTACTAAAAAATGTATCATCATTCCATTCAGAACGTAAGATGAGAATCTTAAAATGTTTCTAAAATGGATATGTTTTAAATGTCGATACGACTGATTGTCCTCCTTGAAACTGATTGATTACACTCCTGAAATGTCTATGGGACTTTGCATCATTTAATGTCTACTGTGATTGTACATCATTAATCGTCTACAGTACTAAAAATGTATCATCATTCCATTCAGAACGTAAGATGAGAATCTTAAAATGTTTCTAAAATGGATATGTTTTAAATGTCGATACGACTGATTGTCCTCCTTGAAACTGATTGATTACACTCCTGAAATGTCTATGGGACTTTGCATCATTTAATGTCTACTGTGATTGTACATCATTAATCGTCTACAGTACTAAAAATGTATCATCATTCCATTCAGAACGTAAGATGAGAATCTTAAAAATGTTTCTAAAATGGATATGTTTTAAATGTCGATACGACTGATTGTCCTCCTTGAAACTGATTGATTACACTCCTGAAATGTCTATGGGACTTTGCATCATTTAATGTCTACTGTGATTGTACATCATTAATCGTCTACAGTACTAAAAATGTATCATCATTCCATTCAGAACGTAAGATGAGAATCTTAAAATGTTTCTAAAATGGATATGTTTTAAATGTCGATACGACTGATTGTCCTCCTTGAAACTGATTGATTATACTCCTGAAATGTCTATGGGACTTTGCATCATTTAATGTCTACTGTGATTGTACATCATTAATCGTCTACAGTACTAAAAAAATGTATCATCATTCCATTCAGAACGTAAGATGAGAATCTTAAAATGTTTCTAAAATGGATATGTTTTAAATGTCGATACGACTGATTGTCCTCCTTGAAACTGATTGATTACACTCCTGAAATGTCTATGGGACTTTGCATCATTTAATGTCTACTGTGATTGTACATCATTAATCGTCTACAGTACTAAAAATGTATCATCATTCCATTCAGAACGTAAGATGAGAATCTTAAAATGTTTCTAAAATGGATATGTTTTAAATGTCGATACGACTGATTGTCCTCCTTGAAACTGATTGATTACACTCCTGAAATGTCTATGGGACTTTGCATCATTTAATGTCTACTGTGATTGTACATCATTAATCGTCTACAGTACTAAAAAAATGTATCATCATTCCATTCAGAACGTAAGATGAGAATCTTAAAATGTTTCTAAAATGGATATGTTTTAAATGTCGATACGACTGATTGTCCTCCTTGAAACTGATTGATTACACTCCTGAAATGTCTATGGGACTTTGCATCATTTAATGTCTACTGTGATTGTACATCATTAATCGTCTACAGTACTAAAAAAATGTATCATCATTCCATTCAGAACGTAAGATGAGAATCTTAAAATGTTTCTAAAATGGATATGTTTTAAATGTCGATACGACTGATTGTCCTCCTTGAAACTGATTGATTACACTCCTGAAATGTCTATGGGACTTTGCATCATTTAATGTCTACTGTGATTGTACATCATTAATCGTCTACAGTACTAAAAAAATGTATCATCATTCCATTCAGAACGTAAGATGAGAATCTTAAAATGTTTCTAAAATGGATATGTTTTAAATGTCGATACGACTGATTGTCCTCCTTGAAACTGATTGATTACACTCCTGAAATGTCTATGGACTTTGCATCATTTAATGTCTACTGTGATTGTACATCATTAATCGTCTACAGTACTAAAAAAATGTATCATCATTCCATTCAGAACGTAAGATGAGAATCTTAAAATGTTTCTAAAATGGATATGTTTTAAATGTCGATACGACTGATTGTCCTCCTTGAAACTGATTGATTACACTCCTGAAATGTCTATGGACTTTGCATCATTTAATGTCTACTGTGATTGTACATCATTAATCGTCTACAGTACTAAAAAAATGTATCATCATTCCATTCAGAACGTAAGATGAGAATCTTAAAATGTTTCTAAAATGGATATGTTTTAAATGTCGATACGACTGATTGTCCTCCTTGAAACTGATTGATTACACTCCTGAAATGTCTATGGGACTTTGCATCATTTAATGTCTACTGTGATTGTACATCATTAATCGTCTACAGTACTAAAAAAATGTATCATCATTCCATTCAGAACGTAAGATGAGAATCTTAAAAATGTTTCTAAAATGGATATGTTTTAAATGTCGATACGACTGATTGTCCTCCTTGAAACTGATTGATTACACTCCTGAAATGTCTATGGGACTTTGCATCATTTAATGTCTACTGTGATTGTACATCATTAATCGTCTACAGTACTAAAAAATGTATCATCATTCCATTCAGAACGTAAGATGAGAATCTTAAAATGTTTCTAAAATGGATATGTTTTAAATGTCGATACGACTGATTGTCCTCCTTGAAACTGATTGATTACACTCCTGAAATGTCTATGGGACTTTGCATCATTTAATGTCTACTGTGATTGTACATCATCAATCGTCTACAGTACTAAAAAATGTATCATCATTCCATTCAGAACGTAAGATGAGAATCTTAAAATGTTTCTAAAATGGATATGTTTTAAATGTCGATACGACTGATTGTCCTCCTTGAAACTGATTGATTACACTCCTGAAATGTCTATGGGACTTGCATCATTTAATGTCTACTGTGATTGTACATCATTAATCGTCTACAGTACTAAAAATGTATCATCATTCCATTCAGAACGTAAGATGAGAATCTTAAAATGTTTCTAAAATGGATATGTTTTAAATGTCGATACGACTGATTGTCCTCCTTGAAACTGATTGATTACACTCCTGAAATGTCTATGGGACTTTGCATCATTTAATGTCTACTGTGATTGTACATCATTAATCGTCTACAGTACTAAAAAAATGTATCATCATTCCATTCAGAACGTAAGATGAGAATCTTAAAATGTTTCTAAAATGGATATGTTTTAAATGTCGATACGACTGATTGTCCTCCTTGAAACTGATTGATTACACTCCTGAAATGTCTATGGGACTTTGCATCATTTAATGTCTACTGTGATTGTACATCATTAATCGTCTACAGTACTAAAAAAATGTATCATCATTCCATTCAGAACGTAAGATGAGAATCTTAAAATGTTTCTAAAATGGATATGTTTTAAATGTCGATACGACTGATTGTCCTCCTTGAAACTGATTGATTACACTCCTGAAATGTCTATGGGACTTTGCATCATTTAATGTCTACTGTGATTGTACATCATTAATCGTCTACAGTACTAAAAAATGTATCATCATTCCATTCAGAACGTAAGATGAGAATCTTAAAATGTTTCTAAAATGGATATGTTTTAAATGTCGATACGACTGATTGTCCTCCTTGAAACTGATTGATTACACTCCTGAAATGTCTATGGGACTTTGCATCATTTAATGTCTACTGTGATTGTACATCATTAATCGTCTACAGTACTAAAAAAATGTATCATCATTCCATTCAGAACGTAAGATGAGAATCTTAAAATGTTTCTAAAATGGATATGTTTTAAATGTCGATACGACTGATTGTCCTCCTTGAAACTGATTGATTACACTCCTGAAATGTCTATGGGACTTTGCATCATTTAATGTCTACTGTGATTGTACATCATTAATCGTCTACAGTACTAAAAAAATGTATCATCATTCCATTCAGAACGTAAGATGAGAATCTTAAAATGTTTCTAAAATGGATATGTTTTAAATGTCGATACGACTGATTGTCCTCCTTGAAACTGATTGATTACACTCCTGAAATGTCTATGGGACTTTGCATCATTTAATGTCTACTGTGATTGTACATCATTAATCGTCTACAGTACTAAAAAAATGTATCATCATTCCATTCAGAACGTAAGATGAGAATCTTAAAATGTTTCTAAAATGGATATGTTTTAAATGTCGATACGACTGATTGTCCTCCTTGAAACTGATTGATTACACTCCTGAAATGTCTATGGGACTTTGCATCATTTAATGTCTACTGTGATTGTACATCATTAATCGTCTACAGTACTAAAAAATGTATCATCATTCCATTCAGAACGTAAGATGAGAATCTTAAAATGTTTCTAAAATGGATATGTTTTAAATGTCGATACGACTGATTGTCCTCCTTGAAACTGATTGATTACACTCCTGAAATGTCTATGGGACTTTGCATCATTTAATGTCTACTGTGATTGTACATCATTAATCGTCTACAGTACTAAAAAATGTATCATCATTCCATTCAGAACGTAAGATGAGAATCTTAAAATGTTTCTAAAATGGATATGTTTTAAATGTCGATACGACTGATTGTCCTCCTTGAAACTGATTGATTACACTCCTGAAATGTCTATGGGACTTTGCATCATTTAATGTCTACTGTGATTGTACATCATTAATCGTCTACAGTACTAAAAAAAATGTATCATCATTCCATTCAGAACGTAAGATGAGAATCTTAAAATGTTTCTAAAATGGATATGTTTTAAATGTCGATACGACTGATTGTCCTCCTTGAAACTGATTGATTACACTCCTGAAATGTCTATGGGACTTTGCATCATTTAATGTCTACTGTGATTGTACATCATTAATCGTCTACAGTACTAAAAAATGTATCATCATTCCATTCAGAACGTAAGATGAGAATCTTAAAATGTTTCTAAAATGGATATGTTTTAAATGTCGATACGACTGATTGTCCTCCTTGAAACTGATTGATTACACTCCTGAAATGTCTATGGGACTTTGCATCATTTAATGTCTACTGTGATTGTACATCATTAATCGTCTACAGTACTAAAAAAATGTATCATCATTCCATTCAGAACGTAAGATGAGAATCTTAAAATGTTTCTAAAATGGATATGTTTTAAATGTCGATACGACTGATTGTCCTCCTTGAAACTGATTGATTATCCTGAAATGTCTATGGGACTGTGCATCATTAAATGTCTACAGTACTCAATGTACCATTATATCATTCAAAAAGTCAGATGCAAGTCTTAAAATGTTGCCAATATGGATATGCTTGAAATTTCGATGCGATTGATTGTCCTACTTTTATTTCTACCGCACAGCTGAAATGTCTATGGATCTGGGCATTGTTAAATGTCTACAGTACTCAAAAAATAAATGTCTACAGAATTAAAAAAAAAAGTATCATTATTCCATTTAGAACATAAGATGCGAGTTTTAAAAAATGTTTGATAAAATGGGTATGCTTGAAATTTCGATGCGATTAATTGATCTCTTAACATTCCTACAGAAAATAATTTCTTATCAGTAGTTGAAACTCAAATTACTAGAAAAAGATAACGCAATAGTTTACGGACAGTTAGTTCGAGATATCGGTTTGCTACATAAGCTAAACACTGTAGCAGAACCCACTTTTTTACCTCTACTTTCTGCCACATGGGGAGAGGGGTGGAGGGAAGCTTATATTAAAAAAAAATAGAAAAGAAAACGCGACAAAACACTTATTGCGTAAGTTACGCACTACGACCCTAGCAAAATCGATGAATACCTAAAGCCCGAAAGCCTAACACATTTAATGCGCCACGACAGAGAGAAATGATTCAATCTGTAGAGCGGACAACATGCGTGCTTCCTATGGCGCTTGCCAGGTCACGCGAAAACGCCATTTTGAGACACCAGATGGGGCTAATCGCGTTCGGCTATTGTTGCCAGTCCGCGGGGAAGTAATACCGCATACCTTTGATGGATTGGAAGTAGCGAAAATGCTGTTTTATTCCCGACTAACAGATGTTTTGGCGAGCTTTAATTGGAGTTACTTTGCGGGTCATTAGATTTGCAGTTGAGAAAAAAAGTAATATGGAATACCACGAATTTTTTTTTTTTTTTTTTTTTTAAACGCTACAACTTTGGGAATAAACTGTAATCTTGCCCTTTAAAAAAAAAAAAAATTATAGTTACAGTTTGAAAGAGAGAAACAAATTACATAATACACGAATTTATTAAAATCATAATAGTTTTTAATAGTAGTTAACCATAATAGTAGTATGATTAACTATTATGAGTAGTTTATAGTAGCATTGTAGCAAAATGCAGCATTGTAATTCAAAAATGCAGCAATGTAGTATACACGCATTTGTTATCATAATAATTCTTAATAATAGAAAACCATATTAGTAGTATGATTAACTATTATAAGTAGTTTATAGTACTATCAAAGTACAGGGTGTTATCAAAATAATGGAAACACCATAGATTTATAAAGAATCCTTTATTAGTATGGTGTAGGACGTAATAAGACGATTCGTCAGACCATATTACTTTCTTACGCTTATCAATCGACCAGGTTTTGTGAGTGTGGCACCAGTGTAGACGACGTTTGGAATTAGCATCTGTTACAAGTGGCGTAGAAATTGATGCTCTGGCGTAAATGTCCTGTTTATGAAGGTGCCTTCTAACTGTAATGATTGACACTGCAGAATCCAGATGCTGATTGAGCTCTGCGGTCACTTTTGCTGCAGTTGTTCGCTTTTGAGACATCACAATCCGCTTCAATACCCATCGGTCTCTTTCACTGACCTTCTCTTTCCGTCCACTCTTTTGCTTTGCCGAGCTTGTCTTGTCACGCTGTGTGCATGCTGTCTTGACTTTAGACACCGCACCTCTAGAAACGCTTAAAAGTTGGGATGTTTCGGTTACACTTGCTCCAGCTAGACGGGGGCCTAAATGGTCGAGTGGCTAGCGTTCTGGCGCTCGGTACCACAGGTTTCGGGTTCGAGTCCCGGTGGTGCCATGGATGTTTGTAGTGGTTCGAAATCCACTTTAAGCCGTAGGACCCGGTCTCATATGACTGTAAGAGCGTCACGGAGCAAAAGTCAGATTTCTACCCACGGGTGCTCCATCACAACAGAAGCTGCCCCTTTCCCCCCATCCATGAGTAGATCACTCATGGGATGTCCGTCCCGCACTGCAGGACATTGAGGATTAGTCACAACAACAGCTAGACGGACTCCTACAATTTGGCCTCTTTGAAAATCTGAAAGGTCCGGATTTCTTTTTAAAAAAAGACTGGCAGCTATTATTATATTTAAGTTCTTACGAAGCGCATTCAAAAATGTCATTTTTATTAACAGTTGTTTCCATTATTTTGATAACCCCTTGCAGTTCATAATAGGTTTTTAGTATTGGCTCATTATATAATAGTAGCATGGTAAAGAAAGAAGATCAAATTCTATTTATTGTAGTAAATACTTTCAGAAATGATAAATAATGATAAATCTCCCCCTTTTTTTTTTTTTTTTTTTAAATATGATAAGAATGAACATCCGAAAAGTCACCCTCTCCCTCAATTAATTAGAAATTGTTCTTATATAAAGAATAAAATGTTCTAAAGAAAAAAATAATAATAAACTTGAAAAAAAATTAAAAGTATTTTTTTAAAAGATATTTTAGAATATGAAACTAGAAATAATTAATAAAGAAAATAATTTTCTTACAGAATGTGAATGATTATGATGAATGTGATTCTTTAGAATATTATTCTTTTCTTTAATCAATATACATCGAATTGCCTTAATAACAATATCATTATTTTAAAAAATTTAACCATGAAGAATTATCTAAAAAAATTGAATCATAAAGAATTATCTAAAAAAAATTGAATCATAAAGAATTATCTAAAAACATTGAATCATATAGATAAGACAGCCTACAATTATAAGTAAATTCTTCTTTTAGGTATTTTTTTAGAAGCTATGTTCTAATAAGGAATATTATTCTTATTATCCACTTCATCATAATCAATAATAATGTACAAAGTGTTGCAATTAATTATCATTTACAAACATTGAATCATACAGATAGTGCGATATATAAATGATAAGGGAATATGTATACTGCTCTAGATAAATTATTGGGTGAATTTATTTAAAAAATGACAGCCTACAATTATAAGTAAATTCCTCTTTTAGACATTTTTTAATAAGCTATGTTCTAAATGTTCTAGTAAAGAATGTTATTCTTAATATTCAGTTCATCACAATGCATAATAATGTACAACGTGTAGCAATTAATAATCATCTACAAACAGTGAATTATACTTCAAGGTTTTTTTGTTTGGTTTGTCGCTGTACGGTCATTTTTTGCACACTTTAGGCTTATTAGATCGGGACTTACATTTAACGTGGATTCTCAGCCGCTAAAAACACCCATGATCCAGCCATTGATTTTTCTTTATTTCATTTACTAAATCATTGTTATTTTAAACAATTTTGCAAACAAAAGGATTGCACGTTATTTAATTGAGAGACGAAACAAGTAATATAAAAACAAATTTTTTAAAGTCAATTTCTTCTTTTTTTTCACTCTATTGTAGAAAGTCTTTCATAAATAATTTTCATTCATTTTTTTAAATTTATCTGTCGCCATCTATTGGTAGATATATGCAACATAAATCTAAAAAAAACTAAAATGAATTAATTAAATTTAACTACTGAATTAATATTTGAAAAACCTGTATTAACATCGTCATCCACTACGAGTTCAAAAAAAAAATGTATTTGAATTTGAGTGGATGAATAAAAAGTATTTTATGAACGATTGAAAATTTGAACAAGATATATATAGGGAGAGTGTGAGCTAATAGAAGGAATTGAATAACAACAAAATCTCTCTGATTTAACTGCGTTCTAGGAAATAACTTTTATTTAAAAGAATCGAACGTCTACACTAATACTCTCGCTACCAGAGTTACGCGCGTAATTTATAATACTAGACAAACAACAGACGAGAAAAAATTAGCATACAAATCAAAATAAACTGCTTTGCTTTTACGTTGGAAGGGGAAAAAAACAAAACAAAAAAGGATAAAAATATAAACCAAAGCAGTCAATGTTTATAGACGCAGATGGCGAAAATGTTTACGGAGTTTTTAACACCACTGCGTAAGCGTAAAATAGTTTTTCCTTGGCTATGGTAGTAAATAGCTGTTCTTTTTTATTTTTCTGGGATATTTTTGTTATTGATTGACAAAGTGCATTCCTCGAGAGATAAGAGTTTCCCAAGTTTGAATGCAACTTTATGCTCTCTTGTTTTTTCCCCGTGCTATATTTAGTTTTTATCTGTTTTTTGCAGAAAGTATTAAAATATGCAGATAGTTGGGTATTGTGTGAGAGTGTTAAATCCTTAGGAAACGTGCGTGAAAAAAGTGAATCTCGTTGAAAAATATTATTATTATCAATGTTCGTAAATTTTACTATTTTTTGTTTGTTTGTTTGTTTAATAAGAGACATAAAATATTTATTGTGAATGTTATTTTTCAATTCCTTCTATTAGCTCACACTCTCTCTCTATATATACATCTTGTTCAAATTTTCAATCGTTAATAAAATACTTTTTGTTCATCCACGCAAGTTCAAATAAATTTTTTTTTTTAGTGCAGTAATGACAGTGATGTTAATACAGTTTGTAGTGGATGGCATTTGATGTTAATACAGTTTTTTTCAAATATTAATTCAGTAATTAAATTTAATTACATAATTTTTGTTTTTTTTTATCTTTAAGTTGCTTATATCTACCAATAGATGGCGCCAGAAAAACTTAAAAAAATGAATAAAAAATATTTATAAAGGACTTTCTGCAATAGAGTGAAAAAAAAAGTAGGAATTTGACTTTAAAAATTTTTTTTTTTTTTATATATTACTTGTTTTTTATATTTTTATAAGTTTTTAGCTCTTGTTTTTTACGAGCAAGTAAGTAATAATGAGGAATTTACTTAGAATTAAAGACTGTCGTTTCAAAAGAAAATGCATCCAATAATGTTTATATCACATTATCTTTTCTTTTAAAGTATGATTTAATGTTTGCAGATGATAATGAATTGCAACAAGTTGTACTTTATTATTGATTATGATGAAATGTATATTAAGAATAACATTCTTTATCAGAACATAGCTTCTAAAATATAGCTAAAAGAGGAATTATTATAATTGTAGGCAGTCATTTAAAATAATTTATATATCACAATATCTTTTCTAGGAAGTATGATTCACTCTCTGGCCTTTGGTGCTTCTGGTTCGAATAAAAAATCAAACTGAATACAGAAAAGCATGTTATATACATAAATATGATAGCTTACAATGCAACTATATCATCATAATTATCTTTCTGAATATAAGCTGATACATGTATAAGCCAATAGCGCATTTTTTCAACCGAAATAAATTAATATATATATATATATATAGATAGATATTATTTATAATATTCTATTATGTGTATCGTTTAATAAAATAATTTAATATTTTTTTGTTAGCTAGGAGCTTAAACATGGACGCGTAAACATGTATACATAGAAATATGTTAATAAGCCAATACATATACAAGCCATTGCGCATTTTATCAACAAAACCCATAAATAAGCTGAAATAAAATTAAAAAATATATATCCGAGTATATATTACTGTGTCCAAAAAGCAAGACCAATTTTCAATTTAAAATTCCCGGGGCTTAAGGAATTAAATTTTTTTTTTCTTTTTTAGCTTGCTGGCGCTATCCTTGACATCTGTGTGAAATTTGACGTCAAAATATTCATTAGTCTTTGAGTGACGCTTAGCTTTGTGAGACGCTAAAACTGATTCCGGCGATTTTTGAAATGTCTGAATTCATTGAGCAAAGAACTTGCATTTAATTCTGTTTGCGGAAACGTATAGAATGTTGTAGAAGGCATTCGGGGAGCATTCCTATATCGGAAATAAATGTTTAGAAGAGGTATAAGCTGTTCAAAGAAGGCTGAGAACGCGTTGAAGACGAAGAGTCGTCTGGTCGACCATCCACCTCAACCGACGAAGCTCACGTCCAAAAAATTAAAGATTTGGTGCTTTCAAACCGTCGATTTACAATTAGAGACTTTGCTGATTGTTGTCGTCAATAGCACTGACACCACTCATACATGTTTTCTTTCACAAGCGGACTGTATCACACTCACACAATAAGTAATCACAATGAAAACTTAACAACGATTTATTTACATGACAGTCACAGCCACTCGCAGCCGTGATGTTCACTCTTGCCTCTCTGGCATTTCAACTCACACTTATGCGCTCGGTCAATTTTTTCGCCGCTAGGGTATCCTTGCGCGTTGGCGCACTTTACTGATGATGTTGGAATTTCAAAGGGATCGGTCAATTCTATTTTGGGCCCCAAACGCGTCAAATCTCGTTTGGTACACTGAAGGTGCCAGCTCAGACTGCATTGATTCTTCGTGACTTTCTCGCCAAAAATGAAGTCCATACCGTTCCACAACCCCGTATTCCCACTGTGCGACTTCTGGCTATTCCCTAAATTAAGAAAACCCCTCCGGGGACACCGTCTTGAGTCGATTGAAGAGATTTAACATGGATCGCCACGCGCTTTGAAGGCCATCCTTGCTGACGACTTTTTAGCATGTATTGAGGACTTTGAAATAACTTTTCACTTTGAAATAAAATTGTCTTTTGCTTTCACCAGACGATCTTTGCGAGCAATTTGACATTGTTTAATTGTATAATTATTAGTTCGTGAAAGAAATTTAAATAAACCAACAAGAATAGCTCGTGAAAGAAATTAAAATAAAAAGATAAAATAAACCAAATAAAAATTGATACGAAATTGGACACGAAAAAAAAAAAAAAATGGTCAAGCAAATAGAAAAAAATAAGAACAAAAAATAATTATATAGCATAATAGAACTTTAAAAAAATAAATAAATAAAAAAAATAAATAAACTTCCAAACGATTTTCTTTCTTTGAAAATCTTATTTTCACTTTGAAATAAAATTGTCTTTCGCTTTCACCAGACGATTTTGTGAACAATTTCTTTTGCATTGTTTAAGTAATTGTGTAATTATCAGTCCGTGAAGGAGAGAAATTTAAATAAAACCAATAAGAATAACTCGTGAAAGAAAATTTTTTAAATTAACTAATAAGAAACGTTGAAAGTGGTCTAGGACGACAAAAAAACCCCAAGGAAACAAAAAACTACGATGCGGAAAACAATACCCAAAATTTTATGGGTAATATGTACTATTTATAATATCCTGAGCGGCTAGCGCTCTGGCGCTCGGTACCACAGGTTTCGAGTTCAAGTCTCGGCGGTGCCATGGGTATTTGAGTGGTCCGGAATCCTCTTTAAACTGTAGGTCTCGGTCAAACATGAGCGTTGCGGGGGTATTGTTACTCCGCGTCCGTAGCTATCTTCAAGCTACACGCACCTCCTGGGTAGTGTTAAGTGAGTAACGTCTGTGCAGAGCTTGCCTTAAGGCATCAAAGGCAAGTGTCTAAGCGTTAGCTAGCTGCATTAGAACAAAAAAATAAATAAAATAAAATAAACAATTTCTTGTAAAATATTTATGGGTCCAACCTTTCTATGACAATCATATTCGTACGCGACTATTTTCATTATTCAAGATTTTATCACACGAACCTCAGTTACTGATGTTCTACCCAAAACCGGCGCCACTGAACCTATTTCTAGTGCCATACCCTGCAACTGCTTCAGGCTTCCAAACCGGAGTTCGTAAAAACGCCAAGAAAAAGACGATAAATCAGAGTCGAAAATTAGCTATCCGCTTTTATATCGGTGAGTGAGCCCTTAAAAACTCTACTCTCTTTTCCCACAAAATCGTTTTTATTACTTACTCTTCCCTTTTTTTATTCTTCGTCTTTTTTTTTATTTTGTTTTAGTTTTGTTCTTGGTACCAAGTACTTAAATACCGCAGTCCTACATCACACCATTGCTAATAGTTCGGAATCGGCTAAGCCTCGTTTGAGTATACATGCTCTACGACAGGAAATGTTAAAAGATAAAACATGTTGCCAGCAGATGGGGAATAAAAGTGTAATTTTTATTACCGGGTAAAAAGAAGAAGCCGGTGTTGACTTAGGGAAGGAGATTCATCAGTGTGAGTAGTGATGGACATTCAGTCAAAACATCTGACGTTTTAATGTTAGTGGAGCCATTTTATATATCTATGAATAGTAGGGTGATTTAAATTTCATGGCTTGTCGCCAGGATTTGCCTCTTTCTTTGGGCTCTTAAGGGAATTATAAAATAGATAGACCAACAATACAAAATTCCAGCACATTACATATTTGCCAATATCAACAAAGAGTAAAATTAATATATTTAGATAAAACATAAACCTAATTTCTTTGTGTGTGTATTTTCCTTTATCAATAATCAGTAGGATTATTTAAAAACAGCAAAAAAAATAATAATAATAATAATAATTTTAAACAGAACTAAGACTTTGAACAGACATTGCTCCTACCAGTGCAAAATTCTCCCTTCAACTCTTGACTTCTTTAAATTCATAACAATATTTATGGCAACCCTATCCAAAGAATGAGCTAATTTAGGAGCCAAAGGTGCCAGATATTGCTTAATATTCTAAATAAAGCACTGTCAATTCTTTCATAAACGTTAGATTTTCGACAACTTTTATACCATTTTTCGACAACTGTTATCCGCATAAATAAATAATAAATAATTAGGAGGAGTATTTAAAAACAATAACATAATAATTATTTAACTTTATCAGAACTAAGACCCTGAAGAGACATCGCTCATACCAGTGCAAAATTCTCTCTTCAACTCTTCACTTCCTCTATATTCATAACAACATTTATGGCAATCGGCCAAATATTTTGGCAATCAGCCAAAGAATCAGCCAATTTAGGAGCCAAAGGTGACAGATATTGCTAAATATTCTAAAATAAAGCACTATCAATTCTTTCATAAACGTTAGATAAATAATCAGGGGGATTATTTAAAAACAATAACAAAAAAGAATATTTAACTTTATCAGAATTAAAAGCTTGAACAGATATTACTCCTACCAGTGCAAATTCTTTCTTCAACTCTAGACTTCCTCTGAATTCATAACAATAATTATGGCAACCCTATCCAAAGAAAAAACCAATTTAGTAGCCAAAAGGTGCAAGATATTGTTATTTATTCTAAATTAAAGCACTGCCAATTCTTTCATAAACCTTAGATTTTCCAACAACTTTTATTCTATTTTTTGACAACTGTTATCTGTATAAATAAATAATAAATAATCAAGAGGATTATTTAAAAACAATAACAAAAAAAAATTAACTTCAGCAGAATTAAGACCCTGAACAGAATTATAACAATTTTACAATATTTATAACAATTCATAACAATGTTTATTTTAACATTATCCAAAGAATGGGCCCATTTAGTAGCCAAAGGTGGCAGATATTGTTAAATCAATTTGATGCTATGCCTATAACATTAAGACACTATAAAATGATTGATAATAATAACTTTTATGCTAATAGTAAAAAAACAAAACTTAAACAAAAATAAAAGATAATAAATCACTGTCAGTTCTTTCATAGACGTTACATTTTCGACAACTTTTATCTGAATGTCTATAATTTACCGATTCCAAGACCCACTAAGCAATCTCCAGGCAACGGAAGAAATGGCCTTGAAAATTTTAAAAAAGAGAGAGAAAGAAAAAAAAATGAGCGATGGATAGATACGGAAGATAAAAATAACTTTTTGAAAAGCACTGACACGTACCACCATTGAAAATATTTTCGTAAAGCTAACAATAAACCAACATGTGAGATTCAAGCAAGAAACACATCCGATTTCTGGAGTTCAGCCAATGAAAGTGATTTGCCGTTCGCCATTTATGTCCACACACTATAAATCTCATAATGAATTTTAGAGACTTCTTATGTAACAAATTGGAGTTTACGAAAATTACTATTACTACTGACCTAAGGATTAAAGTGGATTCCAAACCACTACTAATATCCATGGTACCGCCGGGATTCGAACCCGAAACCTGTGGCATTAAGCGCCAGAGCGTTAACCACTCGGCCGTCAGGTCCGAATTTAATGTAAGAATAAAAGGCATAACAGCCATTTTAAAAGTAAGAAAAAAAATTCAGAATTTCAAACGATTTTTATTTATTTTAAGCAAACGATTTAATTTTTAGTACTAACAATAGATTGTGCCGATAGATAAAATTTAGAATTTAATGTAAGAACAAAACACCTAACAGCAATCTTAATAATAATAATAAAACTATAGTATTACAAAAGAATTTTCCTTTCTCGAAAAATCTCATTTTCGCTTCGAAATAAAATTGTCTTTGCTTTCACCAGAAAATTTTTTAGAACAATTTAATATCGTTTATTATTAACTCGTGAAATAAATTTAAATAAACCACACGATATTTTATAACAGTTTTATATCATTTAATTATTAGCTCGTGAAATAAATTTAAATAAACCACACGATATTTTATAACAGTTTTATATCATTTAATTATTAGCTCGTGAAATAAATTTAAATAAACCACACGATATTTTATAAATGTTTTATATCATTTAATTATTAGCTCGTGAAATAAATTTAAATAAACCACACGATATTTTATAACAGTTTTATATCATTTAATTATTAGCTTGTGAAATAAATTTAAATAAACCAAACGATATTTTATAACAGTTTTATATCCTTTAATTATTAGCTCGTGAAATAAAGTTAAATAAACCAAACGATATTTTATAACAGTTTTATATCATTTAATTATTAGATCGTGAAATAAATTTAAATAAACCACACGATATTTTATAACAGTTTTATATCATTTAATTATTAGATCGTGAAATAAATTTAAATAAACCAAACGATATTTTATAACAGTTTTATATCATTTAATTATTAGATCGTGAAATAAATTTAAATAAACCACACGTTATTTTGTAACAGTTTTATATCATTTAATTATTAGCTCGTGAAATAAATTTAAATAAACCACACGATATTTTATAACAGTTTTATATCATTTAATTATTAGCTCGTGAAATAAATTTAAATAAACCACACGATACTTTATAACAGTTTTATATCATTTAATTATTAGCTCGTGAAATAAATTTAAATAAACCACACGATATTTTATAACAGTTTTATATCATTTAATTATTAGCTCGTGAAATAAATTTAAATAAACCACACGATATTTTATAACAGTTTTATATCATTTAATTATTAGCTCGTGAAATAAATTTAAATAAACCACACGATATTTTATAAATGTTTTATATCATTTAATTATTAGCTCGTGAAATAAATTTAAATAAACCACACGATAAAAGTTTTATACCATTTAATTATTAACTCGTGAAATAAATTTAAATAAACCAAACGATCTTTTATAACAATTTTATACCATTTAATTATTAGCGCGTGAAATAAATTAAAATAAACCAATAAGAATAGCTCGTTGAAAAAAATAAAAAAAATAACCAATAAGAAACATTGAAAGCGGTCAAGGACACGAAAAACAAATCCCCAAAATTATATCCTTATTTTTTAAAGGTAATAACGATCATTCACATTAAAAAAATAATTAAACGTGCCAGTAACTGGATTTAGAAGAATAATTAGCAATATCTTAAAACAGAAAATGAGCAATATGAAATCATTATCATCATAATTCGATTTTTGTTTTCAACTTCTAAAAGAATTTTTTTTTATACTCCCTCCCTCTAACAGAACTGAATGAGAAAGCTGACGTTGCACATTTTCTCTCCCCTCTATAGTTCTTTTTTTTATTATTATGTGAGCACTTCCTTCGCTGGTTCCGCACATCTGAGGTGAATTTGGGAAAAAATCGGACATCACGTCGAGTTAGGGATTTTTTTTCCCCCTACTTTTCTTTCTTTGTGCGCTGATGTTTCTCTCCCTTGGAGACAAATAGGCAGCTTGAAGCATAGGCGTTATCCACATGTTGTTATTAATCACCGTCACAGCTTGCTTTACCACATTTTTTTAAGGATGGGGAGGAAGGGGGGGGGGCAGATGAGAAGGATATGTTTGGAAGTGAGTAATTTCTTTAAGGGGAATGGGGGAGGGGGATTGCTGGTATTGTTCGGTCTGTGCTTAAGATCGCAATAAATACAAAGGTATTTTTAATATTGGAGGGGCACAATGGTATGAAAAAAATAAAAAATTCACATGAAAAAAAAAAAAAGAATATATATACTTTTTTTAAATGTAGAACACGTTTCTTGGCACAAATTAATAGGATCACTGCATTAATTTGTAAACACTTTTTTTTTTAACACACGTGCATAAAATTTAATATATTATTTAATATTTCAATGGATATTTACATATACGAATTCACAAAAAATAACTTGCTCAATAGGTAAAGCAGGTAAAAAGTGGATTCCGAATCACTAACAAACATACACGCCACCACCAGGATTCGAGCCTGAAGCCTATGGTACCAAAGGTAAGAGCGCTAGCCAATTGGCCAACGGGCCTGCATATCGTACAGAAAAAAAACTCGGGAAACTCCCACCAGGTAGTCGGACTATCAAGACAAGATGATGAGCGCTGCGCATCCCAAACGCCATCGAGGCTCCTCGTTTTTTGAAAAAACAGTGTCTACAAGAAAGTCGCCAGCGGAGAATATATTTTAAAGCACATAACTAACATTTTTTTCTAATAGAACTAGCAAACACTTAGACAGTTGTCTTTTTTATGAATTAAGGCAAGCGCTGCACCGCTGTTACTCACTTAGCCCTACCCAGGGGGTGCGTGTAGCTTGAAGATAAGTTACGGACGCGGAGCAAAACAAACACCGCACGCTCTACGATCCTGTTAGACCGGTACCTACGGTTTAAAGTGGATTCCGAACCACTACAAGCATTCCTTTCACCGGCGGGCCTCGAATCCGAAACCTGAACGACAGAACGCTAGTCACTCGGCCATTAGGTCCCGCATAACTATTGATTAAAAGTTGTATTCAAAGCAATTTGATTTTAAACCTAATCCAAATCATGCATTCCTTCAAATACACTTTCTTTTCGTATCATTTTACGAAATCACATCGTACCACTTTATTTATCAGTCGCTTTAAATTTCTATTTAAAAAAAAAAAAAACCCGCATTGCTTAAGATAGATAAATAAAATAATTTTAAACCAACTCAAGGCGATCCATCTAACGCGATCCTTGAGACAAAAAAAAAAACGCCACGGAATTTAATCCTCTCCACAAACAACAAACACTTAAAAACACACAACCTCCTTAACGTTCTCGCATCAGATAAAAACTTACCACAAACAAACACTTACTAGTTAGTTAACATGCGAATAGCAATAACCATCCTTGCATAACCTCTGCGGAGACTTAAATATTAAGTGTAATCAAAAAACGTTTACGTCAATAATTTTTGTCTCGGTAGCTGATGGATGATAAGTCACGTAGGAATACTACTGAAAGATAAGAGCTGCCAACTACCGAACTGATAAGAGGCGGGTTACTATTTTAAAAGCACGGATTTCCGCGGAATACTCGAGTGTTATCTGATGAAGATGGCACGTAGCACACAGAAGGATTTTTATTAAAATTTTTATCTGACGTAGATGTCGACATGATAAAGGATTTTTAACACTTTGAGGGATTTTTTTATTTGTTGTTTTTGTTGTTGTTTTGGCGGAAACTGACCTACATTTAACAACATTGCTTGTATTTTAAGTAGGTTTGAATAAATAGCTTATAGTAATGCTAAAGAAGAAATTAGAATGAGACTATTCGGTGAGGAATTTTAAAGTAATTTTAAATTTAAATATTGTAAAGGTTAAATTTAATTATCTAGAAGGTGCTTTTAAAAATTGTTATTCGTGGTAAGTATAGTAGTTAGTAATGGCAAAATGGGTTTTAACATGAAGAGGAAATTTTAACACTTTGCTCATTGTTTGTGTTTTAATAATTTATCAAAAAGAAAAAAAAAATTATAAAATTCCAAAAGATTTCATAAACGTGATAGAAAGTAAAAATTAAAAAAAAAAAAAACTATAGAATTCCAAGCGGTTTTATGAAAAGGTAAGTGAAAGAAATTTAATAAAAAAACATATTAAAAATATTTAAAAAATAAAAAAGAATTACAAACGATTTTATAAAACAGACACATAAAAAATAGCATGTTAAAAAATGAAAAACAATCCCAAACGATTTTATAAAAAAGCACGTCAAAGATATTTAATAAAAAAAAGCAGGTGAAAATTTTTTAAAAATAAAAAAGAATTCCGGAAGATGTCTTAAAAATCACGCGAAAGTATTAAAAATTAAAAAAAAAAAAAAAAAAAAAAAAACCTATAGAATTCCAAACGATTTTATAAATAAGCACGTGAAAAAAATTTAATAAAAAAAATTACGTGAAGAAAAAAAAAAACACCTAAAATTTCAAACGATTTTATAAAAAAACACGTGAAAAAAATTTAATAAATTAAAAAAGAATTCCAAACTATTTTATAAAAAAGCATTTAGAAATTTAAATAAACCAATAAAAATAGCTCGTGAAAGAAATTTAAAAAATAATAATAAACCCACCAATAAGAAACGTTAAAAGTGATCCAGGACACCCACCGACCCACTCTTCCCAAAAACAATATCCATATAATTTATGGATAAAAAAAATACCTGACATAATCACTTATCAACATTTTTTAAACGTAGATAAATTATTGCATCTAAATTTATTTAAAATCCACAATTTATTTTCTCAATCATTTTTTTTTTCAATAAAATATGACAAACAATAAAAAATAAAATTTTTATAACAGACTTAATTATCAGAAACTATATTTAAAACTAACTATACGTGTTTCCTACAGTCACTTCCATTAGTAAAAAATTAAAATTTACATTAACAACCTAATTTGAACAATAATCTCAGGGTTCAGGAACAACACCATGAAATTAAATTTTCTAAAAATATCACGCTTCGATAAATCAAAGAATAAAAATCGAACAACAGATTCCCATCAGTCAGTTGTCAAACAGATTAACAGCGAGCGGACACAGTACTTCCAAAATATTTATGATTTCACGCTACACTACCCGTTGCAATACAACCCCAGTTTACTAACACTCCCACTTTATAATTCAGTGCATTCTCTCCTGACAACTAGAGCATTGAAACACATAAAAAAGATTTTCATTTCTTTCTTTTTCGGAAAAGAACAGCACAGATTTTACCTATTCCCGAACGATGCTGCTAACTAAACCCAATTTAATCCTTGTCCATATACAACAGAGACGATAACTATTTAAATCGCGTAATCCGATTATAATAGACAGGAAATATATCAAAAAGATAAACTTCTATATACTACACAAAAAATTTAAATAATAATAATAATATTTAGAAATAGAAACTAAGTCTATTAATTTTTTATTTGATTTGAAATCAAAAATTATTAAATAATTTATCTACCCTATCCATGTAAAAGCTGATAATTTTCAGAATTTTTCTACAGATAAAATGAATCCGCTATTCACTAACAAAAAGTAGGTACTTTTCAATTAGCTCGAACGTAAGCGATAAATCGCCAAATATAGCGCATCTTTAATTTGCTTATATTTCTTCAGTTTACGAGGGGGGGTTGGATTTTTAATGAGTTAATTTATTGTAAAAACAACAACAAAAAAATTAGTTGCTTTATTTTTGAAAATGTTTTTATTGCAGATGTGTTGAGTCATCGCCAAAATGTGTAATATGTTGGCGAAATTTTCGCCTGGTTACAGAAAAAGCACCAAAAACATACATCAGAATAAAAAAATAAATAAATAAAAAATAAAATTAAATAAATAAATAAAAAAAAAACATGATAATCTGTATATAAGCTGGAGAACTTTTTTCTACAGATAAAGTACTGGCATTAGCTTACATACGGAACTGCTATTCATACAAAAAAGAGTAGTTACTTTTCAATTAACCTGAAAGTAAGCCATAAATCGCCAAATACGACACATTTTTAATTTGTTTATATTTTTTAGTTTATGAAAAAAAAATATGATTTTAAATGAAATGAATTATTTATTGTATTAAAATGAGTTGATTTTATTTTGGAATTGTTTATATTGCTGATGGGTTGCGCCGTCGCCAAAACGAGAAATTTTCGCCGGGCTAAAGGAACTAGCATTATTGCCCATTGGCACAACTAGCGTGCAGAAGGGCCAAGGTTCGAATTCGCTGGCGCCATTGCTAAAATTATTGATTTTAGAACTTGATTGGTTGACTTGATGGCGATTGTGACAATGTGTATAAATCCATCTCAGTCAGATTGACTGGAGGGAGGTTTTCTTGATTCGTTCCATACGACACGCAAATACCCATAAAAGTCATCTCGGAGACTATATGTTCCCCTCAATATCCGTCGGTGGGCTGTTCATTATGTGCATGAGGCCTACCGATTTTCCACACGCATTTTCTTAACAGGTAGGGCCCTAGGTACAGAATGAGGTGTGGAGAAAAGAAAAGGAAGAATATCACGTTGGATCAAGGGTTCTCGGTTCGAAACACGATATGTGATGCCAATCCAACATCTCTCTATCTGTACCAGAGATATGCAAAATAAATTTGAATGCCTAAATGTCTTTTCGCGGGCTGTATGACAGTTACCCCTCCAAATTCGACTAGAAAGCACTGTACTTCCCCATCTACCGTCAGTGGGTTGTTTGTGGTTTACAGGAGGTTCACTGATGTTCCACCCTCATTTTTTTAACTGGTAGTGGATTACATATTCCTAGGTACGGTATGGGGTGTGGAAAAAAGAAGAAAAGTGTCAGTGCAAGCGGATCGACAAGATAAATCTGAACCATTAACAACATCCATGCCACCGCCTGGATTCGAACTTGAAGCTTGTGGTACCGAGCGTCAGAGCACTAGCCAATTGGCCGCTCATTTGTCTTGGTGGAAGAAGGTACTAACTTACAATAACATTCCTTGGGGTGGTCCATCCCAAATAGTGACTAATCCTCAGATCCCTGCAGTGCGGGACAGACATCCTATGAGTGATCTACTCATGGATGGTGGGTAAGGGGGCAGCTTCTGTTGTGATGGAGCACCCGTAGGTAGAAGTCTGACTTTTGCTCCGCAGTCATAGGAGACCTGGACCTACGGCTTAAAGTGGATTCCGAACTACTACAAACCTCCATGGCACCACCGGGACTCGAACCCGAAACTTGTGGTACCGAGCGCCAGAGCCACTCGACCATTCAGCCCCTCCCAAATAGTGGTTTGGTTTGTCGGTCTAGGGTGATTTTGAGCACACTTTGTGGATTCCGAACCACCACACTTTCCGTCATTTTGTGGATTCCGAACTACCAACAAACATCCATGTCACCGCCAGGATTCGAAACTAAAGCATGTAGCACCAAAGGCCAGAGCGCTAGCCAATTAGCCATTCCCGAATAGTAGAGTTAAATCTACTATATATATGTAACTATTGTGATGGCACATCACATTAGATCAAAATGGCCGAAAACAATAACAAAATCCTAACAACATTAGGTCACATATGCTTTTAAAAAGGACACGAACATTTAGGGATTTTTTATAAATTTTTTCCCTAAACAGCTGCTAAAGATGGGATTTTTGGCTTTTTTTATTCGTCAAATTTCGTTCCCGACGCGCGATGACGTCGAACCCTACTACGTCAGAACTCGGTTCCGTTGTGTTGGGGGACATAAAAATAGAAAGAATGGACAAGATCGAGAATTGGGTCGGTGATCGATTTATGTATGGGTTGGGAAAAAAAAAAAAAAATAAGAGAGGGAGAGATAATAAATTGAAAAATACTGACGAGAAAAAATCGACGTTCGAAACGATGTTCTGTATTTATCATCCCAGTGTTATTTATTTTGACGCGGTTTATTAGATGAGGTATCAACTTCAACGCCATTTCTCACGATTTATATATTTTTTTCACAAGCTATATACAAAAATTTCTAATCAAATTAAAGATTAATTTTAAGAATTATTATTTAAAGATTAATTTTAAGAATTATTATTTAAAGATTAATTTTTTTAAAATAAATATTAAGCTTCTTTTAAAAAATATGGAAGGAGAACAGTGCCTTTCGAGAGGACTTTTAGGGAGGAAAATACCCCTCATTTGCGTATTGTATGGGAGAAAAACCGGAAAAAATTCCACCAGGTAGTCCAATCAAGACAACAAGATGATGAACATCACAAATGGCATCGAGTCTCCTCGTTATTTGAAACAGTGTCTACAACAAAGCCACCAGCGGATTGAACCTCCGCTCTAATACTCACCAGCAGCACACATTACCACTGAGCTACGAGTCAGGCATTAAAACATATAAAAACCCTTTTATAAATTCTTTACTTTGTAAAAAAAAAAACGAATTTTAGCACTAAATAAAACACAGTAACAAAAATAGTCACAAAACATCCTTCATGAAAAATTTCGAACTATTCCGTTCAATTATTTTTTCTTATTCAAATACAAACTGGGGGGAAAAAAAAAAGACTTAATTTTGAGCAGATTAAATTTAAAACAAACATAATACACAAATATAAAAAAAATTAATTCAAGTTCTACATTTAATACTGAATGAGTGAAATAAGCAGGTTATTTAAAATAAAATAAATAATAATCAATCTATATGAATATCAAATGGAAAATGATCCAAAGGTTTCCGCGATAACGTTGAATTTGCTATCGATTCCCTCTAACAATAGCAAATGCTAAGTGGCAAGTACCTGACAATAGAAAAATTTAAAAAAAAAAATTAAAAGCTTTGTAAATATAAAATTACTAATACAAAAATAGATGCATAATACACGAAGAATTAAAATTTTTTTTTTCATAATTATAATACATGACGTCTTAACAAAAGCATTGTATATTTTGAAAACCATCACAAATTTATTATTTTTCTAAAATGGTACAAAATTTAACAAGACGGATCAAAACACGTCCAGCCCTTTTGTATAATAAAAAGCATGAAAATGTACGTAATGTATTCTTTTACGTACTTAATGTATTCTTTTATCCCAATTTTCATGAGTAAATCCCAAATGAATAGATGGGCGTTCTATTTTGAAAAGTGCAACGCATCACAACAAAAATTTCAAAAGAATTCTCTATTTTTTACTTAAAAAAATATTTTTTTTCACAATTAAATGACCTTTTTAACATACAAACGCCTATCTCATTAAACTGTCAACGTAGGTATGAATTTTTAAAAAAAATATATTTTCACAACAAAAAAAAGTAATGATTTATAAGTACGTCTTATTAGATAAAAAGAACTATTGACAAAACAATTAATAACAAGTATTTTTCAATTAATAGGATGTTTATCAAATTAGTTAAATACTAATAATTATTTTCTAATTTTAAAACCAATTGTTTTTAATATTAACTCGTCTTAAAATAAAACATTTGATAATTTTATTCTATACAAAACAATTTTTTACACTATAAATTTTTGGTAGCAATCCAGTTTGAATATACTTTATGATACTAGAGCATCGTAAAGAAATACTAAATAAATAAATAATAATAATAATAATAAATAAACAATAATAAAAAATAAATAATAAAAAATTAATTTCTCTAAAAAAATTCTTTTTTACTCACTGAATTATTCAAATTACTATTTAATCGTTTTGCAAGTGTTTATTAGAGAGTTTTTTTGCATACCGTACGTTAGTTACCGTAGGAAGTCCGTTAGCTTTTTCTCCCTAGCGCGCATGCTCAGTTTCCTATGAGCATGCGCGCTAGGGAGAAAAAGCTAACGGACGTCCTACGGTAACTAACGTACGGTATGCAAAAACTCTCTATTATTTTAATTTATCAACGAAATGTAATTTTTTAGATACGATTCCTTATATATATATGATATCGCTCTGACGCTCGGTACCACAGATTTCGGATTCGAGTCCCAGTTTGTAATGGTTTGGAATTCACTTTAAATCGCAGGTCCCAGTCTAATATGACAGTAGAGTAACAAATCAGGGGGTTGGACGTAGGTCTAACAAATCTACCCCGTAAAAAGAAAAAAAATTCTCATATTTCAGAATCTCCAGTAGACAGAAGGCCTACCAAGGGCTGTTGAGTCAAATATGATGATTTTTTATATAAATGAAGCGAAATAATGATATATATAAATAACAATATATATGGAGCCTGATGGCCGCGTGACTAACGCTCTGTACCACAGGTTTCGGGTTCGAGCCCCGGCGATGCAATGGATGCTTGTAGTGGTTTTGAATTCATTTTAAACCGTAGGTTTCGGTATAATATAATTGTTGGGCGCAAGACTGACAACTTTACCCCGTAAAAAGAAAATATCTGCTGTCTCGAAATCTATCAATAGGCAGACGGCCTTGGCCCACCTTGGGGCTGTTGCGCCAACGATGATGATGGCCGAGTGACTACCGTTTTGCACACACGTTTCTGATTCGAGTCCCGGAGGTGTCACAAATATTTGTAATGGTTCGGAATCCACTTTTAACCGTAGGTCCCAGACTAATATGACAGTTGGGCGTAGGGCTGACAACCCTGTCCCGTAAAAAGTAAACAAGATCTCATGTTTCTGAATCTGACAGAAGGCCTCCATGAGGACGATTTATATATACATCAATGATACCTGGGCCTGAATGGCCGAGTGGCTAGCGCTCTGTACCGCAGGTTTCGGGTTCGAGTCCCGGCGGTGCCATGGATGTTTGTAGTGGTTCGGAATCCACTTTAAAACCGTAGGTCTCGGTCCTAATACGATCGTAGAGCGCTGCGGGGGCATCGTTACTCCGCGTCCGTGGCTTATCTTCAAGTTACACGCGCCCCCGGGGAAATGCAAAATGAGTAACGTCTGTGCAGCGCTTGCCTTAAGGCCTCCAAGACGAAGCTGTCTAAGTCTTTGCCAGCTGCATTAGAACAAAAAAAATAATACCTCAATATCTCCATGAGGCCGTTTGAAATCTTTTAATTAAATCTAAACAAATTAATTTTTGTTATATGTATGTAATTATTGTCCTTTCCTTTTACTTTTGTTTAGTAGAAGTTTCCAAATTAGTTTCATTTTAAAAATCATTTCGAAAATATGATTGTTGAAGCAACACAGAAACTTTGTTTTTTTTTCTATAATATTTTTTTTTAAAGAAAGGAAATTACCCTGTATCAATCACTTCCTCCACCTGTCGCTTTTTAAAAATAATTTTAAGCTTAAAATGCAAACAATTAAAGGCCATTAGACCGTGCAAATCTCTAAACCCCCCTACTTAAATTCGTAAACGCTCGTTACTGATGCATCGGAGCATACGAATTCGTTTGCGGAATGTAGTTTTTCGAATGTTTGCATAATTCGAAAACCACCCACTCATAAAAGAACAAAGCTGCAACTAGAATTCTGACAGCTTGATTTTAAAAAGCGATAGTTACGTTTGCCTAATTTTTAAAACAAATTTCACGGGATTAAGATTATTTTTAAATGTTGTTGTGTTGGAAATAATTAATCGATAAATTATGAGCTTATTAGTGTAGCAACTTAAATGCCTGGTGATTATAATTAATTAATAATGCCTATACTGATAAGATACTTAATAAAACATTGTTAAGATAAAACACCTTTTTCCGGATTTTCTCCCATACGATACGCAAATGCGGGGGTAGTTCCTCCTAAAAGTCCTCCAGGTAGAGGATAATCATCGTTTATAAAAGTAGTAGCGCCGCTGGTGAACAGTAGGTTGTATTGTTGTAGACACTGTTTCAAAAACGGGGAGACTCGATGGTGTTTGTGATGTTCAGCATCTTGCCTCGTTTGTTAGACTACCTTGTGGGAGTTTCCCGGTTTTCTGCCATTCGATATGCAAATGCGGAGTAAATCCCTCTAAAAATCCTACCGGAAGGCCTCCTTCTTCAACGACACGGAGCCAAATCAAGATTTTTATCTATGGGTGTTCCATCACGACAAATATTTAAAATATTTTATTTTAAATATTTAAATTAATTATGTTTTTAATAAAATTAAAAATATTTTTAAATACTTGATTTTAAATATTTAAATTAATTATGTTTTTTGATAAAATTAAAAATAATTTAAAAAATATTCGTTTTTAAATATTTAAAAAAATGCTGAAAATATTTTAGTAAAAAAATAAATTAAGAAAGTTATTCAAAAATAAAGAATAAACACTAAATATTATTACAAGGGCACTACACTACACAAAGATACATTTTTAAAAATATCAAAACAAATATTAAAAAAAAAAAAAAAGATTCGAAAAATAGAAACAGTTCGAAAAAAATAAAACGATTTTTACAAGTAGACAGAATTATTCTCGCGAATTATTCACACACAAGAACTCATTTCAACTATCGTTTGGCAGCAGAAATTCACGAGATCATTTGTCCGTCTTTATTGGCAACAGGAAATAACCTTTCATCAGAACGATCGTCATTCACCATACGATAATTATTACTTGAATATAATTTGTGAGGGAACTCTCATTATTACACCCTATCTGAAACCGATAATTCTGAAAAGCAAGCCTTTTAATCGATGTTCTTTATTAAGAGCAAAACCTTTTATTATGATCACAACGCCGATTTATTCCCTGTTAACAGCACAGTCCAAACGAATTTAGAAACTAACCAATTAGGAGAACATTGTTGCAAAGGCTGTTCGCAATATTTACGTTTTCCTCGACAGTGCAAATGTGAAATGTAACTGTAACCGCTTTGGGGGATAGGCCAGTTGTTTGCATTTCTAAGTTTCGATGAGAATTCGTGATAGGTTAACTGTGACGGAGTGGTTTATATAGCAATAGAAATGGAATGCCATTTTGTGAATGAAAGATTTGAAATATTGTACATATATAATATATATATAGAGTATAAATGTAATATTTTTTTTCTGATATTATGTGCAAATAAAATACAATGATATTTTTTTTAATATTTTAAAATATTTTTAATTAAATTATTTTTAAATTAAATTGTATGTACATTTCTAATCTAACTGGGGCCTGACGTTCGAGTGGCTAGCGCCCACAGGTTTCGGGTCCGAGTACCGGTGGTGCCATGGATGTTTGTAGTGGTTCGGAATCCACTTTAAGCCGTAGGTTCCGGTTTCATAACATCGTAGAGCGTTGTGGGGTAGTGTTACTCACGTCCGTAGCATGCCTTCAAGCTACATAACGTATGCAGGGTTTTGCTAGTATTTATATATATTGTCTTATCAAAACAAAATGCACAATAAAATTTACGAACAAATTGTAGCATATTTGCTCGTTTGCCTATAATAAAATGAATTATGTGGATATGTTTACTAGCATCATTTTTTTATATTACAACTGGTTCCTATAGTAAACAATCATAATTTGCATTTCAACTCTTGGCGACAAAGTTTGACGCGTACAATATCTAATTAAATAATATTTGCGTATTGGGCATTTTATAAGTAACTGTATCACGATGGTTTACAAAAAATGAACACTCCACTACATAACAGTTCATTCTACAGACATGCGCAGAAATCAGTGCTCTTATTTTTACCAATCTCGCTCTTAACAATCCCCCTTTCATGCAAAGTCAATTTGAAGGCGGGATTTTTAGAAGAGGGTGCCATGGAAAGGGGGGTAGGGGGTAGGAGGGGTTGATTGCGAATCGGATATTGGCCTTTTAAGCATTCATTTCCGCCGTGCCGGCCTGCCGAAAATGCAATAATAGTTTCAGGGGGAGGTGTGCGTAGAGTGTAGGGGGGAGACGCATCTGTGGATAGGGGGGGATGAGAATTTTACAGATGGGAAGGTCGATTTTTATTTATCGATTTGCAATTTCTGGGGGTATAAGAGGGGGGAGGGGTGCTTTACGGTAGATAGTCTGTCTTTTTTTTTTGCTTTTTTTTCTGTAGTTGATGTAGCACAGGGTACACACCTGCTAATGATTACAGGGAATTCCACAGTCAGGTGGTAATAGGGGTGGGGGGCTATTGTACAGGAGGTTAAAGTACCCAGCAGGGAGCAGACGAATTATTAATTTGTTTAATGGGTGGGGGGATAGGGGGTGGGGGTTAAGGGATTATTGACCAGTCGGGCGGTGCGGTTGTTTTAGAGGCCAAGGTCAATAGATTGAGTCCAATTAAGTATGGTAATGTGAGTATTATTTTTACAGGGAATTATACAAAGATATATTTTTTTAATGATTTTTAAATGGTAAGTTAAAATGAATAAAGAAAAATAGTAAACCACATTGTATTATTATAAGATCTTGAATTAAAATATATATTTTATTTTTGCGTAAACAGGTATAAAATACATTTTTCTTTACCGTAGTTATATTGTAGCAAAATGTATTTATTTATTTTAAAAACAATTTGAAATCGTGCTTCCTCCTACACGCTGGCAAGAGCGCCCCCTGTGATGCTCAGGAGAAATGGTTAGTTGGCCTCGAGATTCTCACCAGAGAGGAAGCACGACGCAACATTCACTACCGCTGAGAACATTTAGTTTATAGTCTCTCATCCTGAGGGGAAATATATTTAGCATAAGTTGGTCTATAGACTCTCATCCGGAGAGGAAATATATTTCGCGCATCCTGCGAGTAGTCGAGTATAGGGTTTTTGGTTTAGAAGGGAAATCCTTCCACGAATCTATAATAATCTGCTTTTAAACGTGTTAAATAATGTATGTCTGTAATTGTGTATGTGTGTGTTTGTGCTTGTCTAAATAAAGCTGGGAGTTCTAAAACTTGTGCCTAATGTATCTCAATGCAACGACATCTAGATACAATCTGATTGCCCAACCTGCACACTACACATTTAATTTTAATAATAAAATAAATTGAGTCTAGAAAAGAGAATGCAAAAAAGGTATTTAGAGATTGAATTTATTGGAATTAAAATTTAAATTATAGATAACTATAAAATATATAACTATAAAATCCATAGACATTTTTGTATTTATTACCTTATTAGCCAGGAAACAAAACAAACACTCAAATCAATCATCATCAACATCATCAGTTGCGCAACAATCTGTCTAATGGCAGATTTCGAGACAGATGTTTTCCTTTTTTACGAAGGGTTGTCAGTCCTACGCCCAACGCTCTACAGTCAAATGAGACTGGGACATACGGTTTAATGTGGATTCCGAACCACTACAAACATCCATGGCACCGCCGGAACTCAAACCTGAAATCTGAGGCATCGAGGGCCAGAGCGGTAGTCACTTGGCCATCAAGCCTCGATCAAATCAATGCAAAGATAAAAAACAATTTATTACATATTACCGAAAAACCTATGCAAATACATTTTACAAAATGATGTTTAAAAGTCGACAAATTATCAGTAAGCTAAAGCATCACTTTTGAAATATGGTCACTTAAAAAAATATTATCTTACCTTATCTCCTATGAACCATTAGATTAAAAAACTAAAATCCGCAAAAACAATAATTCATTTCGATATTATAATATTAAGGATTTAGATTTATAAATATGCAAATCGAAAGAAAATCACGAAATTTTCAAACAAAACAAAACAAAATAGATAAATAAACACAGAACCAAAACAAAAACTTCAAGATCACTAGACCTAACATAACCAATCAAAAAATCGTCTGCCTTCAAGGCCAAATGGAATAAAATCGTTCAAACTTCCATTATTCCCGAATACTTATTTACTCTTTACTCGAAAGGCACAATAAATCTGATAAGAGAAAACCTTATCCGGCTCGTAGTTGGTAACCATGGATGTGCATATGTAAATAACGGAGCACATGTTTATATATAGCAGGGAAGCGTTTGCTTTTCTTTTAAGCCTCAGAATTTGAAGGAGTCACCTTGGGTTTTTCCCTGTAATGCTTCGAAACCGGTCTTCCTTTTAAGTGTTGGTTACAGTTAAAAAAAAAAAAAAAAAAAAAAAATCTTGCAGGATTTAAGAGACGCTATTGTAGTAAAATAAACAGATTTTAAAAAGTGCAGAAAAATAAGGTTTCAGTCAACAATGCCGCTCGTACAGTATGATGGCGTTTGCTATACACACCAGTAACGGCTCTGGCAAAAAGTTGGATTGCCATCTTGATTTTATTTAATATTATTTTTTTTTAAAGTTATATAACATATTGGGTGGTCCAAATCGGTTTGGACAAACTCGAAGGGTACGTCTGGTAAACAAAAAACAAATCATTTTCACGGAGGAAAAGTCCTTACAAAAAATATGTATTCAAATATGCTACAAGAGGTTGGATATGGAATGCCTTGTTGAATTCGAACTGTTATTACTGCTACAATCTAGGGGGGATTGTACCAACGTGGGTTTCAAACTACTACTACTACAACACATCACATCACATCGGACGTGGGTAAAGTTGTATCTTTCAACAAACTTTCCTAAGAGCATGTAGGGACTGGGGTTGTACCAACCTAGGTTTCAAACTACTACTACTACTACAACAACATACAACTCCACATCATATCATATCACAGTGTCAACTGCGGATGTGGGTAAAGTTGTGTCTTTCAATAAACTTTTCTAAGAGCTGCATCGAGGGGAAGGGGGGCTTGTACCAACCTGGGTTTTAAATTACTACTACTACTACTACAACAACAACAACAACGCAATACCACATCATACAATATCACTGTACCAACAACGGATATGAGTAAAGTTGTATCTTTCAACAAATTTTACTAAGAATTGCATCGGGGGCGAGGTTGTACCAATCTGGGTTCCAAACTACTACAACTACAATACAACACAACACCACATCACATCATATCCCTGTGCCAACAACAAAGATAATCTTTGCAGATTTGAGAATGATGTTTGGTGAAACAACGCAACCGAAATTGCACAACGGGAGGTTCACATCCTTCTGGGGTTTCAAACTACATCTATTACAAGGCATATCGCGATAACTGTAGTTCAGTTAGCCATGAACTGAACTGGGTAGTATCTGCTCTGGATGTGGATAGGATGGTAGTGTCTCCGGTGTGAACATGAAAAGTATTCGGTTCGGCATTGTATGTCGAGTTTCCAAACAAGAATCCTTGACTTGGCACTCAACGTATTGGCCATCAGGCTCAGGGCTTCTGAAATGAGGACCTCAGTTCGAAATCCAATAAACACGCCACAGTGAAACCTTTTACGTCTACACAGGGAACGGAAACAATAAATACATTGGCTAAATCGTCCCACTGGGTTTCAAGAGGGTGCGAACAACCTAGAGGCCTTCCATAGTTATTAACAAGTTAAAAATGTTTTGTGGTAATAACCTTATTTCTACGATGCATCTAACTCGAATTCAACGGACACGACATTGACTTACGAAAAAACAACGACAGCGATAAGATGTGCAGCACAGCGTTATTTTGCCAAAAAAAAAATATATTTTTAAGATTTTTTTGACCTTATATAAATAGCAATTAGATGTACATACAGCAGTATTTTACCCAACATAATATTATTTTTATCTGCATGATAAAAGATTTTATGACCTTATTTCTACAATGTATCTAACTCGAATTCAACGGACACGATATCATCAGAAAGTTATAGCCATACAAAAAAAGAATGATAATGATAAGGTGTACATCACAGCCTTATTTCACCCAACAAAGATGAAAGAATTTCTTATTTGTATGATAAGATTTTATGACGATGTATCTAACTCGTATTCACTGCATAGGCATACGAAAAAAAAAAAAAAAAAATTATATCGATTAGACATACATCACAGCATAATTTTAAAGTATTTTTATCTGTATACCTCCTAAATATAGTTATCAAAATATTTAATAAAATATAAAGTCCTTTATTTATTGTACAAATATAAAGTATTGTCTATAATGAATAAATTAACAGCATTTTTAATAAGCAGAAAAACAAAGAACAAAATATTTTTTTTTCTTTCTAATGCAGCTGGCACACACTTAGACAGCTTGGTCTTGGATGCCTTAAGGCAAGCGCTGCACAGACGTTACTCACTTTGCATTACCCAGAGGGCGCGTGTCACTTGAAGATAAGCCACGGACGCGGAGTAACAATGCCCCCCCGCAACGCTCTACGATCCTATTTAACCAGGACCTACAGTTCAAAGTGGATTTCGAACCACTACAAACATCCATGGCACCGCCGGGACTCGAACCCGAAACCTGCGGTACCGAACGCCAGAGCGCTAGCCACTCGGCCGTTCAGGCCCAAGAACAAAATATTTATATTAAAATAAAACAAAGTAGATGCCAGAAAAACACATGAAATTATCATCTTAATTAATTCCCACACAACACAAAATTATTAAATTATACTACCCATCAAATTACAAACACTAACATAAACTATAACGAAATATTATCAGAAAAAATAATCTATGTAAAATCTTGTCCAAAAAACGTGAAGAATTTATTCATTTACCAGTTTTAATCTGATATTAAAAAGCACCTACCAAAAAATGCTATAAAACTAGTACAAAGAGTGAAGACACAATTCACAAGGGCAGAGTTTCATCAAAAGAAAAAATAACAATTTCCTTTTCATCCCAAATATAAAATACCAATTAGGAATGAGAATAGGAATTGCAACCTCGTTTTTACAACCCTTTAACTAGTCACGTAACTAGGAATTCCAACGCATCGCGTGAGCAGTTATTTTAACTTTAAAAAAGTTAATACGTTTTAGTACTAATGAAATAGTTATTTCGACAGCATAAAAGAGGGGAAAAAAATTAATTTGCCTTTAACATACTGAATAAAAAAAATTAATAAATAAATAGAATTTTAGTAAGGTAAAAATAGATTAACATAAAACCAATTGATTTCTACAATTCTGTGAAATTTCATTATGGTGGTAAATTCATATATGTTTAATCTTCTAATTCTCTGTTTTATTAATTTTTCCTTCAATATGATTTTTGATTACTTTTTGGGAATGTCTCAGAAGTACGAAGCTGATACATTTAATTAAATTGTTGCTACTATGCATTCAATTACATTGTAACTAAACACAATTAATTACATTGTTGTTAGGTACATTTAATTCTGTTGTTTGTGAAAAAAAACAATTACATTGTTGTTAAGTACAATTAATTATATTGTTTGTCGTTAAACATAATTAATTACATTGTTTGTTCAATTAATTATATAGTTTGGTATAATTTTATTATACCAAACCATACCGGCCCATTATACCAAAACGATGAAAATGTGATTCTTATGACTTTTTCACCAAAAATTAAACCCATGTCGTTCCAAACATCGTATACATTACCGTTGTGACTACCGGTTATTTAATTAAATTGTATATTCGGGGACACCGTTTTGAGTCGATTTAAGAGATTCAACGTTGCCGCGCGCTTTGAAGCTAAACATCCGATGACTTTTAGCATGCATTGAGGATAGGGAAAAAAGTTGGCATAAGTGCATTGTGTCCGGAGGGGATTATTTTGAAGGCGATGAAATAAATTTGGAAGAATAAATAAAGAATTATTGAAAAAAAAAAATAATAATTGGTCTTACTTTTTGGGCACAGTAGTATTCACGTGTACTGCAAACACATTTGATAAAAGTATAGGAATAATTTTTGATGTTTCCAGAGGATGTAGGGCTACGCCACGAATCGATAGCCACCATCCGTGTGTCTCTAAGAAATTATTTGTAGAAGTTACGGGCATGCGCTCGCCGAGCCCCAATTGGGCATTCGCCGATATACCCGGGTACCAAATCGGGAGAAATTAACGTGCGATTCCCACAATGTGTATATCGTTAAATAGCATTTCACGCCACTAGTTAAACCCCTTAAAAGAATTGGTCTAGTAAATTTTTTCCGTAGATATAAGCAAGTATGCGTTTAAGTCACAAATACACGCTCTGGGCGCTCTCCGAGCTTTTTTTAGTGTTTTTAGCGTTTTAAGGGAGTAATTTTCGATCGATTTGGCTGAAATTTTGCATGGGAGTCCCTCAGATGAACACATTTCGATCGCCTATCAGCATGTTTGGCTGCGCCTAAAATTTGTCCCGGAAAATCCAGGATAACGGGAGAATTTGGCCAAAAATGGACTTGGCCATAACATAAAAGTTACATAGGAATAATTTTTTGAT